>CAMZMU010000047.1:40249941-40658987 GCA_947311845.1 Poa pratensis
GTAATTACAGGTAAGTAGTTTTATTTTGGGCCATAATTTTCTTATTTCGCAGCATAATCAAAAGAAATTTACTGTTGCTACTACTAAATGTTAATTTGTTGGAATTAATTTAAGTCTCTAATCGGAAGAAAATACATTTTGTGAACATTTATTAAATTCGATTTAAGTTCTATTCGTAATTACAGGTAAGTAGTTTTATTTTGGCCATAATTTTCTATTTCGCTGCATAATCAAAAGAAATTTACTGTTGCTACTACTAAATGTTTTTTTAATATATTTGAATTATTTATCGAATATATACAGTGCAATTGTTTTGCAAGCTGCTATTTTTTTCTAAATTTTAGAATGTTTTTTTTATGGAAAGTTTGATAATTTTGAAAATTTAAGAAATTTTGACATATTGTTTACATTGTTTTGGAATGTAGGTTTGAATGAATGACTTTATTTCAATTTAGTATTTTTTTAATTGTTATTTTGGATTGTAGATTGGAATTTTGGTAATTTGCAAAATTTAGAAAAGTTTGGGATATTGTTTTTATTATTTTGAATTGTAGTTTTGAAGATATGAATTTTCTGAATTGTAGTATTTATTTATAATTGTAGTTTTGAATATATTAATTTTAACTGTTTTTCAAAAATTGTCATATTGTTTATAGTATTTTGAAATGTAGCTATGGAGATATGAATTTTTTGAATGTTACCGTTTTTATAATTGTTATTTTGAAGATATGAATTCTTTAGATGGCATCATTTTTTTTTTGTAATTGTTTGTATATTGTTTGTATTATTTCGAATTGTAGTTTGGAGGGTATATATTTAATTGTTATTTTGAATTGTAGTTTTGAAGATATGAATTTTCTGAATTGTAGTATTTATTTATAATTGTAGTTTTGAATATATTAATTTTAAATGTTTTTTTTTAAAATTGGCATATTGGTTATAGTATTTTGAAATGTAGTTATGGAGATATGAATTTTTTTGAATTTTACCGTTTTTATAATTGTTATTTTGAAGATATGAATTCTTTACATGGTATCATTTTTTTTTGTAATTGTTGGTATATTGTTTGTATTATTTCGAATTGTAGTTTGGAGGGTATATATTTTTTAAGTTTAACATTTTTTATAATTGTTATTGTTGAATTGTAAACTTTGAATTTTTTTTGTGGAAAGTTTGATAATTCAAAAATTTAGAAAATGTTGGCATATTGTTTCGTATTTTTGTTTTTTCGGTGGGTAGATTTAAAGTTAAATATGTAATATTATTTAATTTTTCTGTAATTAATTTAGATTAAAAATGGTAGGGCCCGCATGGCATTTTTTTTTGAAAATGGTTGACAAAGACGAAAATCCTGACATGTGGGGCCACGCTGACGTCTAAGTGACGTCAGCAATGGCGTGGAATCGCAGTCGCACTACCGCGGCGGCGTGCACGACGCCGGCGACGCATCCGCGTTGCTGGGCATGCGCGTGTCTGCGGCGAGCGCGCCTTGTCACGGGATGCTGGGGAACGGCGGCCGCTACGTGTAGGTCGCCGGAGTAGCCGCCGGCGAGGAAATCCGCCGCGGTGGATGCAGAGCACGGCGGCCACGATTCCGGGCGGCGTGCGGTGGTCCGGCACGTGAAATTCAGCGAGGAGGGACATGCGGCGACGGCGGAGGTCTCCATGTTCTTCGATTTGAATGGGGAGGGCCGTAGCGGTGACGGTGGCCGTCGGCGGCACCGGCGACGGCGCGGCCGCGCGCGAGAGAGGAGAGAAGGAGTGAGATGTGCGGTCGTTTTTGCTCGTAGGCCCCTGCCTTTTCCGTAAATTGCAAAGAAGTCCTTTGCGGGCGGTTTTTCGCAAATTGGCGCGCTGGAGGCGACGTGTCTTCACGCGATTGGTAGAAATCCCCAGCTACATTGATATGTAGCACGGCGTGATCCAGACCGTCGGTTCGCTTGATCGAACGCTGTTGTTTTTCCGGCGACGTGGAGGCTGGATTGGGAGCTCAATCTGTCCAACTTTTATACTTCCTCCGTTCCAAATTAGATGACTTCCATTTGTACATACGGATGTATCTAGACATGTTACAAGTATAGGTACATCCACATGTGTACGAATGGAAAGTCATCTAATTTAGAACGGAGGAAGTATATATTAGGGATTGTGTCGGTGTGTTTTTGTCTAAGCAGCGGGACCTAGTAACTGAAGCTCAGTGGGCTGTGGCCTACCACGAAATGAACTCATGCAGCTAGCGGCCTACCACGAGCGAGCACTGGAGTCCTGCAGTAGAGTATTGCACGGAATGACTGAACTATGCAAGTGATCGATCTAGATGCACTGAATGGCTGCGTGCGTTGGAATTAACAACGCTGACGGGGATTCCCCCCGTCTGTAATCATTTGGAAGCGAGGGTCCCTTCTGCTACTGAATTAAGAACGTACGGGCCGGCGGGGGCTCCTACCACTACGCATGAGCGCACGCCGTGTCTATTGCTTGCGCGTCGCCTGTATAGATCGATCACCACGTGATTCACCTTTTTCTTAGTTTTCTTTTTGGCGGATCTTTCTTTGTTTAATTTAGCATCTATATATACAACGTCCTCGACATTATACACATAAATATTAACATAAACGATGGAGCATATACGGTATCTAACGTGCTTTGCATTTCACGTTTTGGGTTAAAGTATTGAAATTAAGTTATTTTTTAGAAAACACCTGTAACTTTTTTTGGGAGGAAGGATCCGACCCATATATTAGGAAACTCAGCACAATTTACAAGCAAGTCCAGCAAAGAAAAGAAATAACAAAAGGATCCTGAAAATTGCACGAAGCACCATGAGCAACCTGCAACGAATTACAATCGGATCCACAGCCGGCTCCCAAGAGCCTAGACGTCGCCGGCGTCACTGTACCTCGTACCGCCGGAGAGAGAACGCCGCCACAAGTTGTAGAAGGCCACAAGAGCCGTCGCCGCCACACGACGGAACTTAGACTCGATGAACGCGCACGGCCACAGCGCGAGCTCTCCAGCACCTCCCATCTTCACGACAAGAAATATGCTGACTCATGACCCTCAAATTTGGTCACTAAAAGGTCATAATTTTTCATCTATGACCTTTTTGTGACCAAAATCTGAAGGTCACATACCGAGCGTCTCAAACGGTCATATGTGACCTTTTTTATGAATTGGTCATAACCATCTATGACCAAATCTGAGGGTCATAACTCTTATGACCAATTTATTTGGTCACACGTTGTGGCGTAGCCACATCAGATCTTACGTGGACAGTCCTACGTGGCAAGATTGTGACCAAATCAGAAGGTCATAGAACAGATTCAGCCCAGTCCATGGTGGTCATCCAGATGGGCCAAGCCCAACAATTTAGCCCATTTATTTCAACCTGTTAGTTTTGGTGGGCCAACAATTTTTATTTATGGACTGCAGCCTTGTACTGTCGATTTTTTGGGCCATGTTACTCTCCATTTTGGGGCAGGTCCCACATGTCGGGTCATCAGGTAAGGTCCGACCTGTCAGTTTTTTTCCTACTATATTTAAGAAGGCGCCACAAGTAAAGTGGGGCCCAGTTGTAAGGTGACACGGTAGATAAACATAATTTGATTCGAACATAGCCAATAATGCATAATAATTTATACATCAGCCAAACTACTTTACAATCATTCACAGTACAAATCTGACATTCAGATTCAAACATACAACTAAATATACACATAACTAGCGCCAGTGAGCTAGAACACGATTCTGGGTGAGGGTTTTCCTCAGGATTCTTCTTACTGGAGCTCTTGTACGCACAACTTTTGAAGAATCAAAGGACATCAACTGCAAAATAATAAAAAGAACAAAGTTAGGAACATAATGAAACCGTGCATATAACATTCTCATAGCAATGAAAAAATGTTGCGGAATTAGAGCGAAAACTGAGATATATTATGCAAATGATGAAGTACCAGCCCAGTACAAGATAAGAGAGCAATTAACACAAAGTTATTCAGATTTACCCAACAAATGCAACGTGCCAAACTGGCATAAACTAAAGGTTTATGTCATACGCGTTAAGGACAAGCTGAGCTCAAACATACAAGCACGCTATAACATATACAAGGTCGCTCTCTTGAATGTGTGTGCGACATGATACATGGATCCAGCATTAGGCCATCAAGCATCAAGACCATATATCTGTTCAACAAGGTAAATACCTGACTTCATGTCAAACCAATGGATGGTGCCGCAGCTGGACATCTCATCCGCGTCAACAGCGTTCCTGCCAGCATCAGTGAGGAAGAGCTAGACAGAGGATATATAATATTATTAGTAGCAAACAATTACTAATGGCATATGCATAAAACAACTTTGATAATTAATATTTAGTAATGACAGGTCATGTTTTAAATATGGACTGGTATGATTAAGTAAAATTGTCTGCAATCGTCAACCTAACTGCCTGCAGAACAAAGAACAGTGGGTCAAATAATCAAAAAATGTTTGAACGAAAAAACTTTGAAGTTCAGTCGTGAGTGAATGTCTGGTCTCTAAGCAGAATAGAGATGTTTAGGCAACCAACAAACTAGACATAGAAATAGTAACTGCAGCAACCAGTAAAATACTACTCCAATCAATTTATAGTTGCTGGCAGCAAACATTATGAAACCAGTAAATACTACTGCCAGCAACCAGTAGTATATCAGTGAGAAACAAAATGGTTCAGAGTAAATAGTACTCCAAGGCGGTGGATCCTTCTCTCAAGAAAAATGAGCCTGAATTTGGAATCCTTGTCCTTCACGTTCCTCTCAAGATGGTTCCAAATGGCCAATGGGTTCTTAATCAAAAGATTTAATCCTCTGGTATTTCGAGGGCCAAACCTGCAAGCCATCACAAAATTTTGACACATCATTTGTGCAGGCATAAATAAAACTATGACTGGTAAGAATAAACTATGACTAGGAGTGTATCTTGAGATTGTATTACTTGCAAGAATATACCAATAAGTACTTGCTATTACAAGCATGTTGTAACAGCCCAAAGTTCGAGAACTAAAAACCAGAGTAAAATTTCCACTTTTGTGTTGCATTGCATCATGGCATTCCATATTAATTTGCTAAACAACACCTAAATTGGTGTGGCACCATTTAAAACAAAATGCCACACTTGTCTCACCAAAAGTTCAAATAAATGGAAGTGTTCAAACTGGCAAAACAAAAACACTTTGACATCTCATAATTGTCAAGGAAGTTCCAAGAGTCAAAATGTTATTTTGAACTTGCTCTAAAATCCCTAGGGTATTCTTCTAATTTTCAAATTACCAAAAATCCCTAAAGAAACCCTATGAACAAATGTTGTCCAAACTATTTTATCTTGCAACCCCAATTTTTGTGGTGCTTCTACATGCTGTTGGGAGGCTACAAGAATTTTCTCAATTTTTATAAAAAGTTTAAGTGCCTCAATAAAATCAGGGAAATGCTCTGGTTTTAAAAAGAAAGGAGCGAAGGACCTATCCGTGATGGCAACAAATTTTCCAGGGGGTTTCCGCAAAATCTCCTTCTTCTTCCCCTGTAGCGACCGACGCCGCGCGAGCTGCTCGCGCCGCACCACCGTCTCGACGCGCCGGGGCCCCCTCTCTGCCCCCACCCACGAGGAGAGGAAGAGCACCACCTGCCCACTCCCTCCCCGACAGTTTCTTCCCCGTTTCCTCGCTCTCCCTTCCCTGCCATGGCGGAGCCCTAGCTAGCCCATCGCCGACACATCGCCGCCGTTCTACGCCTCTCCGCGCCAAGCCGAGCAGCGCCGGAGCTCCGCCGTGTCGCCTGCTACATCTCCGCCAAAGGAATCGCCCGGGAACGCAGCGAATCGACGCCGCCATCCGATTCCTTCTCCGACCACGGCCGAGCTCCGCCGTGTGATTTCCGCCGACTCCGGTCATCCCCGACCTCGCCGTCTTCACCCACGCGCTCAGGGTGAGTGTGTGAACCTCCCCGTGCCTCGTTCGTCTCCCCTCGCTCTGAAGCAGTGGAGTCGCCGTCGCAGTTGCCGCCGTGCGCCACCGAGCCTCAGCTCGGATATTCCGAGTTGGGTAACATCGGAAAATCCGGAGCACTCCAGTGCGTTGGATTTTTAATCCTTAGCAGAAATTTCAGCTCACTCCGACGATCGGATTTTTCGAGTAGACAGGAATCGGAATTTCCGAGTTTCTTCTGTACCAAATTTCAGTCCATCGGATATTCCGAAACAAAATAGAATCGGAAATTCCGAAATAGTTCAGTACCAATGTAATTTCTTTTTCACCTCTTTTCGGAGTTTTATAAATAAGATCTATTGTGGTTTAAAATAACTTATTAAAAGGACATATCTAAAAGAGTAATTCTAGAAATGCAATACCTTTTATTTGGTTAATCAGAAAATTGTGTGTAAATTACCAAAATGCTCAGAACATTGTGAATTATCCAGAAGCATCATTTCTTTCATGCATGTTTAATCACAATTAAAGGACTGCACTTTGTACAAGCTAGGAGAAACATTAAGTTAAATATGGGGTGCTTCCTATCTTGTTGAAGTAATTATTCTCGTACCCCATTTAAAATTGCTAGAGAGCTAATAATAAGTTCGGTACATTAAAATGCCATGTCATCATGTTTGTGCATTGCACCTTTGTGTTGTGGTATTTATTGGTTCCTTTCCGGTGTTGTTTGTGCATCGGTAGATCAAGGAGTTGAAGTGCCACCCCCGTATCGTGACGATCCCTATTACCAGCCGTATCAACAAGGCAAGCGTAATCCCCCTCTGAGCATATCTTATCCTATGTTTCCGCAAATATTTTCTCCACTATAATATTGCATGCGGTTCCAAATGTCAATTTTATTGGATTAGAGTATCCTATAGTTGCATTAAGTTTCCGATGCCATTACCTGTTTCCCCTCCTATTATCCATAGGATTGTATTATTGGCCAGATACTTAACTATGCTATGTTGATGCTTAGCCATGCTTAGTTAAATGTTTATTCGTCCGATGGATATTTCATGATGGAAACAGATGTTGAAATGTCCGGATGATGGTGGAGGAATTGTGGTGACAGGTAATAAAATGCTTAAAGGTGGGGATGAGAGGCCACTGTGGTTGTGGTGCTTTGTCTCGTTCTCGCCGCCTAGGTGCGAGTTCTTTACCTCTTGAACCAAGACTGAGCGTGCAACCATGCGTGAGGCCTATGCAATTGCAGGAACCCTTATTCGACTAAATAACTTGTGAGGGGCTAGCCAGGGTCCTCTAGTTCGAACTTCCATTTGCGCGTGCGCGAGATGGTGGTTGAGAATGGGATGAGGATTGTGGTGTTAGGAAAATAAGTGGCCGTGGGGCAGGGTGTTGGAGGCACTGAACATGTCCTATCGCCACTGATGATCCTGGAGAGTCTCGAGCAAGGGAGAAGTCGACACCGCTCCCACCCAGCCGGCTTTCCCGGAAGAGAGCTAATTGTACAGGCAATGGGCCGGACGGTACGTGGCAAACATTGTACACCCCTGCAGGGTTAAATCTTTTCGAAAAGCCGTGTCCACGGTTATGGACGACTTGGGAAAGGACGATAAGATCATAGAATAACTTTAACGGAATGATTAAAACTGAGTACTAAAGGTACTACTCAAGAATGCAAGGTTAGCTTCCTCGAGGGTGATTCGGGGAGGTGCCTTTGTAGCACAGGTACAGTGGTAAATGGTGGTTGATGGTGAGAAGGTGATCAAAGAAAAGAGTTACTTCTTACCCCTTTTAAAAATACTCTGAATAGTCGATGCCATGGAGTTGTGTTTTATTAAATAAAATCAGCTTTATGCAAAACAGCCATAAAACTTTGAAAGCCTCATCGAGCTAAAGCTCTATATTTAATCTTGCGAGTTCGTCGAACTCAACGTCGTTTGCTTTGTTTCAGAGGAGGACTTCACCGACCTCGAAGGTGGGTTCTTTGTGGACGTCGACGAGTAGTCTGGGGTTCCCAGGTGGCAGCTTGGGACATCCCGGAACAGCTGGCGCTGGATGTTTATCTGTAGGCCTCTTAGGCCATAATTTGGATCTTGTTGTTTAGAACAACCTAATTCGCTTCCGCATGTTGTAATGTTGGGTCTGTGACCTCTGGTTGTAATTTGCTATCTTTCTCTATTATAAGAGTTGAACTATATTGATTTGTGTCGTAGAGTCTGTGATGTGCCAGTTGTTCCACAAGTCTTGATCTTCTATTATGCATTGATAGTTGTGCCTGTGTTAAGGCATCAATCGGGGTGTTGCGTTGCCAATGATCAATTCCGAGCAACGCCTGCCAAAGGTTTTGGCCGAGGATTGGTAAACCCGTAACCTCCGGTTGTATCGCTTAACCGGTGACACACAGCATCACTGTATAGCAGTCGGGTCGGGGCGCTACAAGTTGGTATCAGAGCAGTACTGCCTGTAGGAAACCCTTCTACTGGTCGACGTTGAGTCTAGTATTTGTGAAAATATTTTAACCTAAAAATGAGTTGTGAAAACCATCTTAGGATTCTTTTTACTCCTTATCTGGTTACATTCTAATCTCGGAGCCATCTTATCTCTATTTGAGTTAAAAAAAATTTACTCCCCGTGATACTAAGGAAACGAGGTTGGGTTCTACCTTTAGTGTTATGTGTCCGGTTGCTCCCGCTGCGTTGCAATCCGAAATCAACTAAGATGTTTGAACACTGTACCCAATGAAGGAATAAGTGATCATCCTCAGTATTGTTGGGTTTTAACCCAAGGACTTGAACAGAAGGTCCCGGGTTGTGCCAACTAGAGTGTGTTGAATCACATGGTTTCTTAACTATTTGAATCCCACGCTAGTAGCACATGATGCTGATCTTTGACCCAAGTTCTATCTTGTTGATCCCTTGTTAGTGTACTTGTAGACGCTAATGCTATTGTCTTAACCATTCGGAGATAGATACTAACTGTGTCATTGTAAATTCTCCAGAATGGCTCGAGGAGGCCGTGGTAACCACAATGATGAGGAACCACCGCCACCACCCTCGATGGCTCAGGTCTTGATGGCCATTGAGGAGAACCGTGGGCGCAATGAGCGCCTTTGGAGCAGTTGGTGCAGCAGAATGCACAGAGGAATGGCTGCAACACTCTCACTGAGTTCCTGCGCTCGCAGCCACCCACCTTTGCTGATGCTAAGGAGCCACTGGAAGCTGATGATTGGCTTCGTGCTCTGGAGCGCAAGTTCTCCGCGCTGCATGTCCCAGTGGCTGAACAAGTCAACTTCGCCACCTACCTCTTGGTTGGTGCAGCTGGCTGTTGGTGGGAAAGCCATGTGGCTTGTTTCCGGCCAACCATGTCTTCACTTGGGCTGATTTCGCACTGCCTTCCGTGCGGCTTACATTCTCAGCCGATCATGGATTTGAAGAGGAGGGAGTTCCTGGACTTGCAACAGGGACGTATGGACCTCCGCACTTATGGTTGTGAATTCAACCATCTCTCTCGTTACGCCCCAAGGGACGTGACCACTGATGCCGACAAGCAAGAGCTGTTCCGCAAGGGTCTTTCGCCGCAGCTTCGCTATGAGTTGCTGCCCTTCAAGTTCCAGACCTACCAGGAGCTGTTCAACCAGGCTCTTACCTTGAGCAGGGAAGGAAGGAACTCGAGGCTTCCAAGAGGCCAGCACACGGGGACCACCAGAGTTCCTCGGGTTCGAGAGCAAGAAGCGCAGGGTGTTTGTCCCTACAGCGCTGTGCCGCGTGCTCCATTTATGCCGTGGGCCGCGGATACAGGCCACCACCTCCGCGCCCCACTACTTCGACATTTGGGTCGAGCGGAAGTGGATATCGTCCTCAGCTACCTGCTCCACCTGGACTCACTTGCTACACCTGTGGCCAGGCTGGCCACTACTCCAGGGAGTGCCCCCAGAAGGCACCTATCACGGGAAATCCTGCACGAGCCCCCGCCACCCAGCTGGCAAGGCTGGACCTATTGTGCGTGGTCGCCTGAACCACGTCTCTGCTGAAGAAGCTGAGAGGACCCCGGCGTCCTCATGGGTGAGTTACGAATCAACGGCAATTCAGCTACAGTTTTGTTTGACTCTGGAGCATCGCATTCATTCATATCCATAGCGTTTGCAAAAGACCACAAATACCGTTCGAGAAGATGAGCCATCCCTTGGTGATCTCCACACCTGGCTCTAAATGGCAACCGATGGTGTTACTCCTGAGTCCAGATTACCATAGGTTACTCGTCTTTTCCTTTCGCTTTGGTAGCTCTGAGGTCAAGTGGCATTGATGTCATACTGGGCATGGACTGGTTAGTAAAATACCGGGCTAATCTCGACTGTGCTGCCAAGACCATTACTGTGACCACTTCTTCCGGCGACATTGTTGAGTATTGGTCTGCACTATCAAGACCTCCATCCTCATACCCAACTCACCCGAGATCCTCCTTTGCTTTATGGAAGGCGAATCCCCTCCGAAATCCAGACATACACGTGGTGTGTGACTTCCCGGATGTGTTCCCGGAAGAATTGCCTGGCATGCCCCTGACCGAAGTGTGGAGTTTGTCATAGATCTACTTCCCGGTACCGCTCCGATTTCCAAGAAGCCCTACCGTATGCCGGTGGAAGAGTTGGCTCTGTTGAAAGAGCAAATTGATCAGCTGTTAGCGAAGGATTTCATTCAGCCTAGCAGTTCACCTTGGGGTTGTCCGGTACTCTTTCAAAGAAGAGGATTCTACCGTGCCTCGTCTAGTCTCTGACTATAGACCGTTGAATGCGGTGACAATCAAGAACAAGTATCCTATTCCTCGCATCAATGATCTGTTGGATCAGTTAGCTGGTGCAACGTATTCTCCAAGATGGATCTGAGGTCAGGATACCATCAGATCAAGATCAGAAAGGAGGATATCCCAAAGACGGCATTTGTTACTCGTATGGCTCATATGAGTATACCGTCATGTCCTTTGGTCTCACCAATGCTCCAGCTACTTTCATGAGGCTCATGAACTCCATCTTCATGGATTATCTCGACAAGTTTGTCGTCATTTACATCGATGACATCCTTTTATTCCAAAACCGATGAAGAGCATGCCGAACATCTTCGTTTGGTTCTGACACGACTTCGAGAACACCGCCTCTATGCCAAGTTCTCCAAGTGTGAGTTCTGGTTGGATAATCTTGTCTTCCTTGGTCATGTGATATCCGCTAATGGTGTGGCTGTCATTCCCAAGATTCAGTCCATTTTGGATTGGAAAACTCCAATGTCAGTCAAGGACATTCGTAGCTTTCTCGGATTGGCAGGTTACTACCGCCGATTCATCGAAGGTTTCTCCAAGATAGCCAAGGCCCTGACTGACCTTCTCAAGAAGGATAAAAAGTTCGTATGGACCCGAAGCTGAAGAGAGCTTCAAAACACTGAAAGCCAAACTCACGTCCGCTCCTGTGCTTGTCCTGCCGGACACAGCAAGGATTTCGTCGTCTTCTGTGACGCCTCTCTGCAAGGCTTGGGCTGTGTCTAATGCAAGATGGCCATGTGGTGGCATATGCCTCGCCCAATTGAAGCCGCATGAGCACAATTACCCTAACTCATGATCTAGAACTTGCCGCGGTGGTCTATGCTTTGAAGCAATGGAGACCATACCTGTTTGGTAACCGTTGCGAGATCTTCTCGGATCACAAGAGTCTGAAGTACCTCTTCACCCAGCCGGATTTAAATCTCAGGCAAAGGCGTTGGTTGGAGTTAATCAAGGACTATGATGTGAGTCTGAACTATCAACCCGGCAAAGCAAACGTCGTGGCTGACGCGCTAAGTCGGAAGTCCTATTGCAACAATCTGATGATTGAAAAGGCCCAACCTGCCCTCATGAAGAGTTCCTCGTTTGAACTTGGAAATTGTTCCCTCTGGCTACCTTGCAAATCTGGAGATCAAATCTACTCTTGTAGACCAGATTAAGGAAGCTCAAACTGACAAGGGTATTCTAAAAATCAAGGAAACATTGCTAGCGGGAAGGCCAAATGTTTTTCTGTCAATGAATCCGGAGTTGTTTATTTTGGTGACCGCTTGGTAGTGCCAAAGAAACGAAAATTGAGGGAGCTGATCCTCCAAGAAGCTCATGAATCTCCTCTCTCTATTCATCCCGGTAGTACCAAAATGTACCAAGACCTTCGACCACAATTCTGGTGGACTCGGATGAAACGAGAAATTGCCAAGTATGTTGCTGAATGCGACACCTGTCGACGGGTAAAGGCTGAACATCAAAGGCCTCCCACTCTTCGCCCTATTGCAGTCCCGAGTGGAAATGGGATGAAATCGGTATGGACTTCATCACCGGGTTTCCCAGATCTCAAAAGGGCAACAATGCAATCTGGGTAATCATTGATCGACTCTCCAAGGTTGCTCACTTCCTACCAGTCCGTGATGATATACGGGCAAGTCAACTTGCTGATTTATATATGGCTCGTATTGTTCCATTGCATGGGGTCCCTCTGAGGATCATATCGGACCGTGGAAGTATCTTTGTATCCAAGTTCTGGCAGAGTTTCCAAACTGCTATGGGGTCCCGTCTCAACTTCAGCACCGCCTACCATCCTCAAACTGATGGTCAGACCGAAAGAGTGAACCAAGTTTGGAAGACATGCTTCGGGCATGTGTAATCTCTTTTGGCAAGGGTTGGGAAAAGTATCTCCCTTTCGCGGAGTTCTCCTACAACAATAGCTATCAAGCTAGTGGGCATGGCTCCATTTGAGGTTCTCTATGGAAGAAAATGCCGCACTCCCTAAATTGGTCCGAGACCGGAGAGAGAGCACTCTTTGGTCCGGATGTGATCAATGAAGCTGAGGAGAAGGTTAGAATCATAAGAGAGAATCTGAAGATTGCTCAGTCAGAAAGCTACTATGATAAGCACCATCAGGAAATTCACTATGAAATTGGTGATAAAGCTTATCTCCGCGTCTCTCCCCTTCGTGGCGTTCGCCGCTTCGGTATCAAAGGGAAATTGGCCCCTCGCTATGTTGGCCCTTTCACCGTTCTGGCCAAGCGAGGAGATCTTTCTTATAAGTTGGAGTTACCGGTCATCTTCCCAAATGTACATGATGTGTTTCATGTCTCCCAACTTCGCCGGTGTTTCAAAGATCCTATCCATGGGGTCAATCATGAGGAGCTAGACCCAGGAAGATCTCACTTATCGTGAGCACCCCTTCGTGTCCTGGATGAAGCCGAAAGGAAGACCCGTAACAAGACTACCAAGTTCCTCAAAGTTCAGTGGTCTCACCATTCCGAGGAAGAAGCAACTTGGGAAAGGAGTCTAGTCTTCGTGAGGAGTATCCCGACTTCTTTCCGCAATCTAGAATCTCGGGACGAGATTCCTGTAAGGGGGGTAGAATTGTAACAGCCCAAAGTTCGAGAACCTAAAAACCAGATTAAAATTTCCACTTTTGTGTTGCATTGCATCATGGCATTCCATATTAATTTGCTAAACAACACCTAAATTGGTGTGGCACCATTTAAAACAAAATGCCACACTTGTCTCACCAAAATTTCAAATAAATGGAAGTGTTCAAACTGGCAAAACAAAAACACTTTGAAATCTCATAATTGTCAAGGAAGTTCCAAGAGTTCAAAATGTTATTTTGAACTTGCTCTAAAATCCCTAGGGTATTCTTCTAATTTTCAAATTACCAAAAATCCCTAAAGAAACCCTATGAACAAATGTTGTCCAAACTATTTTATCTTGCAACCCCAATTTTTGTGGTGCTTCTACATGCTGTTGGGAGGCTACAAGAATTTTCTCAATTTTTATAAAAAGTTTAAGTGCCTCAATAAAATCAGGAAATGCTGCTGGTTTTAAAAAGAAAGGACGAAGGACCTATCCGTGATGGCAACAAATTTTCCAGGGGGTTTCCGCAAAATCTCCTTCTTCTTCCCCTGTAGCGACCGACGCCGCGCGAGCTGCTCGCGCCGCACCACCGTCTCGACGCGCCGGGGCCCCCTCTCTGCCCCCACCCACGAGGAGAGGAAGAGCACCACCTGCCCACTCCCTCCCCGACAGTTTCTTCCCCGTTTCCTCGCTCTCCCGTTCCCTGCCATGGCGGAGCCCTAGCTAGCCCGTCGCCGACATATCGCCGCTGTTCTACGCCTCTCCGCGCCAAGCCGAGCAGCGCCGGAGCTCCGCCGCGTCGCCTGCTACATCTCCGCCAAAGGAATCGCCCGGGAACGCAGCGAATCGACGCCGCCATCCGATTCCTTCTCCGACCACGGCCGAGCTCCGCCGTGCGATTTCCGCCGACTCCGGTCATCCCCGACCTCGCCGTCTTCACCCACATGCTCAGGGTGAGTGTGTGAACCTCCCCGTGCCCTCGTTCGTCTCGCCCTCGCTCTGAAGCAGTGGAGTCGCCGTCGCAGTTGCCGCCGTGCGCCACCGAGCCTCAGCTCGGATATTCCGAGTTGGGTAATATCGGAAAATCCGGAGCACTCCAGTGCGTTGGATTTTTAATCCTTAGCTGAAATTTCAGCTCACTCCGACGATCGGATTTTCGAGTAGACAGGAATCGGAATTTCCGAGTTTCTTCAGTACCAAATTTCAGTCCATCGGATATTCCGAAACAAAATAGAATCGGAAATTCCGAAATAGTTCAGCACCAATGTAATTTCTTTTTCACCTCTTTTCTTTCGGAGTTTTATAAATAAGATCTATTGTGGTTTAAAATAACTTATTAAAAGGACATATCTAAAAGAGTAATTCTAGAAATGCAATACCTTTTATTTGGTTAATCAGAAAATTGTGTGTAAATTACCAAAATGCTCAGAACATTGTGAATTATCCAGAAGCATCATTTCTTTCATGCATGTTTAATCACAATTAAAGGACTGCACTTTGTACAAGCTAGGAGAAACATTAAGTTAAATATGGGGTGCTCTCCTATCTTGTTGAAGCAATTATTCTCGCACCCCATTTAAAATTGCTAGAGAGCTAATAATAAGTTCGGTACATTAAAATGCCATGTCATCATGTTTGTGCATTGCACCTTTGTGTTGTGGTATTTATTGGTTCCATTCCGGTGTTGTTTGTGCATCGGTAGATCAAGGAGTTGAAGTGCCACCCCCATATCGTGACGATCCCTATTACCAGCGTATCAACAAGGCAAGCGTAATCCCTCTCTGAACATATCTTATCCTATGTTTCCGCAAATATTTTCTCCACTATAATATTGCATGCGGTTCCAAATGTCAATTTTATTGGATTAGAGTATCCTATAGTTGCATTAAGTTTCCGATGCCATTACCTGTTTCCCCTCCTATTATCCATAGGATTGTATTGTTGGCCGGAGATACTTACTATGCTATGTTGATGCTTAGCCATGCTTAGTTAAATGTTTATTCGTCCGATGGATATTTCATGATGGAAACAGATGTTGAAATGTTCGGATGATGGTGGTGGAATTGTGGTGACAGGTAATAAAATGCTTAAAGGTGAGGATGAGAGGCCACTGTGGTTGTGGTGCTTTGTCTCGTTCTCGCCGCCTAGGTGCGAGTTCTTTACCTCTTGAACCAAGACTGAGCGTGCAACCATGCGTGAGGCCTATGCAATTGCAGGAACCCTTATTCGACTAAATAACTTGTGAGGGGCTAGCCAGGTCCTCTAGTTCGAACTTCCATTTGCGCGTGCGTGAGATGGTGGTTGAGAATGGGATGAGGATTGTGGTGTTAGGAAAATAAGTGGCCGTGGGGCAGGGTGTTGGAGGCACTGAACCTGTCCTATCGCCACTGATGATCCTGGAGAGTCTCGAGCAAGGGAGAAGTCGACACCGCTCCCACCCAGCCGGCTTTCCCCGGAAGAGAGCTAATTGTGCAGGCAATGGGCCGGACGGTACGCGTGGCAAACATTGTACACCCCTGCAGGGTTAAATCTTTTCGAAAAGCCGTGTCCACGGTTATGGACGACTTGGGAAAGGACGATAAGATCATAGAATAACTTTAACGGAATGATTAAAACCTGAGTACTAAAGGTACTACTCAAGAATGCAAGGTTAGCTTCCTCGAGGGTGATTCGGGGAGGTGCCTTTGTAGCACAGGTACAGTGGTAAATGGTGGTTGATGGTGAGAAGGTGATCAAAGAAAAGAGTTACTTCTTACCCCTTTTAAAAATACTCTGAATAGTCGATGCCATGGAGTTGTGTTTTATTAAATAAAATCAGCTTTATGCAAAACAGCCATAAAACTTTGAAAGCCTCATCGAGCTAAAGCTCTATATTTAATCTTGCGAGTTCGTCGAACTCAACGTCGTTTGCTTTGTTTCAGAGGAGGACTTCACCGACCTCGAAGGTGGGTTCTTTGTGGACGTCGACGAGTAGTCTGGGGTTCCCAGGTGGCAGCTTGGGACATCCCGGAACAGCTGGCGCTGGATGTTTATCTGTAGGCCTCTTAGGCCATAATTTGGATCT
This sequence comes from Poa pratensis, assembly GCA_947311845.1. NCBI lineage: Eukaryota > Viridiplantae > Streptophyta > Magnoliopsida > Poales > Poaceae > Poa > Poa pratensis. The sequence continues at coordinate 40,266,357 of CAMZMU010000047.1, forward strand.
TGTTGTTTAGAACAACCTAATTCGCTTCCGCATGTTGTAATGTTGGGTCTGTGACCTCTGGTTGTAATTTGCTATCTTTCTCTATTATAAGAGTTGAACTATATTGATTTGTCGTAGAGTCTGTGATGTGCCAGTTGTTCCACAAGTCTTGATCTTTCTATTATGCATTGATAGTTGTGCCTGTGTTAAGGCATCAATCGGGGTGTTGCGTTGCCGATGATCAATTCGAGCAACGCCTGCCAAAGGTTTTGGCCGGGGATTGGTAAACCGTAACCTCCGGTTGTATCGCTTAACCGGTGACACACAGCATCACTGTATAGCAGTCGGGTCGGGCGCTACACATGTATGGCTATGCACTATCATCTTCAAACCAGACTTGCGAGTGTTAAGACAAACCAAACCAGACTTAATACACGAGAGGACAGTTGTAAAATTTAAATGCATCGTTGATGGAATAATAGTTCAGGCACACGAGTGTAAACCAACAGAATGCAAGTAATTCCATCATATAAAGGATAGGCAGTGACTTGACTTGAGGGATTCTTCAAGACTTATTCCAGTTCCATCTTCAACAGTTAAAACTTAACAGAAACAGGCTATTACGTTTTCAATTTAAAAGCTATTATCAGCAAGATAGCTCCACACGGCATGGCACATACCAATTTCTAACAAGACATAGATGGATATGGGTGGTAGAAACTTGCCTTTCGTGTCCAGCGGTGACCTTGAAGTTCCTGCATCCCGGCGGTGGACTTGTATTCGACGCTCCACTAGTTGCAGTTGAAGCGGGTCAAACAGGTTCGACGGCCTTGTACGACATCCTCCCTCGGCGGCCTTGAAGTTCCTGGAACCGGTGCAAGTGTTGACGGCGAGGAGCGGATCGGAACCTTGCAGCCGGGCTGGAGGGAATCCATAGGCGGCCTTGTCGGAGAAGCAGATCCAGCGCTTGGGCTCGGGACGAGGTGCCAGTGACCTCCCGTTGTCGGGGATCCAGCGGCGTCCTCTTGGACGATCCCGGGCGCCACGACGACCACGTTGTGGTGGTGAGCGCGCGGGTCTGCCGCGGGAAAGAGAGGAGCGGCGGAGCCTGCCCGTCCCCCGCACCCTCGAGGCGATGGGGAGGCGCCTGCGAGATCTGACATGATGGGGAGGCCGGAGGCTATGCAGTGAGGGGCGCGGACGGTGGAGCCCATCTAGGGTTAGCCAAGCGGATGGGGAGGCCGGTGGCGTAGGGCCGTAGGGGGGCGGGGAGAAGAAGAGAGGAGCTAGGGTTAGCGGCGACGCGCCGGTATATATCGGAAGCGCACGCTGCAGGCCGTCGGATTGGAATCGGACGGATCGCCGTGCTCCAGCACCTGTCCAACGGGCCGAAGGCCCAGGATGGGATCAGAGACTGGGCCAGTTTCGACCCAGTTTCGGCAGAATAGATATGCCAGCAAAAAAAACTGTTTGGTTTTGTAATAAGTAAATTTTAAGGTTTAATTTTTGCATAAATGGGACCACACAAATTTAAAAAATATGAGGCCACACTTTATGTAAAGATAAACAAATGTTTGTGTGATTAAGGCTATCCATCAAACTCTCATCAAAAAGACAATTTTTCTTTGCACAAAAATATCATTTTTCAATTTCTGAGTGCGAAAAATGGTTCCCTGTGAAGCGACTACCGAGAGTGTCGTCCAGCGAAAAAAAAATTCAATGGTTGCATTGTGGCATGACAAACAATGTTGCCGACCAGCGATTTCGACATGTTTCACAACAAAATTCACTTTTTATTTTTTAAGTGCTAATAGCCCGACTTTTTGTGAAGCGACTACCGAGAGTGTCGTCCAAAATGGAACGATAAAAATTGTTCACATAGTAGATATTATTCTATGTACAATCACCAAAAAGTATTCATTTCTGAACTCTCTACCATTTTCTGGTCAATTAAACGTTTCCTGTCGATTCAGTTGGAAATGGCTAAAATTTGAACTACAAGTGCTATATATCTTGCCCTTATTTTTCAGGAATTTCATTTCTTGGTTCACAACTAGTCATTTCATTATAGATACACAAAAATATTTGCATGATTAATCACTACACACGAACGGTCATGACCAAGACTTCGACTAGATTTTCAAACAAGCATACAAAATTCAAAAAATCAAAATAATGGAAAACCTTCACGTAGCGTCATGACATGTGACCTAGTTACCATAAAAAAAATAAAACTTGCAATTCAGAAGTTTTATTGAAAACGTGTTCCAGAAACTTGCTATCATGAATAGACATTCATAGCTTTCAAGACTAACAAGCAGTGTTTTGGCCACATTCATGACATAGTTTGTCGAAATGTGCCCGAATTTGGCACATGTGTGCATTGTGGCAGACAAACAATGTTGCCGACCAGCGATTTCGACATGTTTCACAAAAAAATCATTTTTATTTTTTAGTGCTAATAGCCCGACTTTTTGTGAAGCGGCTACCGAGGGTGTCGTCCAAAATGGAACCGATAAAAATTGTTCACATAGTAGACATCATTCTATGTACAATCACCAAAAAGTATTCATTTCTGAACTCTGTACCATTTTCTGGTCAATTAAACGGTTTCCTGCCGATTCAGCTAAAAAAGGCTAAAATTTGAACTGCAAGTGCTATATATATTGCCTGTTATTTTTCAGGAATTTCATTTCTAGGTTCACAACTAGCCATTTCATCAGAGATCACAAAATCTGCAGTGATTGGCAATCACTACACACGAACGGTCCACGCCGAGACTTCGACTAGATTTCAAACAAGCATACAAAATTAAAAAAAAAATCAAAATAATAAAACTTTCGCGTCGCGTCATGATATGTGACCAAGTTACCAAAAAAAAATATAAACTTTTCAATCAGAAGTTTTATTGAAAACATGTTCCCAGAAACTTGCTATCATGAATGGACATTCATAGCTTTCAAAACTAACAAGCGGTGTTTTGGCCACATTCATGACATAGTTTGTCAAATGTGCCCAAATTTGGCACATGCGCAATTTGGCATGGCAAACAATGTTGCCGACCAGCAATTTTGACATGTTTCACAAAAATTCGACTTTCATTTTTTAAGTGCTAATTGCCCGACTTTTTGTGAAGCGGCTACCGAGAGTGTCGTCCAAAATGGAACCGATACAATTGTTCACAAGTAGACATCATTTTATGTACAATCACCAAATAGTATTCATTTCTGACTCTACCATTTTCCGGTCAATTAAAACGGTTTCCTGCCGATTCAGTGGAAATGGCTAAAATTTGAACTACAAGTGCTATATATCTTGCCCGTTATTTTTCAAGAATTTCATTTCTAGGTTCACAACTAGCCATTTCATCAGAGATACACAAAAATCTTTGCATGCTTCAATCACTACACACGAACGGTCACGGCCGAGACTTCGACTAGATTTTCAAACAAGCATACAAAATTAAAAAAAATCAAAATAATGGAAAACCTTCACGTAGCGTCATGACATGTGATCTAGTTACCATAAAAAAATATATAAACTTGCAATTCAGAAGTTTTATTGAAAACGTGTTCCCAGAAACTTGCTATCATGAATAGACATTCATAGCTTTCAAGACTAACAAGCAGTGTTTTGGCCACATTTATGACATAGTTTGTCGAAATGTGCCCGAATTTGGCACATGTGTGCATTGTGGCATGACAAACAATGTTGCCGACCAGCGATTTCGACATGTTTCACAAAAATTCACTTTTCATTTTTTAGTGCTAATAGCCCGACTTTTTGAAGCGGCTACCGAGAGTGTCGTCCAAAATGGAACCGATAAAATTGTTCACATAGTAGACATCATTCTATGTACAATCACCAAAAAGTATTCATTTCTGAACTCTCTACCATTTTCAGGTCAATTAAACGGTTTCCTGCCGATTCAGCTGAAAATGGCTAAAATTTGAACTGCAAGTGCTATATATATTGCCTGTTATTTTTCAAAAAATTCATTTCTAGGTTCACAACTAGGCATTTCATCAGAGATACATAAAAATCTTTGCATGATTCAATCACTACACACGAACGGTCACGGCCGAGACTTCGACTAGATTTTCAAACAAGCATACAAAATTAAAAAAAATCAAAATAATGGAAAACCTTCGCGATGTGTCAACATATCTGTCCTAGTATCCATACAGAATAATAAACTTGGAATACGGCCAATTTTTAGAAAAGTGTACACAGAAATGGCTATCATCTATGAAGATTCATAGTTTTGAAGCCAAATGACGAATGTTATTGCCACATTCATGGCATAATTTGTTAAAATGTGCCCATATTGGGAACAAACATGCATCTTGAAACCACGAACAATGTTGCCGAAGAAAGTTTTCATTTTTCTTAAAGAGAAAAGTCAATTTTCATTTTTTGAGTGTAAAAAATGGGTTTTTATGTGAAGCACCTACAAAAAATATGTTGCAAAAATTGACCACATCATTTTCTACAATACTAGACCATATTGTATCTACAAATAATCAAATGGTTGTTCTATAAAGGTTTCCATACACCTCTCGTGAAAAAGATAATCTATGCCGATTCCGCTGGAAACGGGTCAAATTTGAACTACAGCTGCTTCGTAGTTTGCTCATATTTTTGTTAAAAATACTTTTTAGATACACAACTAGCTATTTCTTCAGAGATACACTAAGAGTTTCATAATATCCAGCCCCTACCTACGAACCATCATGTCCGCCGTATCTATTAGATGCTCAAAATATAAAATTCTTTGTCATGAAATCTTTTTACTGCTTCAAAACTGTATCTATTAGTGAATAATGACACATGATCTTTTTAAAAATTATTCAAAATTTATTTGGTTAAATTTGGAGTTCAAAATCAAAAGTTATAAAAGAAAACATAAGAGAATATAAAAAGAAAACTATGAACAGGCCCAGCCCAGGCAGCCAACCGAACGAGGAACAATAGAATGGCCCAGCCCAGCCCAGGCCCTCCTCCCTCACCGACCAAGCGCTCCCAGCCGAAAGAACAAGGCCGATCGGCCCAGCCCAGGAAGGTTCGAGGCACTAACTAGCAAATAGGGCTGGTGCTCTTTGTTGTCATTATAGCACTTGTGGCCTGGTGGTTGTGTACCCATCTCCTGATGGAGGAGGTCGCTGGTTCGACCACCACCCGCGCCCCCCCCCCCCCCCCCATGTTTCGATATTATTCCCGCGGGGTTCGCTGCTCTCTGTAGTGCTCTGGTTGGGGGGTCTCAACTTGGTCAACATATTAGCTGGTGTGTATGACAGGTAGGACCCACATTCCAAATCAGCATGGTCAATGAGTCAACTTGTGGGTCTACGTGGACATGTAAGCGGAAAAGACACATGTACACGACACATATGCGGACATGTCAGCGAAAAAGAAACATGTACACGACACATATGCGGAAATGTCAGCGGTAGTTGACACATGTACTTACATGTCAGTATAACTGAGCTAAATGTATGACTGTAAATCAGTGTTATTCATTTATGACCTTTTTGTGTTAGATAATTGTGACCTTCTTGACAAATTGGTGGTAATGTTACATTGTTTGATGCCTTCTATCTGTCTTACGACCATGTTGTTCAGAATGGTTAGATCTATGACCAAAAAAAACATGGTCTTTAACAAAAGGTCACTAGTGAGCATATTTCTTGTAGTGCTTCCAGCCGACACGGCCACGCCTAGGCCAGCCTCCACTCGCACCCATCCGCTCCAGACGCCGCTCCCCTCGCCACCAAGGCCGGCCGAGCAGAGACGTCGAAGGATAACACCTGCACCACCACCAACAAAAACGGAACGCGAAGCTCCACCAATTCCTCCCCTCGCCGCCACGGCCGGCCGGAGAAGTAAAGCGGAGAAGCGCACCCGACACAGCACCTTCACGACCTCCCCGGCGACGAAGACGAAGCCGGAACGGGGCAAGGAGGGGAAGGACCACACCCAGAACTCCGACACCATCGCCACCGTCTTCGATGCCGCCAGGAGGCACGCACACCTAGTAGAGAAACCTATCTACACGCACACACGATAGCCGGAGCTCCCCCCACCTCCCGGTGCCCGAACGGCGACCGGAGGCGGAGGGGAACGGCGGAATCGCCGGCGAGAACTCGAACTCTCGAGACGCCCTCGGTGTCGCCTCTCTCGACTGTAGCAAGGGACACGGGGAGGGGACACGGGCTACACTTTAAAAAAAACACCTGTAACTTTATTCATACTCGAAGCAATTACAGGTACACTGTTTTGGATCAATTATCCAAAAGTTTACAAAGTAACTCCTATATAACAACTAAGAATTACAATGAAATCTCTTGGAGACATCTTCACCATGATATCAATCTTTGCAAGACGAAATAATTCCCCGGCTTCAATAAAGAGGTTGCAATCTGACTTGAGAAACAATACTGTTGCTCGTTCACCTGCACGAACTTGATTACCGATAAAGGTTGTGAAAGCCCCTCGAGTCGTCTATCCAAGAAGATGGAAAGCCATGAGCGATGAACGTGCTAGGCCCGGGGATGATCCCCTAGAAGTGCAGGCCGTCGAATCACAAAATCTTCACTATAACATAGCAGAACGATTCCAACTCCACAAAGAATCAAACCAACGGAAGCAACAAGACACAATGACATAAAATCTGAATAAACAGATCCGCGACGACACAAATTTCTCTAGCCCCATGACACCGCCAAGAAATTAGAGCAACTTTATTGGAAAACACGATAACCAACACTAAATGCTATGACGACGAACACAAAACTGAAAAATCTTGAGTTCCCCCCACCTCGCAGCGCCAAGATGGCAGCCGGAGGCGAGCAGACTAGAAATCTCCGGCGGCGGTTGTCTCCAAAACCCTAACTTCTAAACAACAACGTCACTCTGCCTGTTCGTGAAATTAAGTTATTTTTTGTCCAAATGGTCCATGCGAAGCCAACTTCTGTGCCATCATCCTTCTTCTTTTGTAGTACCATCCTCCACCGTCTGCTGGTTCAGCACATCCAAAAGTGCTCATATCTACCTGTCAAAAAAAAAGTGCTCATATCTAAAAGTGTATCCGACATTCGGAAATACCAATATTGCTATGGTACTATATCAGTAGACCACATCTGGCTCTAGCGGTAGTGGAAAAGCCACCCCAAGTTTCTATATATATTTAATTTTGTCGTTTCTAATCACAATGACAGCCATTTCTTGTAGTTTTGTGCGCTTCCCAGAACAAATATTGTAGTACTACTATGTGACCATGCGGTCTACATTAGAAAGTAAGCCCGTCCGCTTGCATCACCGACCAACATAAATTATGCGTGAAAGAGTAGCGCATGCACGAAATCGCCAAACTAGCTTGTTATCATCTCCATCTTTGTTCTAAAAAAGAACATGGCCTTGAGGCCCCTGACTTCTACTATCTCTACTTCTAGCACTAGATGATTAGAAACTAGTTTGGCGTTTCTGATGATCAATCAAGTATTGTGTGCTTGGTCTAATTTGTTTTCTCTGCTTGCACTTGGACCTCTTTTATGGACATAGTTGTTTTATTTGTAAAACGGGTGGAAGACCATTTCGAGGATACTTTAGTCCCATGACCCAGCCATGCATATATATCTAGTTGGATGTCATCAAGGACACCAATAGTCAACCAAGTGTCAGTTTCATTGGATAATTGATGCTTCTGTTATGATGCTTCTGTTTGCAAGTCGTTCGTTTCTGCCTTTTGGTCTTGGCTTCGTGGCCAGCAGCAGAATCACAGGATAGCGAGCAGTGCAGACACGTTCGCCATTAAGTAGGTGCTGCCGGCGTTCGTGTGTATCAGAAGATTTTGACCCCGGCGCCGGCATGCATAGTGTTAGTGTAGGTAGGCGATACCGACCGCTCGACTAGGACTGAACGGTGGGACCGTGCTCAGCGGTGCGATCGCTTCAGCTGTTTTGTACTCACTGATGACTGCACCTCTACACTCGATTGTTTTAGCGGTAGGTCTCCACTAGGGGAGTTTGCGGGGAATATATAGCGAGTAAACGAGTAGTCAGAAATTAGGAATCGATCGAGGGTCTTGATGTTTCTTTTACTTGAATGAAACTGTTTTGGTTTATCATGAGTAAATTCGTATTTCGTTAACCACAAAGAATGTCATGATCCTCAACCAAACATGCCTGTCAGGACTGCATAGTGTAGTGGCAGTGAACTGAGTCGACCGCACTAGCCAGGCGTGGACGTGGGCGAGCACTCCACGTCTCCACATCCACCGGAAGACGCAAGTAGCATCGGGCGACGGGGTCACCACCGCACACCTACGCACGCCGCAACCTTTGTGCGGCTCCGGCCGCTCTCGCGCGTCGCCAACGGCGCGCGTTCGTACGCATCTCCCCCTCGCCACTTTAATTCCCGGTGGTCGACCGCGTCAAGAAAGCAGCGGCGACATCCCCGGGCGACCGATCGGTCGCCGTCGCCGCGCCGCGCCGCGGGCAGCTAGAGCCATGCATGACGGGCACCACCACCCACAGCGATCCCACGCGGATGACGGTGACAGGATGAGACAGCGAGGAGTTTGGGGCATATTGTTCCGATCGACCATAACTGCACCGGTCGATCGGCGCTCGGCCGGCCTGGAGACCTACCTCAGGTGGACGTGCGCGCGCGGCGGCCGGCCGGCACGGTGATGGACCGATCGATCGCCCGTCTTAGAGCATCTTCAGTCGGGGCGTCCAAACGGCCGGCCAAAGTCGTTTGGGCGTGCCGGACACAAAATCACGCCCACTCGCGGCGCCCAAACACGAATTCGGTCCGCGCGGCCCAGTTTTGTGTCCGGCACGCCCAGCCCACGCCCTCAACTTGGGGAGGCTTGGGGCGGCCCCGGACGGAAGGAAACGCACGCCTCCGACGCGCGGGCCACGCCTGGCAGTGACACGGCCACGCCCCGCCGTGGTCAAAGGCGTCGTCAAAGGCGTGTGCCGCGTGGCGACTCCTCGTTTTCACGGCCGGCGGGCGGCCAGTGAGCGTCGCGTCCTCTTTTCGAGGCGAGCGGCGTTAATGCCACCGCTCTCCGGCCGCCATAAAAGGCGCGCGCCGGCCTCCACTCATCGACACTCTCGCCCTCGCCGTTCTCTCTCCCTCACCTCACCGCTTCTTCTCCACTCGAAAAACCGCCGCCGCTCTCCTTCTCCATGACCGGCACCTGGAGGCGCACCGGCGGCGCCGCGGCCAACGACTTCGCGCCGCACCCTGCTCAAGGAGCAGACGGAGGCGCTGCGCGACAACGGCTATCCGGTGCCGCCGGATATGCGTGTTTGCCACGGGTTCGTCATCGGCGTCAACGGCGTGCCGGTGATGAAGCCCCTGACGCGGACGAGCCGCGGCTTCACCGCCGCGGTAAACACGCACTACTGGCGTGACCTGATGCCGGAGCAGCGTCAGGACCCGCGTTGGGATCCGCGGAACCCGGCCAACCATGGCCGGTACGAGGTGGCGTTCCGGCGCGCCTACGAGGAGGACTTCAACCGCTAGGACGGCCCCGGTCCGGCGCCGACGGACAAGAACGTCGCCGGGCGCGAGGCGTTCTGGAGCGTGCCCGGGCGCACGCTCCAGTTCGTGATGAACCACATCGCGAACGGCGGCTCGCTCCTGACGGCGGCGCCCGCCGCACCACCACTACCTCCGGCCAACCAGTGGGTGCCGCGCGCGACGCCGTCCTCGTCGCGCTCTACGGCGTCCTCGTCGCGGGCGTCGTCCTCGCGCTCGTCCTCATCCCGCTCCCACGCCTCCTCTCTGCTAACGCCGAAGCCGGAGCAGATGAAGGTGAAGGCGGAGCCGGATCTCTCGTCGTTCATGGCGGAGCTCATAGCGGCGCAGGAGGGGACGGACGACGACGCCATTGCGGCGGTCGTCGCGGCCGCGTCGATGGACGACGTGCCGCCGCTCGACGGCCCCTCGGCCTGCGTCTGGTCGGTGCGCGATACCGCCAAGGAGAAAGGTGTGCCCTTCTTCGACCTCACCGTCGACGACGGCCCAGGACCGAGCCGCGTCAAGGAGGAGGACGACGGCGGCGCGTGGAGCGGCGGCGGCGCAGGGAGCAGCGGCGGCATGAAGGAGGAGGTGAAGGAGGAGGAGGAGGAGGAGTACCCCTACTACGCCTTCAGGCGCCGCTACCGGGGCCAGTAGATTAGGTTTAGTTTTTTTAAATTTCATTCGAATCTGTAAAATTTTCTAAAGTTTGAATGAAAATCGTCGAAGTTTAAGTTCACAAAAAATATTGGACGCCGCGAGTGGGGAGCGAGGGCGCCCAAATGGGTAAGGTAGTCCGGACGACGTCCAAAGGACCTGTCCGGACGGCCTTTGGGCGCCCATTTGGGCGCCGCGAGTGGAGATGCTCTTAAAGAGCTGGAGTAGCGACTAGATCGTGCACCTGCAGTCAGCCGGGAAAAGGAGATCGGGACATGAACACTCCCCGTCCCGGCGTCGGCCGGTTCCATTTTTTTTCTTTCCATTTTGGACTCTATGGTTGTACGTAAGATTTTTACTTCAACTTCTTTCGAAAAAGAGGCTGAAACACCGGGCTAATATTTTTACTGTAATAAAATAATGAGATTTCGTGCAAAAATCCTGTAAATTATACAAAAACACTAATATAATAAACTATAAAGTTCATGAATATATTTCCGACGTATCAACACCTGGCACTGTTTTTTAAGGAAAGCAACAAAGTGTGCCGGCAAGTTTTACAAGATCCTAGCCGCCTGGATGAACGAGTGTGTCGTTTTGACACTCGGGTTCGGATCCCGTCATTTAAAATAATAATAATAGTAGTAGTAAGATATTTAGACCCGCCAAAATAATCTTGTTCTTGTATACGTAGATACATACAAAAATGACCTAACTATTTGAAATTTTTCGCAAAAATACATCGTATTTGGCTACGGATTTTAAAATCGATTTTTTTATCCCTAAAATTGTCCTTTTTTGTGTAGATCATGCATGGATGAAACTTGGTTCATATATACTAGACATGTATATGCACTTATATGTATTTTTTTGTTAATTTTTAATATATCAAAATTGGGTTTTTTGATAAAAGGGCTCTAGGAGACCAGGTACCAAAAGGACTTTTCAACGGGTCAACATGATTTGTTTTAGATGGAATAGTCGGAGCCGTGTACAGGGGCCGGAGGTAGGATCACGGGGCTCCTTGGGCCTGTTTCAGGACACTGTAGATAGCGTGCTGGTATGAACCTGCTTACTGTCGCCCTGAGTATGTTTATGATCTCTCGTCTATCATGAATTCTTCTTAATCAATGAAAGGATGTGCTCTCTCTGTTTCTAATTATATGATATTTAGAATATTTTGAAGCGGACTACATATGGATTAAAATGAGTGAACAGACATGTTCGTTTAATATGAAAATTCACTCACCGCATGTTGAGCTTAAAAAGATGAGCGAGCGCCTGCAAAGACGAGTCAGACAGCTTCATATTGGTTTGAAGAGCAACACTTGGTATTAGTCGGTTATTAGAGCAGTAGCATTAGCATTAGGACACCATGTTTCGTTAGTTGCTCATGATGTCACGGATGACAAAACAACACAAAGAACGTTACACATTGCCGTGTGTGAAAACTGCACGTAATTACAACTACAGACAAGTCCTAGATCGTCCAACGATGAAGCTTACCCTGTCGGACCAAAAGTACTCCCTCCGTTCCAAATTAATTGACATCCATTTGTCCAAATGTGGACGTATCTATACTTGTAACATGTTTAGATACATCCACATATGGGCAAATAGAAATCAATTAATTTGGAACGGAGGGAGTAGATGGTTCCATGAAGTCTGTACGGAGCAGCTAATTACCGTGGGGATCGAACAACCCTCCCCCTTGTTTTGGACCCTAAAGCAAAGCACTGGCTAGCTGGCCAGCTACTAGTCCTCGGTCAAAAGTAGCAAGAGGGAACAACCGCCCGCCGGCTAACCTTGTCCAGTCAAGGTGTCGCGTTTTCAGGGGCTAGAAAACCGCGAGTCGCAACCTAAGTAGTACGAAGAAAACACACACGCACGAGCGACTTTCACCGGCACAGTGACATTTCGGCCGTGCGCCGCCCATCCGAACGGAGGTGGTCGGAGGAACAAGCACCGAGGTGACGGCCAGCGCGTGGCCGGAGCGCCGGAGCGAAACTTGGGAGGTTCAAACGTTCCCATTTGTTCCTCCTCGGATCACCTAAATTTGGTCGATCGGAAGAAACCCCTATTCGCTTGTAGTAGATGGCGATCGACCAAGACGTACACGATGATGACAAACACACAACCAATAGCCTTGCCATTAGGTAGACTTGTAGGGCAGGGAAGGATCAACGGATGTGGCGGCAAACCAGACACGGATCAGATTTACGACTTGTTTCCAAGACTCGAGAGCAAGTCCATGCTGTAGCAAATTTCGCACGCAACACCGACAGGTTGCCAAGTGCAAAGACTCGGCCCGGCCCAATATCATATGGGTGCAGTCAAATAATACAAGTCATGAAAAGAATACATACACACCCCAGAAACATAGGGCATCGTCAGTAACAGCAGCCGGAAGTCAGCTCGTGCGGCACATGAGTACAGGGCTGCGCGCATGGAGTCCCGGTCATCAAATGTGAACATGTGAAAGATTTTGACAAAATTAGGGGTTGACCCATGGGAAGTCAAATACTACAAAGATACAGGCAGTGCTTGGCCGATAATCATAGTCAAGTAGACCTACGAAGTCTGACTTTGAGCAAGCATGCAGCCAGGACTTTGTTTAGCATGGGACTTATTCCCTTTAAAATGAAAAACTCAACCCAGGTCGGCGAGCACGCAGGCAAGCAGACTTATTCCCTTCAAAATAGGTTATTAGAAGCGACTCAATCCATGAGAGTCCTTCAAATTATCATGTGCGTCGTGGTCCATGGTAAGCAAGTGGCTATCAGATAAGATAAGCGGAGAAGGTGCTTTTGGGCACTGGTTTAAACATGCAGAACATGCAACACATTAGTCTGAGTCCAACATCTCAACTGCTTCTCCAAAACAAAGAAGGGAAACATAATGCATTGTGGATCCCCAGACCAATATAAAGCAGGAGAGAATTGGAGAAAAATACCATCTGATGTGTGCTACGGTGGTCCAAAACGATTTTTGAGCCCTTTAAGCAGATTTCTTTAGGACCTAACCAAAACACCAACAAAGGGGGATTATGGGTATTATTTGCACATTCCTGGGATGATTTGGCATGAACTGCAACATGATGAGGCTCAAAGTTGGATTTACCTTTGAAATAGATATCCAGTGATGAGAACCTGAGCCAGCAGGCAACAAAGCGCAAATTACCCTGGGTAAACTGCAAAATGCAAGATAGGCTTATCATTCTAATGACGTTTGCACTTAGCTTATATCTTCTTATAGATTTCGATAGACAATTCGTCTAAACAACAATCTAGCGAGCTGTTCCATAGGCCTAGGCAAGTGCAATATGAGAACACTGAAGCAACAAGTAGGCCCATATTTTTATCTCTTCGGTACTTCGGTATAATAAATATTTTACTTCAAAAAAAATGTTTAAACATGTAGATTTAGGAAACCAGGTACATGAACTTAAATGTGCGATATCTACACCAACGATCAGAAATGCATGCAGTGAGATTATTGCCTAGACTAGCAGAACAGAGCACCAGAGGCAACACCAAAGTTGGCAAAATAAAGATTGAAAGAAAAGATGAGATAAATGGAAGTTATGGATAAAGGTGAAGACAGTTGAGATCCTAGGAAGGTTCAGTCACAGAGTATAATTAGGAACAACAAATAGATGAGACATATGTGATTATAATCCCCTGAAGTTGTGAGTTGTGACAGACAGGTTTCCAGAGTTCATGTGGAGAGTAATCTGCAAAATGCAGGAATTATGCATAGCCTTGTGATTATCTTGCATTTTTGCTTGGCAATGCAAGGATTCTAATACAATACTAGAATATACAGATAGCCCAGCCTGCCAATTCTCTAGGCTAAAAAGGTAGCCCATGCAATTGTCAGAGTTCACACTAGCAGAATGAGCGGTCTATCAAATAAATGTTGTAGCCTAACTCAGCAAAACACGACATGAAATTCCATTATCCTACGCCAATATCGGTGTCACAGAGGGATTATCAAGAACCAGTGTAAAACTATACAAATTTGTGACCTAACAACGGCGCAATTAAGGAGACAAAGATTCCTTATAACAAAAGCATTCTTTACATTCTGAATAACTTTTAGCTCATGTTAGACAGTGATTTTGTGCACAATTGTTTCTGTTACTCCTGAACATATAGCACTTAACAATTTACTTAAAAATAAGGTCTAACACTTCCCCCTGGAATAGTTAGCAATATGTTTCATTTACTATTCTTAGAGGTGTAACATTGATGTGTATAACATAGGCAATTCAACAGAACAGATCACATGTTTACAAAAAAATCTACTTTATAAAAACTCTTAATATTGTTAATATCTGCAGGTTCACAGCAATTTAGTTACTTGATCCCTAGTTCTAATCCCAGCAAAATTATCAAACAAAACAAAACAAGAAAATAAAATCCAGTAGTAGCAACTAAGTACTGCATATTCAGCACATGTTTATTTTTTCGAGTAACCTCTCGAAGAGGGCAGGGCGTTCCTGCAATTCGTATAGAAGAAGAATTGACCCAGTTTATAAGGAAGACCGGACCAAAAAACCATACAGATGCTCTATTTATGAGGAAAACAGGGCCAGAAAACCACACAAGCGAGGGGACCGTCGCCCACACGACGCAAGCCCACCGAACTGTCCAATTGCACAAAATGCGAATTGCAACCAATAATCTGGGCTAGTTTCAATCCTTCGGCGCAACAGCTTCAGCAGAAACTATATCCGGTGCATGCTCAAGTTTTGCAGTAGAGGCACCAATAAACATGCCTTGACAGTCTCGGATAATAGCACCACAGGAGCCATTATGGTCATCTTCCATAAACGAAGCATCAACATTTAGTACAACCTGTTCTGTTAATGGCTTCTTCCATCTGTTCCAACGTGGTTCAGAAGCCGGCTTCGTGGCAGCTCGGACGAAAGCTAATGCCAAAGCAACAATCGCCTGTCCAGAACGTATAGGATTCAACACTTCTTCCTCCCTCTTAATCATTCGACGTTGCCACCAAATATACCATAATCTCAAGGACTTGGACGACATCCATGAATTGCTTCTGGTGACTGGGATCACATAAAACCCGCGCTATAATCTCCGCAACATGGGCGATATCATGTGTCATTTCATTTAGCCCAATAGCTCTCAACAGGGGCGTGTTGATCCACCGTCGATGTGGTTGGACTCACCCCCGGATTTTATTTCTGGCTTGCTCGCTGTCGATGTAAGTGTTATTTGACAAAGGCCTTCCCGTCAAAAAAAAATGAAAGGAGGTAATTGTTTACTACCTCTTCTACAGAAAAGGAACTTCCCCAGTAAACATGTTGATTATATAGCACACGGAAGTAACATTTGCCTTGAAAATTCACTCACCGCATGTTCGTTTCATGTTTTCACAGCCATATGTTGCATGCAAAGACCGTAGAAAGTAAACGCCGACCACATCAGTTTGAAGAGCAACACAAAGAACGTTACACATTGCCCTAGGAAAAATACACACGTAACAACTCCAGACAAGTCCTAAATCGTCCAGACGATCGATGAAGCGTGGATGGTTCCATGAAGTCTGAACGGAGCCGCAGCTAATTACCGTGGGGATCGAATAACAACACTCCAGGCCCCTTGTTTTGGACCCTAAAGCAAAGCACTGGCTGGCCAGCTACTAGTCCTCGGTCAAAAGTAGCAAGAGGGAACAACTGCCCGCCGGCTAAGATCGTCCAGTCAAGGTGTCGCGTTTCAGGGGCTAGAAAACCGCGAGTCGCAACCTAAGTAGTACGAAGAAAACACACACACGAGCGACTTTCACCGAAAAAGTGACATTTCGGCCGTGGTCGGAGGAACGAGCACCGAGGTGACGGCCGGCCAGCCGGCCGGAGCGCCGGAGCGAAACTTGGGAGGTTCAAACGTTCCCATTTGTTCCTCCTCGGATCACCTAAATTTGGTCGGAAGAAACCCCTATTCGCTTGTAGATGGCGACCAAGATGGTGACAAACACACAACCAATAGCCTTGCCATTATGTAGGCTTGTAGGGTAGGGAAGGATCAACGGATGTGGCGGCAAACCAGACACGAATCAGATTTACGAATTGTTTCCAAGATTCGAGAGCAAGTCCATGCTGTAGCAAATGTCGCACGCAACACCGACAGGTTGCCAAGTGCAAAGACCCGGCCCGGCCCAATATCATATGGGTGCAGTCAAACAATACAAGTCATGAAAAGAATACATACACACCCCAGAAACATAGCGCATCGATCGTCAGTAACAACAGCCGGAAGTCAGCTCGTGCGGCACATGAGTACAGGGCTGCGCGCATGGAGTCCCGGTCATCAAATGTGAACCTGTGAAAGATTTTGACAAAATTAGGGGTTGACCGATGGGAATTCAAATACTACAAAGATACAGGCAGTGCTTGGCCGATAATCATAGTCAAGTAAACCTACGAAGTCTGACTTTGAGCAAGCTTGCAGCCAGGACTTTGTTTAGCATGGGACTTATTCCCTTTAAAATGAAAAACTCAACCCAGGTCGGCGAGCACGCAGGCAAGCAGACTTATTCCCTTCAAAATAGGTTATTAGAAGCGACTCAATCCATGAGAGTCCTTCAAATTATCATGTGCGTCGTGGTCCATGGTAAGCAAGTGGCTATCAGATAAGCGGAGAAGGTGCTTTTGGGCACTGGTTTAAACACGCAGAACATGCAACACATTAGTCTGAGTCCAACATCTCACCCGTTTCTCCAAAAGAAAGAAGGAAAAAACATAATGAATTATGGATTCACAGACCAATAAGGCAAGGGAGAATTGGAGAAAAAGACTATCTGATGTGTGCTACGGTGGTCCATAACGATTTTTTAGCCCTTTAAGCAGATTTCTTAGGACCTAACCAAAACACCAACAAAGGGGGATTATGGGTATTATTTGCACATTCCTGGGATGATTTGGCATGAACTGCAACATGATGAGGCTCAAAGTTGGATTTACCTTTGAAATAGATATCCAGTGATGAGAACCTGAGCCAGCAGGTAACAAAGCGCAAATTACCCTGGGTAAACTGCAAAATGCAAGATAGGCTTATCAATCTAGTGACGTTTGCACTTAGCTTATATCTTCTTATAGATTTCGATAGACAATTCGTCTAAACAACAATCTAGCGAGCTGTTCCATAGGCCTAGGCAAGTGCAATATGAGAACACTGAAGCAACAAGTAGGCCCATATTTTTATCTCTTCGGTACTTCGGTATAATAAATATTTTAGCATTCTTCAAAAAAAATGTTTAAACATGTAGATTTAGGAAACCAGGTACATGAACTTAAATGTGCGATATCTACACCAACGATCAGAAATGCATGCAGTGAGATTATTGCCTAAACTAGCAGAACAAAGCACCAGAGGCAACACCAAAGTTGGCAAAATAAAGATTGAAAGAAAAGATGAGATAAATGGAAGTTATGGATAAAGGTGAAGACAGTTGAGATCCTAGGAAGGTTCAGTCACAGAGTATTGTTAGGAACAACAAATAGATCAGAAATATGTGATTATAATCCCCTGAAGTTGTGAGTTGTGACAGACAGGCTTCCAGAGTTCACGTGGAGAGTAATCTGCAAAATGCAGGAATTATGCATAGCCTTGTGATTATCTTGCATTTTTGCTTGGCAATGCAAGGCACTACTAGGAAATAGGCTATCTGTGGCGCGCCCAATTTTTTTTCTGTGGCGCATGGTGGGTGCGACACAGACATCTCGCCACTAAATTATTTTTCTCTGGCGCATCCGGGCATGCGCCACAGAAATCCCACGATTATGTGGCGCACCCTCCACCATGCGCCACAGATTTTTTTTTGAATTTCAAAAAAAAAGGGCGGCCAGATCTAGATCGACCTCCTCCGGCGAGACCTTCGGCGACCTCCTCCTCCACCCCGGCGACCTCCTCCGGCGACATCCTTCTCCTCCTCCACCATCTCCGGCGACCCCCATCCTCCACCCACCCACCTCCGGCGACCCCCTCCTCCACCCACGGCAACACGGCCTCCGACGAGCTCCGACGAAATTCCGGCGGCTAGAGGAGGAGGAGGTCGCCGGGGTGGTGGAGGAGGTCGCCGGAGGTCTCGCCGGAGGAGGTCGCCGGGGTGGAGGAGGAGGTCGCCGAAGGTCGCCGGAGGTGGAGGTGGAGGTCGTCGGAGGTGGAGTTGGAGGTGGAGGAGGAGGAGGTCGCCGGGGTGGTGGAGGAGGTCGCCGGAGGTGGAGGTGGAGGAGGAGGAGGAGAGAAGAAGTGGAGGAGAGGAGAGGAGAAGGAGGAGGCAGGAGAAGGGGAGAGGAGAAGTGGAGGAGAAGGGGAGAGGAGAAGTGGAGGAGAGGAGAAGTGGAGGAGAGAATTAGGAGAGAAGGGGAAAAGAGAGGGAGAAGGGGGTGCCGTCGGGATTCAAATTCGAATCCCGCCCAACAATTCTGTAGAGGGAGAAGGAGGTGGAGTTGGAGATGGAGGAGGAGGAGGTCGTCGGAGGTGGAGTTGGAGGTGGAGGAGGAGGAGGTCGCCGGGGTGGTGGAGGAGGTCGCCGGAGGTGGAGGTGGAGGAGGAGGAGGAGAGAAGAAGTGGAGGAGAGGAGAAGGAGGAGGCAGGAGAAGGGGAGAGGAGAAGTGGAGGAGAGGAGAAGTGGAGAAGTGGAGGAGAGAATTAGGAGAGAAGGGGAAAAGAGCGGGAGAAGGGGGTGCCGTCGGGATTCACATTCGAATCCCGCCCAACAATTCTGTAGCGCATATGTGGATATGCGCCACAGAAATGTATTTTCTATTTTTTTTGAATTTTTTGATTTTGTAGAAAAAAATCTTCTTTTTGAAATAACTTTTTTCCTTTTGAAATTTCCCGAATCTGAGAAAAGTTCACCGGGTAAACCCAAGTGAAATCGAGCTCCAATTTTTCTCTAGTTTTTTTTGATATATTAAACATATTTTTTCGACGTCGTATGCAAAAGTTATGGCCGTTCTATTTTTTTTTTAGTTTTTTGCAAAAAAAAGATCAAAATTCATATTTCAAAATTTCTATACCAACTAGACACTAAAACCTAACTATATCTCAAAAGATGGTATTTATTGAATTTTTTATTATTTTCTTTTCTTGTTTGCAAAACTGAAAATGCGATCCACAGGGGGTGTGGGATCTGTTTTCAACAATTCTGTGGCGCATGGGGCCACATGCGCCACATAAATGACTCTTTCTGTGGCGCATGGGTCTTCCGTGCGCCACAGAATTCTAAATTTTCTGTGGCGCATCTAGCCCCATGCGCCACAGAAAGGGCACCCACCCAGTCATTGGTGGCGGGACATTTCTGTGGCGCATGGGGCTTCCGTGCGCCACAGAATTCCAAATTTTCTGTGGCGCATGCAAAACAATGCGCCACAGAAAATATTTCTTTGACGCATGGCTATTTGGCGCGCCGCAAAAAGTGATTCTATCTATAGCTAGTTTTCTAGTAGTTAGGATTCTAATACAATACTAGAATATACAGCTAGCACAGTCTGCCAATTCTCTAGGCTAAAAAGGTAGCCCATGCAATTGTCAGAGTTCACACTAGCAGAATGAGCGGTCTATCAAATAAATGTTGTAGCCTAACTCAGCAAGACACGACATGAAATTCCATTATCCTACGCCAATATCGGTGTCACAGAGGGATTATCAAGAACCAGTGTAAAACTATACAAATTTGTGACCTGACAACGGCGCAATTAAGGAGACAAAGATTCCTTATAACAAAAGCATTATTTACATTCTGAATAACTTTTAGCTCACGTTAGACAGTGATTTTGTGCACAATTGTTTCTGTTACTCCTGAACATATAGCACTTAACAATTTACTTAAAAATAAGGTCTAACACTTCCCCCTGGAATAGTTAGCAATATGTTTCATGTACTATTCTTAGAGGTGTAACATTGATGTGTATAACATAGGCAACTCAACAGAACAGATCACATGTTTACAAACAAATCTACTTTATAAAAACTCTTAATATTGTTAATATCTGCAGGTTCACAGCAATTTAGTTACTTGATCCCTAGTTCTAATCCCAGCAAAATTATCGAACAAAACAAAACAAGAAAATAAAATCCAGTAGTAGCAACTAAGTACTGCATATTCCGCACATGTTTATTTTTTCGAGTAACCTCTCGAAGAGGGCAGGGCGTTCCTGCAATTCGTATAGAAGAAGAATTGACCCAGTTTATAAGGAAGACCGGGCCCAAAAATCATACAGATGCCCTGTTTATGAGGAAAACAGGGCCAGAAAACCACACAAGCGAGGAGACTGTCGCCCACACGACGCAAGCCCACCGAACGCCACAAAAAACACACCACCAACCCCGCCGCCCCGATTTACACCACTCGGCACCAAAGCCGCACACGAGCCACAACACCGCACGACCCAGCCGTCTCGTAGCCCTTGCTACCCTCGCTAAAGACGACCGCCCGCAGACCTCAACGTCGCGCCAAATCCGGGGCCGCCGCCCCGGCGTAGCAACCAGGTCAAACTCCGCATTGCCCGGAGCCGAACCAGCCGGGTCGACACACTTTCTGCCCTCGCAGCACCAAGACGCCACCCAAACCTCGCTATGCGAAGGTCCTGCCCCATAGGACCGTCGATGTAGAGGGGACCGAGGCCGCCGCCTCGACGTACCACCACCGTCCGGGGTCGCCACCCCGGCATCCGCCTCCCCCGACCATAGAGCCATCCCGCTCAAACGTTGCGAAACCGACACACCGTCGGAGGGCATGTCCGCCCCATGTCGGGCACCCCCATGAGGGTCTCCAAACTTGGAGGCTCTTTCGGGGTGCCGGACACGAAATTGCTCGGGGCAAGGCATTGGAGGGCGCCGCTGGCGTTCGGACCCCATTGAACCTTTGGGGGTCTTTTGGAGCCCGGTGGAGATGCTCTAATTGGGAAGAATAGCAGTGACAGTAAGCAAAGATGATTGTGTTCTATGAACCCTGACTGAGAAGTGGATCGATCTATCATTGGACTTGTGTCGGTGTGTTTTTGTCTAAGCAGCGGGACCTAGTTAACTGAAGCTCAGTGGGCTGTGGGCCGGAGAACCATGAACTCATGCAGCTAGCGGCCTACCACGAGCGAGCACTGGAGTCCTGCAGTAGAGTATTGCACGGAATGACTGAACTATGCAAGTGATCGATCCGGCAGGTAGAGCTAGCTAGATGAGAGCGGTGATTTGTCACCCGGGCTACATGTAGCCTGGTATTGTATTTATCTTTTTGTCGTCATTTTAAGTTTCCAAAAAATCTGGAAAAAATACTGGATATTGACAACGATTTGATCTATGTTTCTGAAAAGTTTCAACGCGAAATAGTTTATATTGTGCCCTACACGAAAATAACAAATTCTGACAATTTTAAGAGATTTTGAATCACCACCTAGATATAGAAATTTGTCTTTTTTACACCGGATAAAATACTGATTTTTTCGCATTTCTTTTATGCACACAGGCAGGAATCATCATTATCTACGTTTAGGATTTTTTAAGAATTTTTTACAACTTAAATTTGCATATTTTAAAATTTCAAAAAACCAGGCTACATGTAGCCGGGTGACAAAACGACTTTGCATAGATGCACTGAATGGCTGCGTGCGTTGGAATTAACAACGCTGACGTGGACCCCCCCCCCCCCCCCCCCGCGTCTGTAATCATTTGGAAGCGAGGGTCCAAGAACCTTCTGCTACTGAATTAAGAACGTCCGGACCTTTCTTTGTTTAATTTTGAGCACTACGCATGAGCGCGTCGCCTGTATAGATCGATCACCACGTGATTCACCTTTTTCTTAGTTTTGTTTTTGCCGGATCTTTCTTTGTTTAATTTTGAGCATGTACTATACAACGTCCTCGACATTATACACATAAATATTAACGTAAACGATGGAGCATATACGGTATCTAACGTACTTTGCATTTCACGTTTTGGGTTAAAGTATTGAATTTAAGTTATTTTTGAGAAAACACATGTAACTTTATTCATACTCGAAACAATTACAGGTACACTGTTTTGGATCAATTATCCAAAAGTTTACAAAGTAACTCCTATAACAACTACGAATTACAATGAAATCTCTTGGAGACATCTTCACCATGATTTCAATCTTTGCAAGACGAAATAATTCCCCGGCTTCAATAAAGAGGCTGCAATCAGGCTTGAGAAACAACACTGTCGCTCGTTCACCCGCACGAACTTGATTACCGATAAAGGTTTCTGAAAGCCCCTCGAGTCGTCCATCCAAGAAGATGGAAAGCCATGAGCGATGAACGTGCTAGGGCCGGGGATGATCCCGTATAAGTGCAGGTCTTCGAATCAAAAAATCTTCACTATAACATCGCAGAACGATTCCAACTCCACAAAGAATCAAACCAACGGAAGCAACAAGACACAATGCCATAAAATCTGAATAAACAGATCCACGAAGACACAAATTTCACTAGCCCCATGACACCGCCAAGAAACTAGATCAACTTTATTGGGAAAACACTATAACCAACACTAAACGCTATGATGACGAACACAAAACTGAAAGATCTTGAGGTCCCCCCACCTCGCAGCGCCAAGATGGCAGCCGGAGGCGAGGGGACTAGAAATCTCCGGCGGTGGCTGTCTCCAAAACCCTAACTACTAAACAACAACGTGACTCTGCCTGTTCGTGAAATTAAGTTATTTTTGTCCAAATGGTCCCTGCGAAGCCAGCTTCTGTGCCATTTGAAGTGTCGTTATCTCCTCGTATCCTTCTTCTTTTGTAGTACCATCATCCACCGTCTGCTGGTTCAGCACATCCAAAAGTGCTCATATCTACCTGTCAAAAAAAGTGCTCATATAAAAGTGTATCTGCCATTCGGAAATACCAATATTGATATGGTACTATATCAGTAGACCACATGATCTGGCTCTGGCGGTCGTGGAAAATTAAGCTACCCCAAGTCTCTATATATTTAATTTTGCCGTTTCTAAACACAATGACAGACATTTCTTGTAGTTTTGTGTGCTTCCGAGAACAAATATTGTACTACTATGTGACCGTGCGGTTGACATTAGAAAGTAAGCCGGCCGCTTGCATCACCGACCAACATAAATTATGCGTGAAAGAGTAGCGCATGCACGAAATCGCCAAACTAGCTTGTTATCATCTCCATCTTTGTTCTAAAAAGAACATGGCCCTGAGGCCGCTGACTTCTACTATCTGTACTTCTAGCACTAGATGATTAGAAACTAGTTTGGCGTTTCTGATGATCAATCAAGTATTGTGTGCATGCTTGGTCTAATTTGTTTCTCGATCTGCTTGCACTTGGACCTCTTTTATGGACATAGTTGTTTTATTTGTAAAACGGTGAAAGACCATTTCGACAGTGGCGGATCTAGAGTAAAATCGATGGGGGTGCCAAGCTTAAAAAAGTCTATATTAGGCTCAGCATTTACTCATGATTAGTCCATTTTTAAAGAAAAAAGGTCAAGATTAGTCTTAAAACTGTAGGTAAAATAATTTCTATATTTTGGAGGGGGTACCATGGCACCCATGGCACCCCCACTGGATACGCCCCTGCATTTCGAGGATACTTTAGTCCCATGACCCAGCCATATATATATCTAGCTGGATGTCATCAAGGACACCAGTAGTCAACCAAGTGTCAGTTTCATTGGATTGATTATAAGAACTACTCCTTCCGTTTCGAATTATAAAATGTCTTGCATTTTCTAAATTACATGTATAGTGACGTATTTTAGTGTGTTTCTTCACTTTTTTCAGTCTATCTATAGTCTGTGTTAAAATATTCAAAACATTTTATACTCTGACGTAGTGAATAGCAAATAACAAGTGAGCTTGTGCATGACTAGAGGAGTAATATCTATTGACGTGGTGCTTTTATATCGTATATCTTCCTGCGATTATACATTCACCAGTCTGGACATCAGGGAGAGAGACGAAGTCCTTTCTATACATTTTGGAGAATATGCATGCAGATCATCTCCCTCCGTGGACAAATGATGCTTCCGTTTGCAAGTCGTTCGTTTCTGCCTTTTGGTCTTGGCTTCGTGGCCAGCAGCAGAATCACAGGATAGCGAGCAGTGCAGACACGTTCGCCATTAAGTAGCTAGGTGCTGCCGGCGTTCGTGTGTATCAGAAGATTTTGACCCCGGCGCCGGCATGCATTGTGTTAGTGTAGGTAGGCGATACCGACCGCTCGACTAGGACTGAACGGTGGGACCGTGATCAACGGTGCGATCGCTTCAGCTGTTTTGTACTCACTGATGACTGCAGCTCTAGGCTCTACACTTCGAACAGATGCTACAGTTTGTATTCTCAGGAGAGGCTCTAAAAAAAAAAACTCTAGGCTCTACACTCGATTGTTTTAGCGGTAGGTCTCCACTAGGGGAGTTTGCGGGGAATATATAGCGAGTAAACGAGTAGTCAGAAATTAGGAATCGATCGAGGGTCTTGATGTTTCTTTTACTTGAATGAAACTGTTTTGGTTTATCATGAGTAAATTCGTATTTCGTTAACCACAAAGAATGTCATGATCCTCAACCAAACATGCCTGTCAGGACCAACTGCATAGTGTAGTGGCAGTGAACTGAGTCGACCGCACTAGCCAAAGGCGTGGACGTGGGCGAGCACTCCACGTCTCCACATCCACCGGAAGACGCAAGTAGCATCGGGCGACGGGGTCACCACCGCACACCTACGCACGCCGCAACCTTTGTGCGGCTCCGGCCGCTCTCGCGCGTCGCCAACGGCGCGCGTTCGTACGCATCTCCCCTCGCCACTTTAATTCCCGGTGGTCGACCGCGTCAAGAAAGCAGCGGCGACATCCCCGGGCGACCGATCGGTCGCCGTCGCCGCGCCGCGGGCAGCTAGAGCCATGCATGACCACCCACAGCGATCCCACGCGGATGACGGTGACAGGATGAGACAGCGAGGAGTTTGGGGCATATTATTCCGATCGACCATAACTGCACCGGTCGATCGGCGCTCGGCCGGCCTGGAGACCTACCTCAGGTGGACGTGCGCGCGCGGCGGCCGGCCGGCACGGTGATATGATGCCAGCATGAATAATCATGCATCGATCGCCTCGCGCGCGGTGGATGTAAGAAGTTTGCGACATGCGTGGAGCTAGCGGGACGACCGGGAGCTAGCTTCGACGTCGACTGACCGATCGATCGCCCGTCTTAAAAGAGCTGGAGTAGCGACTAGATCGTGCACCTGCAGTCGGCCGGGAAAAGGAGATCGGGACATGAACACTCCCCGTCCCGGCGTCGGCCGGTTCCATTTTTTTTTTCCATTTTGGACTCTATGGTTGTAAGAGTTTTACTTCAATTTCTTTCCATCGGGCTCCTTGGGCCAGTTTCAGGACGCTGTAGATAGCGTGCTGGTATGAACCTGCTTACTGTCGCCCTGAGTATGTTTATGATCTCTCGTCTATCATGAATTCTTCTTAATCAATGAAAGGATGTGCTCTCTCTGTTTCTAATTACTCCCTCCGTTCCAAATTAATTGACTTGGTTTTGTCCAAATATGGATGTATCTATACTTGTATGGTGTCTAGATACATCCATGTGTAACCAAATGTGTGTCAATTAAATCCGAACGGAGGGAGTATATGATTATTTAGAATATTTTGAAGTGGACTACATATGGATTAAAATGAGTGAACGGACATATTAAAACACGTCTAGATACATATTAATCGGAAAAAAAGGTGGAACATGTTTTAACTAGGAACGGAGGGAGTAACTCTTGACCTCTTTTTAGCAAAAGGAACCTCACGGTAAATATGTTGATTATGTATTATACAGAAGTAACATTCACCTTGAAATATGAAAATTCACTCACCGCATGTTCGTTTCATGTTTTCACAGCCATATGCTACATGCAAGAGCGTAGAAAGTAAACGACAGCAAGGCTCGGCTTAAAAAGATGAGCGAGCGCCTGCAAAGACGAGTCAGACAGCTTCATATTGGTTTGAAGAGCAACACTTGGTATTGGTCGGTTATTAGAGCAGTAGCATTAGCATTAGGACACCATGTTTAGTTAGTTGCTCATGATGTCACGGATGACAAAACAGCACAAAGAACGTTACACATTGCCGTGTGTGAAAACTGCACGTAACAACTCCAGACAAGTCCTAGATCGTCCAGCGATGAAGCTTACCCTGTCGGACCAAAAGTAGATGGTTCCATGAAGTCTGTACGGAGCAGCTAATTACCGTCCCCCTTGTTTTGGACCCTAAAGAAAAGCACTGGCTAGCTGGCCAGCTACTAGTCCTCGGTCAAAAGTAGCAAGAGGGAACAACCGCCCGCCGGCTAACCTTGTCCAGTCAAGGTGTCGCGTTTTCAGGGGCTAGAAAACCGCGAGTCGCAACCTAAGTAGTACGAAGAAAACACACACGCACGAGCGACTTTCACCGGCACAGTGACATTTCGGCCGTGCGCCGCCCATGCGCGCACGACCCCGGCCGGCTAGCTGGTGTCAGAACGGTGGTGGTCGGAGGAACGAGCACCGAGGTGGCCGGAGCGCCGGAGCGAAACTTGGGAGGTTCAAACGTTCCCATTTGTTCCTCCTCGGATCACCTAAATTTGGTCGATCGGAAGAAACCCCTATTCGCTTGTAGATGACGATCGACCAAGACGTACACGATGATGACAAACACACAACCAATAGCCTTGCCATTAGGAAGGATCAACGGATGTGGCGGCAAACGGGACACGAATCAGATTTACGACTTGTTTCCAAGACTCGGCCCCAATATCGTATGGGTGCAGTCAAACAATACAAGTCATGAAAAGAACACATACACACCCCAGAAACATAGGGCATCGTCAGTAACAGCAGCCGGAAGTCAGCTCGTGCGGCACATGAGTACAGGGCTGCGCGCATGGAGTCCCGGTCATCAAATGTGAACCTGTGAAAGATTTTGACAAAATTAGGGGTTGACCCATGGGAAGTCAAATACTACAAAGATACAGGCAGTGCTTGGCCGATAAGCATAGTCAAGTAGGCCTACGAAGTCTGACTTTGAGCAAGCATGCAGCCAGGACTTTGTTTAGCATGGGACTTATTCCCTTTAAAATGAAAAACTCAACCCAGGTCGGCGAGCACGCAGGCAAGCAGACTTATTCCCTTCAAAATAGGTAATTAGAAGCGACTCAATCCATGAGAGTCCTTCAAATTATCATGTGCGTCGTGGTCCATGGTAAGCAAGTGGCAATCAGATAAGATAAGCGGAGAAGGTGCTTTTGGGCACTGGTTTAAACACGCAGAACATGCAACACATTAGTCTGAGTCCAACATCTCAACTGCTTCTCCAAAACAAAGAAGGGAAACATAATGCATTGTGGATCCCCAGACGAATAAAGCAGGAGAGAATTGGAGAAAAAGACTATCTGATGTGTGCTACGGTGGCCCATAACGATTTTTTAGCGCTTTAAGCAGATTTCATTAGGACGTAACCAAAACACCAACAAAAGGGGATTATGTGTATTATTTTCACACCTGGGATGATTTGGCATGAACTCCAAAGTTGGATTTACCTTTGAAATAGATATCCAGTGATGAGAGCTTGAGCCAGCAGGTAACAAAGCGCAAATTACCCTGGGTAAACTGCAAAATCAAGATAGGCTTATCAATCTAGTGACGTTTGCACCCAGCTTATATCTTCTTGTAGATTTCGATAGACAATTCGTCTAAGCAACAATGTAGTGAGCTGCTCTCTAGGCCTGCAAGTGCAATATGAAAACACTGAAGCAACAAGTAGGCCCATAGTTTTATCTCTTCGGTAGTTCAGTATAACAAATATTTGAACATTATTCAAAAGAAAATGTTTTTTTTTCCGAGGAAGACGGGGGGATTACTCCCCACCGGTTGTTATATTCATCGAAAGAGCCCGGCAGGGCCATGTTCTTACAACAGATGAGAGAAACATACTGGGGTTTACAAGGGAAGAGAGAACACAAATAGCTAGGGAAAGCAAGAACAAGGGTCTACAGAGAGACCAAGAAGAACCACTCCACACACGGTTCAAACCTACATCAAAACAAAACAAGATACACCACCATGGATCCAACCTTGCTGGACGTGGGCTGAAAGTAGATCAACATCTTCAGTCTTCATCAAAACCATCCGAATGTGGCTTGTTTGGTTGCCGCACTTGCTACAGAACTCCACTCGCCCTTCAAGGAAAGGAAGCCCCGAAGGAGGGAGGACCACGGCAAGGAACAAGGAGGGCCGAGACCAAGGATGCCATCCTAGCAAGCGCTCTCCACTCGCTCTCTAGGGGGAGGAAGCCCTAGAGAAGGGAAACCCGTTGCTAGAAGACGCGAACAGCCAAGGAGATGGGCCAAGAACTTGTTAACCCGGCTTCGGACTAGAGAAAGAACCACACAGCACACACACCGGGCACGAAGAACTCCAGTATGCAAGATGTCACCCCTCCGCATCAAGTCAGTCGGGCCTGACTGTGTGGTTGCCGCTCTTGTCGATGAAATCCACTCGGAAGACCGAAGCAAGAGAGCGAGGAGGTTCAACCGAAACGGATGGTGTACGGGAAAACGCCTTCCGCTCGCCCTTCTCGGGAAGGAAGCCTCGAAGGAGGGAGAGCACTTCACGGATGACAACCGTAGAGATGAACCAAGAACTCGCTAACCCGGCGGAGGGACAAATGCGGCAGGTAGGAGAGGACGAAGCATAGGAAATAGGTGAAGGTAGCTCGCCGGAGCACTGAAGAGGCGAACACCAAGGAGCGGGAGGCCAAACTGCATGGGCGACACGGGCGCCGGAGAGGAAAAAGCTGTGGCCACACAACAGGGCAGCACACGAGGGCTACACACGAGTCAAATGGTTCCAACACGACGCCTTCAAGAAGGTTAATGGCGACATGGGAGCGCCGTCGTCGTAAGCTTTCGCCGGAAACACATCGGAGGGAGGTGCATCTCCCTGTCCACGCCTTCAGCAAGGGACACGACGCCAAAGCGCCGCC
The DNA here is from genome assembly GCA_947311845.1 of Poa pratensis. NCBI lineage: Eukaryota > Viridiplantae > Streptophyta > Magnoliopsida > Poales > Poaceae > Poa > Poa pratensis. The sequence goes on from CAMZMU010000047.1 coordinate 40,295,539, forward strand.
GTGGAGGCTCGGATGAGAAGCCAAGAGGGGAAACAGGAGCACCTTACCTAGAACTCAGGGGCCACATCGTGACTTCCGGGAGAGGTGCCGCGCTCGACGCAGCGCTTGGCCGAGGGACTGCACGCTTGCAGCGAAGGAGCAGCACCGCAACACGAAGCAGAGCATCCTCGGCACGGAGGCCAGCGGATGCAGAGCCTCGCTCCAGGGGCCGGGATCGACGGCCGGACCGCCGGAGCGCGGAGGCATCCAGGACCACGGTCTCGCGCGAGAACACCGGGTCAGAGGCAGCAAGGGCCCGTCGGCCGAGAACCGCCACGCGCATCGGCAAGAGCGGTCCGGCCGGTCGACGGCGCACAACACGATTGGAGGGGCAGGGAGGCGAAGGAGGATTGGGGCGGTAGCCGCTCCAGAGCCTCGCCCGCATGCCGCGACGGGGCGGCGCCGGCACGGCGGCCAGGAGGAGACGGGGGCGAAACGGGATGTGGATTTGGATTTTTGGGGAAGAATCGACCGATGGAGGCTCCCCGCCGCCGCCGTCCGCCGTGGGACGGCCTCCTCTGGCGGCAGCGGGGGCAGAGGGGGCGTGGGAGGCGGGCTACTGGCGGCGGCGGCGCGGACGCCTCGGGATCAAAAAATGTTTAAACATGTAGATTTAGGAAACCATGTACATAAACTTAAATGTGCTATATCTACACTAGGGATCAGAAATACATGCATTGAGATTATTGCCTGGACTAGCAAAACAAAGCACAAGAGGCAACACTTGGTAGGCTCATCAATCTAGTGATGTTTGCACCCAGCTTATCAAGAACCAGTGTAAAACTGTTCAAATTTGTGACCTGACATCGGCACAATTAAGGAGGTAACAATTCCTTGCAGCATAAGCATTTTCCTACATTCTGAATAACTTTTAGCTTCATGTTAGACAATGATTTTGTGCAAACTTGCTTCTGTTACTCCTGAACATATAGCAATTGACAATTTACTTCAAAATAAGGTCCGACATTTTCTCCCTGAAAGAGTTTATGATATGTTTCATGTACTATTCTCAGAGGCGTAACATTGATGTCATGATGTGTATAAAATATGCAACTCAACAAACAGAACACGTGTTTACAGAGAAAGCTACTTCCTAAAAACCCTTAATATTGTTAATATCTGCAGGTGCATAGCATTTAAGTTGCTTAATCCCTAATTCCAATCCCAGCAAAATTATCAGACAACACAAAACAACGAAATAAAATCTAATAGTACCAACTAAGTACTGCATATTCAGCACATGTTCATCACAGAAGCCTCAAATAACTGTTCTTTTGTTAGAATTGCAAGTTCTGACACACTGGCATCCTGCATCGATACGACCATACATGAAAATTGCAATTCAGACAAGATAAACGTGCAGGATATTTGAGTTTCATTGCTGAATTTTCAAAACAACCAAAGAACATGAAGAACTAAGCTCGAAACTACGATGTGGGTGAAGTAAGCAGAACTTACATATCAATAAAACTGAAGGAATGTGCAAACTTTATCCTTCTCCATTGCTATCCCATAATGAAGTATAAACTAGCCTTGACTTTATCATGATTCAAGAAATGGAAATATTTATATCATAGTTTTAAATAGCCCGCTAAAGCCCCACTAGAGCTCCGCTATAGCCTTTTGAGCATGTTGCCGCTAGAGCTCCGCCATAGCTCCGATTTAGCCCGCTATAGCCCCATTTTGAGGGTTGCCACTATTTGTTGTAGCCTGCTAACTAAAACATTGATTTCTATACAGTAACTAAGCTTCATTCTAGAGCAAGTTGTTAATGTGAAGTTGAGAACATCTCGAGAGTTCAACTTGCTTAGCTCTTCTTGCCTCCTTCAGATAGCCCTTGTATGTCAAACCTTCAATGGGTCTAATATAGGTCGAGTCATCAACCATCAGACACCATATTAAGCAAAATGTTAAGCGAACGTTATGTTCTTCCATTTCTACAAATCCCAAGGAGTACTACATTGTAGAGAACACTTCCCGGTGATATGCCTGTATCTTGCATCTGAGTTGCCTGCGATTTAATCCTCTTGAGACACTTGGGTAACAACTGGTAAATTCTTTCAGGGTTGAATCCTTTGCTGCCCATTTCATTCAACAATTCGGCTTCCACGATCTTGCACCAATCCCATCCATTACTGTACTGCGTAATCAATGCAATGATGAGTGCAGCCTTTTTGACACAACAAGCTAATCAGTGTTCTCAATGTTAATATATCAGGAAGCATTCAGTTTTGGACTTTTGGTCATCTTACACATTAGTTCATCAGCATCCTCCCATCGTCCAACACTGCACAAATTCTTCAGTAGAGTGTTTCAGGTAATGATATTTAGGTTCACAACCGTAACTCTGTAAGATTTCATGTTTCTTAGTAACTCCAAAGCACATGCCCTTGCTAACAGAAGCCATCGCCGCTGACGACATTGTAATTGACAGTATTTGCCATTCATCCATTCTGAAATATTTTCCCGAGAAGCCCAATCACCTGCTAGAGCAATCCTTTTTGACGCACTGAATTGATGATGACATTGAACGTCGCCACTCCACTTGGGGAGACGATCTTCTCAGACCTGCTCCTAAACATCCTCCCATCGATAACCGATCCGCACAACACAAACCTTTCAAGACAGTGTTCTAACCTTGCAGCTGACACCTGACAGTGTTCAGTTTGCACCCGGCGAGCTGTTCGATATTTTGCGGGTGGCATCCATGTTGCCTTCACTGCACATACCATCCATGCTGAGATTATATGTCATGACACTCGGCGTGTAGCCCTCAGCGCACACCAGCTCCACGATGTCGGGGGCAAACCCCCGGCAGAGCATACCGTCGAGCAGCATGAGTGCGTCCCGGACTGAGCCGCTCACACAAAGCGCTTGCATGAGTGGGCTGTAGGAATATGGGCCAGGGCCAGGTCGCCGGGCGGAGCGGCACGGGCATGCCCCGGCCCCCGGATGACGCAGCGCGAGTCGCCGAGCAGACGCACGCTGGCGAGGCTGTTGGCGAGCGCCGTGCCGTGCGGGCAGAGCGACTGGGCGAGGACTCGACAACGCGGACCGGCGCGTCGAGGCCGCTCCGGTGGACGAGTGCTCCATCGATCCAGACGGCACGGTGTAGTGGGGTCGTGGTTGTGCTTTGGGAAGATCGGGACTATAGCTTTTTTTTAGATGGATCGGAATTATAGCTGCCTAGGCGGTGGCGGCTCAGCATCAGAGCATCTCCAAGCGGACACCCCAAATCCAGGGCTTAAACTGTCCGTGGACACGTCTTTTAGATGGATCGAAATTATAACTGCCTAGACGGTGGCGGCTCAGCACCAGAGCATCTCCAAGCGGAGACCCCAAATCCAGGCCTTAAACTGTCCGCGGACACGTCTAGACGTGTCCACGGACAGTGACCGGATCATCCTGAAAAGTGGTCTCCTCCGACCACGTGACTCAAAATATTCTCAAAATGTGGGGTCATTTACATGTGATTGGTGTAGAAGGAGAGAGAAAAATCAATAAAGGACAAAAGAAAAGAAAACAAAGGAAAAGATGTCCGTCCGGACGTGTCCGGTCGCCCCCAAACCCTCTCCACATATGCCTTGAGTTTGGGAGTTGCCGGACAGCCCGAATGTTTGGACTAATTTTGGGGGAGGCGGTTGGGTGCATGTTTTTAGCCTAAATAGTGTCCGGGCTATCCGCCCGGACGTTTGGGGATGATTTGGCAACTCCGGTTGAATATGCTCTTAGGCGTGATCGCCGGTGTAGGAGGAAGGGCGAGGATCATCAAATGGACCCAGGACATCTGAACCCGAATTCGGATAAATGTCCGAAAATCGTATTTATACTTCCAAAACTTTACGGAGAAAAAAATCACACACCTAGGTATATGGCAGGAACTTACTCTTGTAAGTTTTGAAAACAAGTTATGAAATTTTTTCATGTTGAGGCCATCTTTCGGATTAATCGGATTTGATATTCAAAGTGAAAAACATATGATGGAGATTAACTGGTTTAATTCGGCAACGACGACGCTTGTACTGTCTCCTTGCCGAAGGCGTTCTTTTTAGTATTTAGAGAACTATTATTGCCAGGGGCGATTCTGGGAAAATGCATCGTTGGTGTCAATACTCTAAATACAACAGTGCGTTGCATATTGCCTAGTGTTTTTTCTTTATTTCCCAATAGGATTAGCAAAAGGTCGCTTGACACCGGTGACTACATGCTAGCTCCGCCCCTGATTATCGGAGTCCATGTGCTGTCGAGTGATGACCATTGTTTGCTCGCGGTGAATAATTTCTTTCGTTTTTCTCTTCTCCTTTTGTTGTAATGGACTATGTACACCCTCGATGTCTGTACTACGTGGATTTTGATATCGTGTTATTGCAAAGGCCTAGTGTAACTGATATGTTGATATTAATATATTACCCTTCGTAAAAGATATCCTAGTTAGTCAAGGATATAATGTTTAGATTCACATCTCATAAAGTAAATCACTAGATACGAGTTGACAACTTGAGACATTGACATTCAGATCATACAGTTAAGAGCATCTCCAGTCGGGGCGCCCAAACGGCCGCCCAAAGCCGTTTGGGGCGTGCCGGACACAAAATCGCGCCCACTCGCGGCGTCCAAACGCGAATTCGGTCCGGCGCGGCTCAGTTTTGTGTCCAGCACGCCCAGCCCACGCCCTCAACTTGGGGAGGCTTGGGGCGGCCCCGGACGGAAGGAAACGCGACGCCACGTCGGCTCCCGACGCGCGGGCCACGCCTGACAGTGAGACAAGAGGCTGCATTAATGCCGGGCGGCGTCTCGGTTTCCCAGCCGGGCGCAGCGACGCGTCGCTTCGCTCTGCGGCGAGGAAGCGTCTGCGCCACGGCGGCGTCAATGCAGGCGAGCCATTAAATGGTGTGGCAGGCGAGCCGTTGGACGGCCGGAGTTAAGGCGACCTCATCCGTTCGCCTCCCCGGCCGCTATATAGAGTGGGTTCCTCGCCGTCTCCACCATCTCACACAGCCATCTCCATCCCACACTAGCCATGGCCTCTCCCCGGCGTGCCACGGAGGAAGAGAGACGAGCGCAGACAGAGACCCGTCGTCGCCGCCGTGACAGCCAGGCTTGGCAGAGCGCCATGGCTCGCCGCGGCTGGCCATCGCAGGAGGCAGGCTCGTCGGCCGTCAACGCTCCGCCACCTCCTCCACCGCCTCCTCCGCCACCGGCGAACCAACTCACGGAAGCCGAGGCGCGCGAGCTCGTCCGCACTAACACGCCGGTGCCGGCGAACTGCGTCCTCCCCGAGGGATGGGCCACGAACCCAGTGCACGTCCCCGTTGCACCCATGCTGGCCGGCCAGGCGCGGCTCGACTACATCGCCTCGTGCATGGGGACGATGGCGCCGGAGCTGCACGACGACCCCAGGTTCGAGCCGGACTCGGCGTACTGGGACAAGCAGGTCGAGCTCGAGCACGCCTACCGCCTCCACTCCTTCTTCGCCCCCGAGCCGCCTGCGGACTGGCTCGAAGACTCCGACGACGACGGCCTCACCAACACCACCGACGAGGACTTCGCGGCGGGCATGGAACGGGAGAGGGTTCGCTACGAGGCGGTGGAGCAGGCTCGTCGCGCAAGATCGGAACGAGGCCGCGTGCAACCTCCTCCGCCGCAACCTCAACAAGAGGCGGAGGAGGTCGATGGTGATGATGACGGCTTAGGGGACTGGCCGCCGACGCCGGAGTGGGATCCTGATACGTCCCAAACGTATCTATAATTTTTGATGTTCCATGCATGTTTTATGTCAATTGGCACATGTTTTATATACACTTTATATCATATTATGACATTTATTAGAATAACCTACTAATAGTTTCCAAAGTGCAAAATCTTCATGTTTTCCTAATTGTTGTGTAGGAATTATCAAAAATACAAAAGGAAACCTTGTTGGAGTCAAATTGGGATTTTCCTGAAATCTGTCTGAGAACTTTTACGGAGATTGTCAGTTTGACCCTCGAAGATGGCGTCCAATGGAAATCAAATTAAAGAGAAAGTTGTCACAATTTTCCATACGAAGATTTTAAGCCCGAGATCAGCCCAATCGAAGTTCGGACGCGGCCTGTAGGCCCGTTTTGGTGAAACCCTAAAAGAGGGTGACGGAAATCCGAGAGTCTATATAAAGAAGGAAACCCTAGGTCGTGGGAGGCACCCAAGAGCACGAATTTTCCTTCTCCCAGGCAGCCGTCTGGGGAGGAGAACCTCTGATACGTCTCAAACGTACCTATAATTTTTGATGTTCCATGCTTGTTTTATACCAATTGCTACATGTTTTTGCATCTACTTTATATCACTTTTATACATTTTATGGGACTAACCTATTAACAAGATGCCGAAGTGTCAGTTCCTGTTTTCTGCTGTTTTTGTATTCCAGAAAAACTAGTCTGGAAATATTCTCGGAATTGGACGAAACTTCACGGGGGTCCCTATTTTATCAGAACTCACCTGACGGAGCGAAGGAGCAACAGAGGAGGGCCACCAGGGCCCCACACGCACCTAGGGCGCGGGGCCCCCTCTGCCGCGCCCTAGGGTGGTGTGGGCCCTCGGGGGTCGTCAGCCGCCGCCCTTTCGCCTACTTATTCCCCCCGACGCGAAAACCCTAAGTGCCTGAGCCAATATCCACGAAAAGTTCCAGAGACGCCGCCACCGTCAACCCTAGCTTGGGAGGGTCCAGAACCTCTTCCCGGCACCCTGCCGGAGAGGGGAATCGTCACCGGAGGCTTCTACATCGCCATGCCTACCTCCGGAGTGACGCGTGAGTAGTTCATCCTTGAACTACGGGTCCATAGCAGTAGCTAGATGGTTGTCTCTCCACTTTGTGCCATCATGTTTAGATCTTGTGAGCTGCCCTACATGATCAAGATCATATTATTGTAATGCTACATGTTGTGTTTGCTGGGAGCCGATGAATATTGAATACTATGTCAAGTTGATTATCAATATATGCCCTATGTTATTTAAGATCTTGCATGCTTTCCGTTACTCGTAAATGATTTGGCCAAGTAGATGCTTGTAACTCCAAGAGAGAGTATTTATGCTAGATAGTGGGTTCATACCTCCATTTAATCTGGGACAGTGACAGAAAGTTCTAAGTTTGTGGATGTGCTGTTGCCACTAGGCATAACCTAACGATGCTATGCCCACGGGCATATGTGTTTGTTTACATTACGCGCTTTACTTAATGCAATTATCCGTTGCTTGCAACTTAATACCAACTGGGGACTCGGATGACAAGCCGGCGGTGGATTATTAGTCATAGATGCTGTTGGATAACGATCTATGTATCTTGTCGTAATGCCCAATTAAATATCATAGTAGTCATCATGTCATGTATATGCATTGTCATGCGCTCACTATTTGTCAATTGCCCAGCTGTAATTTGTTCACCCAACATGTTAGTTATATTTCATGGAGAGACACCACTAGTGAACTGTGGACCCCGGTCCATTCTTTTACACTGATTAAACAACCACAAACTGCAAACTGTTCCTTTTCATTCTCTGCAATTTAATACTCATTTTCCACACCATACGTTTAATCCTTTGTTTTCAGCAAGCCGGTGAGATTGACAACCTCACTGTTTCGTTGGGGCAAATTAGTTTGATTGTGTTGTGTGCAGATTCCACGTTGGTGATCGTGTTGCGCGCGCGGGCTGCCAACAACCTTCTGAAGAGTTGCTGCTCCTACTGGTTCGATAACCTTGGTTTCTTTCTGAGGAAAAACTTGCTGCTGAACTGCATCATACCTTTCTCTTGGGGTCTCCCAACGAGCGTGTGATTCACGCCATCAAGCTCTTTTTCTGGCGCCGTTGCCGGGGAGATAGCAGTCTTCTGCAAGGGGAGTTTCACGCTTCCAATCTCTTTACTTTATTTTTGTCTTGCTTAGTTTATTTTATCTTGTTTGCTTTCAATTATCAAAAACAAAAAAATTAGTTACTTGCATTTAGTTTATTTTCAGTTTTGTTTTCTGTTAGTTATCATGTCTGGTTCGGCTCATCATGTTTCGGTTCCTGAAGTTGAGGTTCGATCTTTTAAGCAACCAAGTGGAGAAAGTTTGAAAGATGCTTGGTATAGAATCAGCGATGCTCATCGTAGGTGTACTAAAAAAATATTCCACTATGATCCTGCTTAGAAATTTTTATGTTGGCATAACTAGCTGGTATAGATATGTCTTGGACACTTTGACAGGAGGTAACTTTCTTGGTACTCCTGCGTTGGAAGCTAGTTATATTATTGAGAGTCTAGTAGGAACACCACCTGTTAGTAACATTAAAAATGAGATCACCTTGGAAGATGTTATAAAGGAATTGGAGTCTATAGAGAAAAATTTGCCAAATCTCCTTGATAGTACTAGCAAAGTTGATGAACCACTGGGAAGACCTTTTCTTAGAACTGTAGGTGCTATTATTGATATGAAAGAAGGGAATATAAAATATCAATTTCCTCTCAAGAAAGGTATGGAACACTTTCCTAGGAAGAAGATTAAGCCACCTTATGATTCTATTGTTCGAACAAATTACAATGTTGATGCTTCTTCACTTGGTAATACTTGATGCATGCTTTGTGCCTAGCTAAAAGGCGTTAAAGAAAAGCGCTTATGGGAGGCAACCCATTTTTTTTTCTGCAATTTTTCTTTTATTGAGTCAAGGAGTTGTTTACTTCTGTAGCAACTCCTTTGTATCTTTATTTTCTCGCATTGTTGTGCCAAGAGTAGCCTCTAATGTTAAGATGATGCTTAATTTTGATTGCTGCGCAGAAACAGATTTTTGCTGTTCACTGTACGAAATTCCTAAAATCACCAGATTGTTAATTAAATCTGAAATTTTTGTGCGTAATCTTTATGAATGTCTGAAACTTTCATTAGTTCAGAGTTTCTCGATCTGAGCGTCGTAAGTGCCTCGAAAAAATTCGTCTTTGCGGACTGTTCTGTTTTAGACAGATTATGCCTTTTTATTTTGCATTCTCTCTTTTACTAGTGTTGAGTGAAATTCTTTTTTGGGTGGAAGAGCTTCACATAACATCAGTGGCTGTAGCTAATGTTTAAAGTAACAAATCATATTGCGTCTATTAGAACATGTGAATTTTTGATTATGCACTAACCCTCTAATGAGATCTACTTTGAGTTTGGTGTGACGGAAGTTTTCAAGGGTCAAGAGAGAAGGATGATATAATAGGATCAAGAAGAGTGAAGAGCTTAAGCTTGGGGAGGCTCCCATGGATCTCCCCAGCATATTTCAAGAAGACTCAAGCGTCTAAGCTTGGGGATGCCCAAGGCATCCCCTTCTTCATCGTCAAAATTATCAGGTCATCTCTAGTGAAACTATATTTTAATTCTTTCACATCATATGTGCTTTTCTTGGAGCGTCTGTGTGCTTTTATTTTCAGTATTGCACTTTTATTTTCAATAAAGCTTGACTGGACCCTAGCATTCTTGATTGGGAGAGAGACACGCTCCGCTTTTTCATGAGAATACTCCTATTCTTCACTTATATTTGTTGAGTATTCATATCTAGCGCTGTTCAGCTTTTAGCTCTTGTTTTCATGTATCTCTTGTCAGAGCTATTAGCTTTCTTTTGTAGAAAGTACTCTCTTGCTTCACTTATATTTGTTTGGAGAGTTGATGAAATAAATTGATTGGTGTTTGGTTGGTTCAGAAAATGTTGCATGTGGTAATTGGTATAAGGAAAAACTTGCTTAATCTTGTAGATCACTAAAATGGATAACTTGATGCTTGTCAATTGTTTTGAGTTAACAAGTAGATCATGATTAAATTGTGCATCACATGAGTTAAGCCTATTAGTGAAGAACTACCGTAAAGCTTGTTGAAAATTTGGTTTGCATCGGTGGTATCTCTAAGGTCTAGATATTTTCTAATAACAGGGTTTGGTTAACAAGGAAGACGGTATGAAGTCTTATAACGTTTGCAATATGTTTGTCATATAAAACTTGGTGTACGGGTTGATATTCTTGTTTGCTTACATAACCTTGCTAGCCTAAACTCTGTACTGAGAGGGAATGCTTCTCGTGCATCCAAATCCTTGAGCCAAAATCCATGCCATTTGTGTCCACCATAACTACCTATATGTGGTATTTCCTTGCCACTCCAAGTAAATTTTTCATGTGCTACCTTTAAATTATTCAAAATGTTATTATTCCCTTTTTGTGTCAATGTTTACTAGCTCATGAGGAATTAGTGTGGTTATTCTTTATTCTATTTGTGATGGACTTTTACACCTGGACTAGTGGCATATACATCCGCTTATCCAATAACTTGCAAAAAGAGCTGGCAACGGGGTGCCCAGTCCCAATTAATTACAACTTTAACCAATTAATTCTCTTCACACTTTTGCCCTGATTCATCAGTAAGCAATGACAAACAGTGAAATACCTGAATGTGTGTAAACCAAAGAGAAAGAGGGATGATCTGCCTTGCTGGTAGAAATAACGTCCTTCATGGGAGCCGCTCTTAAAAGTCCGTTCGACAGGTAGAATACTGTTCTCACCCGCTACCATTCGTTGACAATTAACAAACACCTCTCAAAAATAGATACTCCTCCATGGTATGTGATTGATGGAAGGCACCCGAGGATTCGGTTAGCCATGGCTTGTGTTAGCAAGGTTGGGAGGAGTATCAAATATTTTATGCAATCTCTATATGCTTTCAAAAACCTAAAAGCTCTAGCACATGATTTAATCCCTGCTTCCCTCTGCGAAGGGCCTTTCTTTTACTTTTATGTTGAGTCAGTTTTCCTATTCTTTCTGTCTTCCACAAGCAAACACTAGTGTCAACTTTGTTACAACATGCGTTATATGCAATGTATTGGACTTGTTATACTACTTTGTGTTGACAATATCCATGAGATAAATATGTTGAAAGTTGAAGCAAATGCTGAAACTAATTCTTCCTTTGTGTTGATTAAATACCTTTTATTAGAAACTATTGCTTTATGAGTTAACACTTATGCAAAACTGTTTGATGCTTGTCTCGAAAGTACTATTCATGAAAACGTTTAGCTTGTGTGATTCATTGTTTACTCATTATCTATTTGGTAGCAAATTATAGACCATTGACTTGGATCACTTCATTCATTTACATGTGCCTTGCAATATTATATGATCAAGATTATGATAGTAGCATGTCACCTCAAAAATTATTTTGTTTTTATCGTTTACCTACTCGAGGACGAGTAGGAACTAAGCTTGGGGATGCTGATACGTCTCAAACGTATCTATAATTTTTGATGTTCCATGCTTGTTTTATACCAATTGCTACATGTTTTGCATCTACTTTATATCACTTTTATACATTTTTTGGGACTAACCTATTAACAAGATGCCGAAGTGCCAGTTCCTGTTTTCTGCTGTTTTTGTATTCCAGAAAAGCTAGTCTGGAAATATTCTCGGAATTGGACGAAACTACACGGGGGTCCCTATTTTTCCAGAACCACCTGACGGAGCGAAGGAGCACAGAGGAGGGCCACCAGGGCCCCACACGCACCTAGGGCGCGGGCCCCCCTCTGCCGCGCCCTAGGGTGGTGTGGGCCCCTCGGGGGTCGCAGCCGCCGCCCTTTCGCCTACTTATTCCCCCCGACGCGAAAACCCTAAGTACCTGAGCAAATATCCACGAAAAGTTCCAGAGACGCCGCCGCCGTCAACCCTAGCTCGGGAGGGTTCAGAACCTCTTCCCGGCACCCTGCCGGAGAGGGGAATCGTCACCGGAGGCTTCTACATCGCCATGCCTGCCTCCGGAGTGATGCGTGAGTAGTTCATCCTTGGACTACGGGTCCATAGCAGTAGCTAGATGGTTGTCTCTCCACTTTGTGCCATCATGTTTAGATCTTGTGAGCTGCCCTACATGATCAAGATCATATTATTGTAATGCTACATGTTGTGTTTGCTGGGATCCGATGAATATTGAATATTATGTCAAGTTGATTATCAATCTATCTATGTTATTTAAGATCTTGCATGCTTTCCGTTACTCGTAGATGCTTTGGCCAAGTAGATGCTTGTAACTCCAAGAGAGAGTATTTATGCTAGATAGTGGGTTCATGTCTCCGTTTAACCTGGGACAGTGACAGAAAGTTCTAAGGTTGTGGATGTGCTGTTGCCACTAGGGATAACCTAACGATGCTATGTCCACGGGCATATGTGTTTGTTTACATTACGCACTTTACTTAATGCAATTATCCGTTGCTTGCAACTTAATACCAACGGGGGACTCGGATGACAACCCGGCGGTGGATTATTAGTCATAGATGCTGTTGGATAACGGTCTATGTATTATGTCGTAATGCCCAATTAAATATCATAGTAGTCAACATGTCATGTATATGCATTGTCATGCGCTCACTATTCGTCAATTGCCCAGCTGTAATTTGTTCACCCAACATGTTAGTTATCTTTTATGGAGAGACACCACTAGTGAACTGTGGACCCCGGTCCATTCTTTTACACTGATTAAACAACCACAAACTGCAAACTGTTCCTTTTTCATTCTCTGCAATTTAATACTCATTTTCCACACCATACGTTTAATCCTTTGTTTTCAGCAAGCCAGTGAGATTGACAACCTCACTGTTTCGTTGGGGCAAAGTAGTTTGATTGTGTTGTGTGCAGATTCCACGTTGGTGATCGTGTTGCGCCGCGCGGCGCCAACAACCTTCTGAAGAGTTGCTGCTCCTACTGGTTCGATAACCTTGGTTTCTTTCTGAGGGAAAACTTGCTGCTGAACTGCATCATACCTTCCTCTTGGGGTCTCCCAACGAGCGTGTGATTCACGCCATCAACCTCCTCCACACCATCCTCATCACCAAGGGCAGCCGCCGCCGCCCCCAAGGGCCGCCGCCGCCACCGTGGGCTGCTGCGGGTCGACACCTCCACTCCGGGCTGCACCTCTTCATCAACCTCTCCATCTTCTCCAACGACTTCTCCACCGTCTCCATGATGAAGAGGGAGTAGTCCACCCCCTGAACTTTAGGTTTGTGGTGGTAACTTGATCTAATCTCTCTATGTATGATCATTGTTGGAGTCCATATGATGTGCTTTGCATAAGTATGGATCTATCTATGTAATTCTTATGGTGGATATTGTGGTATGAGATGATTTGTTATACATTTACCATTGTGTTGGAGCTTTTATGATTTGTCATACTTTGGAGATATTCTATGATACATGTGATGGTTTGATTTATGCATAATGCCTTGTTTATCCTTGTCATGAGGTGATTGACACCACCAAGTGTGGATAGATGAGAGAGATGTGGTCATGCACACGAAATATGAATCATTGCATTAGTGTTTAGAATATTGTCCATTATGAAGTATGATGTATATAGGTACGGCATGGCCGATGTGACAACGGCATATGTATTGAGTGACATGTGAAATACAGCCCAACATCCTTTATCTGGGGGTAAAAAGGAAAAGTATGATGTGGGAGTGAGAGCAACCACGCTAGCCTTACGAGAGTGACCTAGGAACACAAATGAGTACTTGTTTCAACTATGTGTTTTAGGACATATAGCGTTATAAAAGCTACCATTAAAACATGACAATTGTGTGTACTTTATCTATAACATGATAATCACCGTAGATGAGAGAGAGGATTAAGTGAACCCATGAACCCATGTCCATTGTTCCTATAAGAGAAAACCTTTGTCTTGTCCTCTTGCATTGAAGAGGATTGGGACACTTTTACATTCTTGTTTTGTTACATTCACATCCATTTAATCAACCATCTTGTTCCTTAAACTTGTTTAGTGCATAATCAACTAAAACTTGTGACACTTTAGTTGTAGGGAATAGATAACTTTTCCTTCTTGCTCCTGCGGATCGATACCTTACTTCCACATTGAGAGGTGCTACAGTGATCCCCTGCTCTTGGGGGTTATCAGATCCCGGCCACATGCAGCTCGCCATCGAGGCCGACATAGCCTCTGTCGCCACCACCTCCAGCTCTGCCGGCACCACCTTCACCACCGGCTACCTCTGCTGCCTCTACTGACTGCCGCCGGGGTCCTGTGCTCGCCGCCGCAGGGCCGGCGCCTGCCCCAACTGTGGGTGCCCGACGTGCCACCCTACTTACTAGATCTAGTGTAGGTCTAGATTTAAATTTGAATGAATTATGTTAGTTCGAATGAAATTTCAATGAAATATATGCATTTTCGTATCAAAATTTCATATATGAATAATGTTTGGGCGTCGCGAGTGGGAAGCGAGGACGCCCAAATGGGCAAGGCAGCCCGGACGACGCCCAAAGGCTTGTCCGGACGACCTTTGGGCGCCCATTTGGGCGCCGCGAGTGGAGATTCTCTAATGTTGTGTTTGGATGTAGGAAACATGGGCTTGGAATTGGAAATCAGGAATCTTTGGACCGATTCCGGTGTTTGGTGTGGTTGGAGAATTTGGGCATGGAAAGTGAGTCCAATTCCGAGCGAGACCCGCGCGCGTGTCCGCCTCCCTCTCGCAAATTCCGAGCTCCGAGGCTCGGAAACGTTTGGAAACGTGTACCCCTTCGCTCCCGAGCGAGGAAAACAGAAGCGACCTCGAGACCGACCGGCGGAAAAGTAAGATCGACGGCGGCGGCCGCGGTATGCTCTCCCAGTCTTCGTCCCCGCCATTCTCTCCGTCTCCCGTCCTCCTCCGATTCCCGGTCGTCGGACGCCCGTCCTTCCTCTCCCATGAGCCGGCCCCTAACCCTAGATCGAGCGGGTGGCGGGATGGGAACGGTAGCGACGTTGAGTTGCGGCAGCGCGTCCTACGCGGTGTGCCTGGGGGAGTACGACCGGGGCCAGGGGCCATGGCGTCGGCGGCGGCAGGGGGGCTGGGCAGCAGGGACGCCCTCTTCTTTGCTCCTCCGAACCTGCTCTTCCCTGTTCTTTCCTCAGACAGAGATTACAGGAGATTTGCCGACGGGCTCGACGATGATGTTGCTGCGCCTGACGCAGGACATCTGGAGGCTACTGCATCAGTTTGATTTGCTGCTGCTGCACGCCATGAAGTTATTTGAGTTCATTATGTTAGCCAAATTCAGTTTGTCTGTTTCTGGGAGAGCTAGCTCCATGTCTTTTTGGGCTGTACGCATTTTGTTCATCTGTTGTTTCAAGCTTCTTTCCATGTAACCAGAACCTAACATGTACTCTATGCCTTACTAGGGATATTGGCGCGGCGATACGCCGCACCCGTGTGGAAAAATTGAAATTTGAAAATGTCGACATTTCAGAATTGTGCAGATTTGAGAATTATTGGAACGCAAAGAGAGCTTTCGTTTGAAAATTGTTTAGATTTAAAAAATTGTTCAAATTGGAAAGTTATTTAGACTTGAATTTTTTTAACGTTTGTAAAATGGTTAGAGTTCGAAGGCAGCTAATTTTTTTAGAAATTCAAATTTGTGTGCCGCGTTACTGTGGTAAAATTCAAGTTTGAAGATTTTTAAGTCCAAATAAATTTGAATTTTGCATGTTTTCTAAAATCTGAAAGTTGTTTGAAATTTCAACAATTTTCAAATCTGAATAATTTTCAATACTGAATAATTTTCGAATTTTCGATTTTCCAAATCGAAACAATTTTAAAAATTTAAAACAATTTGCGGAATTGGATTTTTTTTTAGAATGAACGCCCGTGCAATCGTGTTAGCGCAGAGGTCGAGCACTGCGCGCGCCGTCGGCAGGAAGCGGAACCGGTTGTCGAGCTAGAGCAGCTTGATGGCGGCGCGAGTACGGCATCCTTGCGCCTTGGCCCGGCGGTAGAATTTATCCCGCCGTCGCTGTGTCCCGTTCGCCGTACCCATGCGCATGGCTGACGCCGACGGGGCAACGTCGAGGCTTAAGCGTGGGAAGCGGCGACCTCTGTACGCAGCACATTCAGTCGCATATCCGTTTCAACGACTGGAGGTACAGTGGCAAGTCCGAGGAGGGGCTCGGCCCCAGCGTCGATAGCAGGTACTAAACCGGTTATATGTTCACTATTGGAGCAACCGTACTGTTAATATGTGAACGCTTTAAAATTTAGCTACTTGTACATGATGAAAAATCAGTACATTTAAATGTAAATTAACTGAGAAATCAACTGTATGCAATAGGGGAGCAATAATTTTGGAATATAGGCATGAGGTTTAAAATATAGAATTTGTATCATGCCATTTTGTAATAGTCTCATATATAGAGTAATATATGTTGTCAAAAAACATTATCATACAGCTCTAATACCGTAGTTAAGAGTAGAAGCATCTGAAGTATAAACATGAAGTCATGTTTTTGCATGACACTTTATTTACAAATTTGACATAAAAGTGAGATAACTTGTTGACAACTTCTAAAGATCTCGAAGAACTTCATGGTATACTATATTTCATGTCTGCCTTGTTGGATGTCCATTGTCATCAAGTGCAAGTATTTTGAGACCTTCTCTAGATGTAACTCTTGATATAGCAACATAAAGCTGACCATGAGAGAATACAGGTTTAGGCAGATAAACACCTACTTTATCAAGCGTTTGTCCTTGACTTTTATTTATCGTCATGGCATAACAAAGTAGGATAGGATATTGGCGACGCTGCAATGTGAAAGGCCATCTTGTAGATGCATGAAGTACAATCCTTGGTATGCATACATATTTTCCAATATTACTTCCAGTAATTATTTTAGCTTCAAGAACCCACTCACCCAGCCTAGTTATCAACAGCCGAGTACCATTGCAAAGCCCCATAGCTTGATTGATATTCCGCAACAACATAACTGGAACCCCAACTTTTAGGGAGATACTATGTTTAGGAAAATTAGGGGGATCAATCTTGTGAAGAAATTCAGGTGGATATAGTAGATCAGCGTCAGCTATGTTGTCAGTCGATTTGCATATAGTATCACAGCTATCAAATGTTGTTGTATCTCCAGGAACCATAGCAAAAAGAAGATCATTGATCTCATCAGCAACTTTATTTGTCGGGCATACGATTGCACGCTTAGCCAGATAGGACACTTCAGAAAAACTTTCAGTAAATGAATCATATACCTCATTGATGATAGTTGTATATAATTAGAAGTAGGCAGTAGGGCTACATCCTGTGGCAAGGAAAGCCAAGAAGGAACTGATTCTTCTGCTTGGGTATCCATAGGAATAGTTCCATCACCAATATCAAGGACCCATTGAGCAAACAGATCCATCTGATTTTTTTCTTCATCAGTCAATAGGGGATTAGATAACCTCATATTTTCTTCCAACTTAAGTAAAGTGACGTGCTTCCAGAGAGGTGATTTGATTAGAGAAGAATTTACAATTTCTGATTTACTTGCTCCTTCTATAACAGGAAGTACTTGTCTAAAATCACCACCTAGAACAACTGTTTTGCCACCAAAAGGAAGATTTTTTTTTGACTTGTCATGTATGGATAGAATATCTTTCATGCTTCTGTCAACAGCTTCAAAGCAGCGTCTATGTGTCATAGGAGCTTCATCCCATAGTATAAGAACCGCTTTCTCAACCAATTCAGCTAAATTTGTTCCTCGATGTATATTACACATGGTCCGATCAGCAATATCCAAAGGGATCCTAAACCGCGAGTGTGCAGTCCGTCCACTTGGGAGCAGCAGAGATGCAACACCGGACGAAGCTACAGCAAGAACAATGTGGTCATCAGCTCTTAAATCCGTAATGATAGCGTTCCATAAAAATGTTTTCCCTGTACCACCATGTCCAGAGACAAAAAATAACTTGCCAACTGAGTTGTTAACGGACGCTTTGATTTGATCATATATCATATTTTGACAAACATTTAGTCTTTCATGCAAAGATGTTGCTATAACCCTCAATTCATTTGTGTCATACTGCATTTCCTCTAAAAGCAGTCTATTCCCAAGAGATTGTCTCCTGTATAAGCCATCAGTATTAATTCCAAAAGAGGACAATGAGTAACCGTTCTTACCAAATAACATGGATAATTCTTCAAGCAAGTGAGAATGCAAATATTCTGGTGGAACTACTGTAAAATCCTTGTCATTCATTAAGTGAATAATTTTCCGAGATAGATCATCTGTCATATACATCCAATATTTATCAAGAATTTGCTGACCGTTGCTAATATCACAAAATAGCAGCACAGTCATGAACAGATGCCTTAGCTGATAAGAAGTAGCCCACTGAATAGACTCATCAAAGAGCAAAAACCACTCTTTGTCATCACCAACTAAACCACGCTTGGCAAGCTTCTTTAAACGACCCATAAACAACACCACGGTATAACTTGAGGTCCTCAAAGCATGTAGCGCCTGCAACCTCATTCAGAAGCATCCGCAAGAAATAAAGCTCTTTTGTTGAAGGATGACAATTGTAAATCCGGCCAATAGGAGGACCAAACTTCATTTTCCGTTGTTCAGCTGGTTTCCTCCTTTTCCACTTCTTATGTGGACTGTCCCATACCCATTCAGATGGAAACTGAAGGTAAGTCAATGAGCGGGCATCAGGATTTTCTTTGTTTGCAACAAACCATTCGGTCAACATTGTTTTGTACTTTTTGGGATTGTGTAGAACGTCTGCAAGATTCTCATTTTCAGCATAAATTACTCGATTCATGTTCGGAAGGTGAACTGTTAATCTATACACAGCAGGCTGACGAACATGAATATCAAATGCAAAAGTTCGCCAAGCTGATTCACATGTAGACAAATATCTATGAAAAGAAGGAGAAATTAGTAAGTTATATAAGATTAATGACAATAAGAATTTATATGCTGAAAAATAAAAACAGGAAAAACTACAGACTACACAAATCAATAGCATAGGTAAACAATACTGTCTCTAAGAAAACCCACCTGCATTTTGCATACTCATCAATCTCGTTAATACCCACTGCATGACCATCAGGAGGTCTATACATAGATCTCAACCGTGCATAAGACACGTCATGCCCTTTAGCAAGATATTTGAAAGATACTTTAGAAGATTAGTCTTGTTGCACCACTCTACGTTAATATGAGCTTGAAATTTTTTGAGCAATGGTATGTTGTGCGGAACAATCCATCTGTTGTCTAAAGGAATACCATTTTTCATAACAAAGCGGCCATTATTTCGGCGACGGTAGACTGGAAAACCAAATCCATCAATAGTTGTCTCGTCATTATATTGCTTCGGATAGTGCTTAGAACAGACCCCATCCTTCATACAGGGAGACTTTGAATTATATTCTCCACAAGGACCGTGGACCATAAATTCCTCCACAAGTGCATATGCAAGTGCATCATCTTTGTAATCTGGTATCTCTGCAGATATGTAAGAATCTATCATTTGTGGTGTAGGATCGTCTGTCTCAACCTTCAACCACACAAGGGAATGTATATGAGGCAGCCCCCTTTTCTGGAACTCGACAACATATAGATCTGCAAGTGGAAGTAATGATGTAAGAAAGAATGAAACAATTATAGGTCGTTACAAACTAATAATAAGTTAGGTTTAGATAAAGAAGTTCGAATATTAAGTGGTAAAGAAAGTGCAAATATAAGAAGCAAGCACCTACATGCATTAATAGGTCCGAAAGCATCTCCTTGTCTAAGATCTGTACTGAATTCATCAATCTTCATTTTGAAGACCCGCGTAACAATATCTGGCCTATCAGACGCTAACTGTCCAGGTTCCATAAGAAGAGCTTCAGCTATTTCATCCCATTTAGGATTACATGTAAAAGTGATAAAAAGTCAGGAGCCCCATGAACACGACAAATAGCCATTCCATCTTGATAATTCTGAATCATATAGCGTGGACTGCCGGTGTAACTTGAAGGCAATATGTACTCAACTCCTATGTTTTTTCCATAGCAATTTCCTTGACCAATAGCATCAGATATTCCTTGATAAGTTTCAGATCGAAGGATATCTTGATTCCAAAAATGGAAACTGAGCCGACATGATTCCACACACGAATAAGAGTCCACATCAATCTGATGGGATAGCCGACCACAACATGTGAATGGATTAGGTTCTCCTTTCCGGTAATGAAATCTGTAACAGTAGTACTCTAGCATCGAAACATCCTGTCGCCCACGAATAGGAACTCCATCGACAGACCTGTATTTGATGCCTAGATGAAATCCCATAGAAGCATAGGGAAATAAAAGCGGGTACTGAAGAGGCATAAGCGACGGATTGAGAGGAGAAACACGCTGAAAAGGACCAGCATTCTTCTGAACGATAACATCAAATCTATTTGTTTCAACAGAAAAATCCTCAACTATCAGGGCAGCCAATTCAGGAGCTGTTGGCAAAGAATATCGACTTCCATGCTCTGTTCCTTCATGTCCAAAAAGCTGAATAGCAACCTCAGGAGAATCAGGTGAAGCTAGCCTTTGCTGCGCCATTCTAAACGTCTGGACCAAAGAATTGTGAGTATTAAGCATCATTCGAAGAGAGTCAACAATGGCAGCATCAGGTTCATCTCTAGAAGAGCGTCGTTGTTGAGCAGAAGGAGTAGCCTCTTCAGCCACTACAGAAGCAGATTGGTCACCCATATGATGAACAGGCCCATAAGAGGAAGACGAAAACTGATTGGTAGACGGAACATTGCCCTCAACATCAATTCGACCAGAAGAAAATATACTCATCCTATGACGTAACTCATTGTGTGGATCAAAAATGTAAAGCTGCGCAAATTTAGGAACAGGATTATCTTCAGGTGGAAGAAGAGAACCTATCTCATGGCAAACCACTCCACATATCTTGAAAACATATGGGCCTCGTCCAACATTAACACTTTTGTCAACATGAACACCAAGAGAAGTGAAAGAAAACATGGAGTTGTACTCCCGTATGAGACGTAAGAAACGATCAGAACTGGCACCACCATTGAACTGCAGAAGCTCGGCTAACGGAGAAGGCCAGTCAGGATAAACGGGAAGAGATATCTTCCCACCATGGCAACAGCGCGTGTAGACAACACGTTTCTTTGTGCTGAGTTGTTTACATCGTTCCTCATACCAAAAGTTGGCTACACAGTGTTCGCATAAGAAATAAGGGCCGCCATAATAAGATCTTCCAGGCCAAGCACCTAATGACAATATGCATAGAATAAGAGAAACATAAATGTAATAAGTATTCATTAGAGCATATTAAATAAAGAGTAGTCGCTTTACGTTTTAAGCGCTTAACCAAATCTTCAGAAAGCGGAAGACTAATATTAGCAGGCTGTATGCTTTCTTCTAAAAGGTGACGATGTCGACGAACATTCGAACGGGCACGCTGATTTGTGACAATTCTGTCAATAGGAACGGAAGGAGTAGCCGCAACTGCACATATAAGAAAATGAGGGATACAAATTAGCCGCAAATCGAAGAAAAAGTAACAATAATATCCTAAAATTGGAAAAAGAGTATGCACAAAAATTTATACCTGGGGCCGAACGAATAGATGACACATCAGGAGCAGCATTGAGCCTGTCCACCCTGTTGTGAACCAGCTCGTCCTCGGATGACATATCCAAAGAATCAACACCAATTTCAGAAGGCTGAAGCAGTGAATCTTTGTTCAGATACATTGAAGCTGGATAATCAGTAGGGGAAAAAGGCGCCCAGGAGGTAGCATCTGGCAAACGTGAGCGCATAGAAGAATTGGATCGAATCGCATCAGCCATCAACGGAGCACGACCGGTGAATCCATCGGACATGGATGGGCAGCCATCATTGTCCTCATCAGAAGAATCCACATACGGCACTGGATGTAACAGAAGGAAAAACATTAGGTTGGGCGAAATTGGAAGCATCCTACCAAAAATATTAGGAAAAAATCAGGAGACGGTCTAACGCATCAGAAAGTAGGTAATCTCAAGAAAAAGCATGTAGATAGATAGTAGAACAGCACATTCATGAAAAAAAAAATGAAGAAGAAGCAGCCAAATAAAATGGAGGACATTACTGACATATGTAACGTTATAACAGTAAGTATATATTTGTAAAACAGCATGCATATTGCTTATTAGTTATTATTTTTTGGTCTATATATTTTGGTTTCACAACATAATTTCATTCAAGAAACCGGATGCAGGAAAGGTGAATCATTTTAGGTACATAAAGAACAAATCTGTTGCTTCCACAGCTAATGCCAGCAGCCGGTACACCGGCAGAGCAGCAGTTGGTTGTGCATACTGTACAGAAATAAGTACGCAAACAACAAAGCAAATAAGAAGCTATTGTAAGAGGACGTAGATGTAGAAAATATGTAGATAGAAATTGTAAATGCCAGAGATACGTAAATTATCTGGATCATGAAGCAGCACCGAAGCAAGAACAAAAGTATATGGATCGCTCTTTTTGTACGTAGAAAACAGAGAACAGGAACACAACAATGTATACCTTTCCTATAGTAGTACACTTGCTTCTTTATATTTTGATGAAAAAAGTAATGCACATATGGTAAAAGCAATAACTCTAGAAGTATCATGTGGACGGAAGCATCGATGGACAAACATATGGTCACTTAATTATATATCTTTCGTCAACAGTGCATAGCTTCCACAATTCACATAGAAGTATATAAATTTTGCATAAATGGTGTATAACTTGTAAAGTTTGGGCAGATATACGTAATTCGAGCATATAATGCTGTGTGTACAATAGTAAACATGAAAATCGAGAGGGCTGCAGAAACATGAGAAATTTAGGAGTACAAATAAGCAAACAACAGGAAGAACAGCATACTGCCAGCAAGGAAAACAGGTGATAGAAATAAACAAATAGTAAAAACACCTGAAGCCTCACTAACTGGGCGCTTGCCTAAATTAATGTCCTGTCGTCGCAAAAGCTGCTCAGTTGATAGAAGCATAGGCTGGAAAGAACCCACCAGAGTAGATTAATAAAAAGAATTAAGAATTGAACTATCGAAAAAGCGAGAGTAAGCTGAATTGAACAAATACGCCAACAGCACAAGCACTAACAGCGTCATGATCATGCGAAGGAGGTACATTACGCCCAATAACCTCAAATGGAGGGAAAACGGCACGATCAGTTGGTGGCGCCACAGCTTGTTCTACAGGATCAAAACAGATTAGACGAAGTGATGGTCCAGAAACAAATTAAGAAAGAAAGTGAGAACAAAGAACGACAACGGACAGACCTGACACCGACTGCATAGCATGGAAATCACGAGGCGACGCAGACACCCCTCCATTGGACGCACTCCAGAAGGAGATCGACGGCCACGACCGCGACCCCGCAGTCCACCATGACGACCGCGAGTCGGCAATCGACCACCACGACCGCGATCTACCAATCGTCCACGTCGGCAAGGCGGCGGAGGGAGAGATCCGTGAACAATGCGAGGACGGCGGCGCGGCTGCTGAGGCATATCCGCAAGAGGCTCCGGCTGAAGGGGTGGCGTGCTCAAGCGAGGAAGAATAACAGGCGGAGCGGAAGAAGCTGGAACAGAGGCACGGACAGTCCGAGGGCGACCCATCCGTCGATGCAGAACAGGCATAGAATCAGCATGAAGAGCAGGTCGATCGAAATCAGAACCTCCATCCATCGTAGAAAGCAGAGAATCTCCTCCTGCTCCTTCTCTCGTTCCTTCTTCTTTCTGAAAATCAGATCGATTGGGGAAGGGTAGGACGTGCCCTGCTGTGAGGGATCAGGGGTCACTGGATCTTGGCTGCTTGGAGATGCCGGCCTCCAGCATCGCGGGCAGGACATCCTCGCGGAGGCCGAGCTACTGGAAACTCTCCACCTCGATGTTCCTCTGTCGCGGCGGCGAGCCCATGGGCCTGCCTCTGAGCGGCTTCGGGGCGCGGAGGAGGAGAAGGAAAGGGACCTGTCTCTGAGCGGCTTCGGGGGCGCGGAGGAGGAGAAGGAAGGGGAGGCGGCGGCGGTCGAGGAAGAGGTCGCCGCAGGGAGGAGCCCGGAGGCGGCGAGCGCGGAGGAGGAGGAGAAAGGGGAGGCGGCGGTGGAAGAGCAGCGCGGAGGAGGGGAAAAAAGGCGCGTCGATGTCGCCGATACGGAACTGAGGAGGCAAAAGCGGTGCAGTCGCTGGCATTGTGGGCCCACGGGGAAAAAGGGCACGGAACGGGTCAACCCGCAGTCGCCGGGGTACGTGTCCGAGTTCGATTGGCTAAAAGTCTCTAGCTACAGTAGCGAGTAGGATTGGGGTGATCTGGACCGTAGGACGCCCGGATCGGACGGTCAACAAACAAATGGCGACGTGGAACGCAGATATGAGGTGAATCGGTCCTACTTTCATATATAGTACCTATGTGTGTCCTTCAACTGGTTAATAGCCCTGCTGCTTTTGTTCACAGAATGCCTGAGCAGCTGAATTGTTTCCCCATTGAGCTGCTGTTGTGACTTTATTTAGAATATATTAATGTTATTATGTGTGCAAAATAATATATCAATATTTAAATATACATATGCTATTTTTCATACATATACACAAATTTATATTGGCCAAACTCGATAAAACATTCAATTCCATGGTTTATACATCCAAACATGAATTGGAATTGTGTGCTACCCTTTGATTCCAACCATAAATTCCACAGCCAGCCAAACAACAGAATTCGAATCAGAGCCCATTTTCTTTCCATCTTGGAAATGGAATTGTCAGTCCAATTCAATTCCAAGCAACCTTTCCAACATCCAAACATAGCATAAGAGTCTACATAATTTGAGATTCATTTGGTAGGCCCATCCATGAAACAAAATGAAGTTCGGAACCAAGAAGCATCCCACCTATCACTAGAGGCACCGTGGCGGTCCATCCAACCTGATAATAGTAAATAAAGAAACTAAAGCATAATACTACTAGCTGCGAGCGGATGATGGTGTCTTTACACCTCAAGCCGCACTGATTCAAGCATAAAGCGTCACCTCTATTATTTTTTTATTTTTTTTGCACAAACAAGGGTCCCGAGGGACCCGGAGCCGCTTATCCATTCAATAAAGAATGATTACAGCAAGCGGAAGGACCGCAAAGAAAAACGAAATTACATCCTGGTCCCTGAATATTACACAAAGGACCCTGAAAGATAAAAGAGAAAAGCAAGCCGGTCCTTTGCCATCTCTGCTCCGTCCGCCATGGACCAGCCGCGCCGACGCCAGGGACGAGACCACTTGGGTCGTCGCTGCCGCTGCAAAACCACCTCGAGCACAAGCTGGAGGCGCCCACAGACGCCATGACATAGGAGCCCTGCCTCCACTTTGGCTGCGCCGGGAGGAAGTAGAACCGGAGCTGGCGAACACACATCACGAGAGCTCCAATAGGTTGCCATTCGACCAGAAAAGGCCACGGTCGGGCGGAGAAGATCTCCACACAGCACACCGCAACGAATAAGCTCACCAACTTGCTGCAGCCTCTCCAGATCGAAGGGGCACCACCCCAGATCAGCAAGCAGAGCAGCAACCTCGCCTCCAATCCGACCCCACGCCGGCGAAAGGAGGCCAGGAAACGAGCTGCCATGCCTTGATCTGAGACAACGGGCTTATTTATCGGGAACGCAGCGAGCTCGGCCCTCTCCATCTCTGGCTCCGACCTCCAGAGCTCCATGGAGAGGATGAGCACCGCCACCAGCCACTGGAGACAGCCCGTGTGCTCCAGCAGCTAGCCCGCTTCCCGCCGGCATGACGCCAAACTCCACTAGGGAAAGCCAAAGCCTATATCTACTACTACTAGCTCTACTGTACAAGGAAACCTGGCTACCTCTCCCATGCTCACCCGTGACGGCAGCGCCGCCGGAGGAGGGGCCAGAGGAGCCGGGCGGAGGAAGCTACGGCTGACTCTCAAGGAGGCAAGAGTACGAGTATGGGACTTGCTGGGAGGAGGTAGAGGTAGGCTTTCACCTCTATTATTCAGCAACACCGAAATTTCGTCAAGACCCTTCTTATCCAAGATGGGGCTGGTTCCGGCGGTGCGATACTGATGCAGATGCGGAGATGCACAGCCTTGGACTCCCCATGCAGCATAGCCTCTAGCCTACACGCCGGGGCGGACCGGGCTGGGCCGTCGCAGCTCGACACAGGTTCCCCTTCCGTCATCGACGCCAAGCCGTCGGCGGAGACCCTCCAGATGTAAGCCGGCCCCGCCGGTGCGCGCGCCCGGAGGCAATGCACGGCGACCATCTTCCAGGCTTTGCCTTGCCTCGCTGCCTCGTCGGTAAACCTTATCGTTGTCCCCGTTAAAACCAAGCGACGGACACCGGGCTGAGGGTCTGCAGGCTCACCTACGGTCAAGAGGAAGACGCCCTCGTTCTCCGCGAGCAGCAGGAGCTGCCTCTCCGAGGCCGGCACGACGATCTGGTACTGCTCGCCGTAGGTGATCCTGACGGCGCGCATGGAGTGCTCGGCGACGAGGTGGTCGAGGAGCGCGCGGGGCGGGGCCAGGAAACCGCAGCTGCGCTCGAGGCAGGTGCAGTCGTCGGGGCTGATCCGCGTGGCGCTGGGAATGGTGGCCATTGGGGCTGGCTTGGGAGAAGAGAAGAGCGGTGGTGGGAAGAGTCACTCTGGTCGACTGGTCTGCTCCGGTCGGGGTGACTGTAGGATAAGTAGTGCCGAAGCCGAAGACAACACGATAAAAACAGCTCGGTGCCTCGGTGCATGGCAGGACACCGGGGGCAAAGAAAAGACGAAAGTGCTTTTCCTCGCGAAAGTGCTTTTGCTCGCCCGTGCGTGGTTTTTTTTTCTTTCACGCCCATTCCCTTTGCTCGCGTACGTGAAATGCATAGAAGCGCATACGTGCTCTTTCTTGGTCGCTGCCCACTCCCTTTCTTTTCCTTTTTTTTCTTTCTTATCTATTTAATTTCTTTCTCTTACTTTTTTCTTCCTTTACATGAGTATGGACAACGTGAGGTGTCCAACAATCTTTTTTTTCCTTTGTCCTATTCCCTTTATTTTTGTTTTATGGAAACATGTATTTTATTATCAAGAATCATACTTAGGCCCTAAGATTTCATGCTCACTTTTTCTATTCCTTTTTCTATGGAAACATGTATTTTGTATGAAAATCATTTTTCTTAGCCCAAATTTATTTTGATTTCCCTTTTTGGGCCAATGGTTTTTCAGGGGGAAAATAACGGCCCTGAGAGTTCATGCTCAATTTTTTTCTATTCCCATTTTACTATTCCCTTTACGCGTGGAAGAACGTGAAGACATGGTTTCGGTACATTGTACAACTTGTGATTCACGGCTCGTGTCCTAAACCGACTCAACTTTTACCTTTCCCTCTTTCTTCTTTATAAAAGTAGGCAGGCGGATCGATCAATCCGCTCCTGGAACGAACAAAATATCGCCTCCGGCACGCACGGCTTTACGGAAACGCAGCCGACGACAAGACACATTTGCCGCGGCGCCGGAGACAAGAACGCTTCCAGCGGATGTCCTGCTTGAGATCGCCGCACGCTCCAGCCCCCGGGCCTTCATCCGTTTCGCTGCCACCAGCAAGCTATTGCGCCGTGACCTCCTCACCGAGTCCTTTATCCGCCGTGTCCACCACCACTGCATTCTCGCCTATCTCAACAACAACAACAACACACCATTTACCCTTGTCCCCCCGGCCACCCCCACCGTCACGTCCAGCTGCATCGACCACCTCTTTCTCTTCTTTTCGCGGCACGTCCCCGACAAATACAGTGTCGTGACATCCCGACGTGGCCTCGTTCTTCTCAGACGTTTCTGCTGCACCAATGGCTGGCCCAGCTCTGAGATGTGCGTGTACAACCCAATGAGCGGCGCCAAGACGTTCCTCTCATGTCCGCCTCTTAACGAGATCGGCTCCATCGTAACCGGCCATAAATACACCCTGCTCACCGCCGCCGATGGCATTGGCGTTGATGACTCCTTCTTGCTGCTCGTTGCCGATTTTAATAGTCGGAGTATAAAATTGCGAATGGCCTCGTCGCGTCGTAAATGGAGGCTTGTCATGAGCAACGAGGACTTTCCCTGGTAGTCAAAAGGCGTTGTGATCCTGCCGTCCTCTATGGTGGCGTTGTCCATTGGTTGGTGTCTCATAAGAAGCCAATCCGAAGCTACGACTTACGCAGACGAAAGATGGGCTCGGTGAAGCTCCCGCCCACCAACTGCAAACTTGACCAGCTCCACTTGGCGACATCGTGTGATGGCAAACTGCTGAAGCTACTCGCCATCAAAGGATCATGATGTCCGTGTGGCTACAACTCCCAATCTCACCAACAACAACGGGTGGTAGTGGTTGGTCGTTGTGCACTGTGATTGACATGGAGGAGAAGCTACGGTCACTGAGCTCGGATATCCCCCCAAACGGTCTAGAAAAACCTATTGAATTTGATAACTCGCAGAAGAGGAGCGGCGACCTGGTGTTCCTGAGCGTGTCCGGGCTCAGCCATTCCGAGAGTTATTACACCGTCACCGTCTTTAACCTGGAGACGAAGGATATGCATAAGCAAAAGCTTGGTTCTGCCGTGTTAGAGATCGACTTGCTACCATCATGTGTCAGGATACCTTCTACATCGGCTACTGACATCGGGGTGACACAAAGGTGCAGCAGGCCCAAACGCATCGTACAACCCAACATAATGTATGTCGGGCCAGAATGGGCCGAGTAACGGGGACGTCTCCTGCCTGCACGCTGTATTACTGTACTTGGCTGGCTACATTAAGCTTGGCGCCCTGGCGCGACGCCGAGCTTGCCGGAGCTAGCTCCCCGATCAAGCCTCCATGGTGGAGGATGGGCGGCGGTGGCGAATCTGCGGCGGTTTTCTTCAACAAGCGCTGGTGCGGTGCCCTTCTGGATCTTTGCTGCTTGTCTGTGCTTGTTCTTCTCCTCCTGGCCAGCCGAGGTGGTGAGGGGGACGGGGAGAACAGCATGGTGGTGGCCAGATCTGGCGGGCGCGGGGGTCGATCTGCTGTTCTGGTGCTGAGGCGCGGCATCGGACGGTTGCCTTCTCTGCTTTGTGGGCAGCTTCCATGGTGGGAGAGGCAATATGAAGCTCTGGAGGCAGATCCCATTAATAATCCGCGTCTTCGTCGGTCCTCTGGCGAGCTTGACGATGGCCTCTTTCTCTCGGCCGGCCGTGGCGGCGAGGGAGACGAGGGAGGTGGTCGTTTTGCTGCTACTCGTGGTCACTGGCGGCAGGGGAGCACGGAAGCTGCTCCTGGGAGTTCTCCAACGGCAACCATGTACAGTTGCTGTATCTGTGGGTCGGCTGGCGGCCACTCCCACCCTCGACGCCGGCGACGGTTCCTCCGGCCGGTGTTTGCAGGTTTTCATCTACCTCCAGGCGTATGCCAAGATGCACTAGTACAGAAAAGGCTATTAGTGGCGCACCAATTTGGTATTCTGTGGCGCACCCCCAGAAATGTTGGGTGCGCCACAGAATTCTCGCCACAAAAATTATTTCTGTGGCGCACCAGGCTTGGTGCGCCACAGAATTCTCACATTTCTGTGGCGCACCTGGCCTGGTGCGCCACAGAATTCTCAAAAAATTCAAAAAATTCAAAAAATGCAAAAAAATATAAAAAGTTTCAAAAAAAAATCAGAAAAATCAGAATATGAAATAATATGAAAAATCCTAATTATTGGAATTATTTTCATATTTTTTGAATTTTTTGAACTGATAACTTCCCGCTAGGTCACCCATCCTCAAACTGCTCCAACCCTAGCACGCTTAACTTCTAAGTTCACCCAGTCCACCTACCCTTGTGCTACTCAAGTTCATATTGATATATATGATATGAACCCTCTTAAGTCTTGTATATGTATATGTGGTATGTGTTATAATGTGTGTTTTTAAATATCAGATTTTTCAAAAACTTCTAAAGTTTCAAAAGGAGATTCAAAAGTTTCAAAAGATCCAAAAAAAATTCAAAAAAACTTAAAAAAATTCAAAAATTTCAAAAATTTCAAAAAAGTCAAAACACTTCAAAAAAATCCAAAAAATTCAACAATCTTCTTTGTTATACATTTCTGTGTCTTTTTTGGAATTTTTGAATTTTTTGAATTTTTTCTTTCTTTTGATTTTGCTGCGAAAAATCGTCTGTTTGAAATAACTTTTTTTTGTTTTGGAATTTGAGGAATCTGTGAATTGCTGACCAGGTAAACCCAGGTGGATTCGAACTCAGATTTTTCTCACGATTTTTTTGACATATTATTTGCGTTATTTCGACGTCGTATGCAAAAGTTATGGCCGTTACAAGTTTTTATTCCTGTTTGTTGCAGAAAAGGTCAAAATTCAAATTTCAAAATTTCTATACATACTAGACACTCAAACCTAACTACATGTCAAACGATTTTATTTATTGAAATTTTTATCATTTTCCTTTAATTCCTGCAAGGCTAAAAAGGCGATCCACGGGGGGGGGGGGGGGTGGTGTGGTGTGGATTTGGAAAAAAAAATTCTGTGTGGTGCGCCACAGAATGTCATCTTTCTGTGGCGCACCTGGCGCACCTGCCAGGTGCGCCACAGAATGTCACCTTTCTGTGGCGCACCTGCCAGGTGCGCCACAGAATTGGTTTTTTCAAATTTTAACCCTGCCCCCCAGATAACTTCTGTGGCGCACCTGCGCCACAGAAATGTGACTTTCTGTGGCGCACCAGGCTTGGTGCGCCACAGAATGTCTAATTTCTGTGGCGCATGTGGTTTAGTGCGCCACAGAAATGTGACTTTCTGTGGCGCACTAAACCACATGCGCCACAAAAAATAATTCTGTGGCGCACCAATTAAGGGTGCGCCACAGAGTGCCAACCTACCTATATAGGGTTTCCCTACTAGTGATGGAGGCCTTTTCCCCTCTGCGCAGTATGCTCCCGGCGTCCCAGGCCAAGTGGTTTCGTCCCCGGAGTGGTGGCGCTTGACTGCGCGGTGGTGCTTGCTTGCGGTGGTGCCGGAGCTGGACTCGATGGTTTGCAGGAAAATACTTTTAGGGTCCTTTGTGTGAAATTGTTGGGCTTGGTTGTAATTTCTCCTTTTTCGTAGCCATATCTGTAATTGCCCATCGCATGAATGAAAGCTTCCAGGCCCTTCGGGTCTTGTATAGTTCAAAAAAAAAAATCAATGCATATAATATAGAGGATGCATTACAGTATTTCGCTCTACCCTAGCTACTCGAGTAGTACGTACGTACCTCTGGAGCTGGAGCTCAATGTGCATATGCGTCACGTAACCCGAGTCAGATCCCGTCCGGAAGGGTTACAAATTTATAAATATGCAGGATTGTCCATCTTTGCATATTTATAACCGTAACACTTCCGGATTGTCCATGTTGGACAGTCCGAGTACGTGTAGATCGAGTCGTGTTCCATGTTCTACTACCCCTTCCCGAGACAGAATTTCGGCAGCACCTCCCCGTTGTTCTTCGGATACACACCCTCTCGGCTTGACAAGCTCGAGACGTGTATTCTGAAGAACAGCGGGGAGGTGCTGCCGAAATTTCGTCTCGGGTCGGGTAGAACATGGGACATGACTCGATCTACACGTACTCGAGCGGGATAGGCCCTCCTATTAGAAGTGTAGGTGAACCCTTGCATGTTGTAAAAGATAAAATTTGGCCGTAATTAATCTTGGTGTCATTGAATAAATTTATTATTACTTGGTGCATATTACGAAATGTGTTGTTCTTTGGATCCAATAAAGCAGAGAATGGCTGATAATGGGTGGATGTACAATGGTCGTATCAGTAAGATTAAAAGAACAGAGGAGTGGGAATGGAAGACCAATATGTTAGTGAAGGAGTTAGCGCGTGGTTCAAAGGCATCAGGAGTTCGTCCAAGGTGCCCATGCATTAATTGCAAGAATCGTGCCCGTCAGGGAAAGGATGAAATGACTAAGCATCTTTGGTTGTCTGGGTATATGCCTAACTACGCCACGAAGGTCGACTTTGCTCAGGTCGAACGTGACAGAGTTGAGGTGATGCGCAGCGGATCAATGGCAATGAGTATGACGGGGTGAGAAACTTGCTAGATGATCTCTGCGATGCTGACATACCGGATTCGCCACCTCCACAGGAGGAACCGGAGGAACCGGAGCCAACCGCGAAGGCTTTCCTTGATATGATGGCCTCGGCTAAGAAGCCTCTATACGAGGGTGCAAACATTTCTCAGCTCGATGCCATAGCTCAAATACTAAGTGACAAGTGCCAGTACTCCACCACCCGTGCAGGCGTTGAAGCTAATCTGAAAACATTTGGTAACATGTTGCCCGAAGGGCATTGTCTGCCAAAGACCATGCACGAAACGAGGAAACTATTGGGATCGCTCAGCATGGATTATGAAAAGATAGATTGTTGTCCAAAAGGTTGCCTTCTGTTTTGGAAACAGTATGCGGATGACAAGTACTGTAGCCTTTGTGGGGCCTCTAGGTATCATGAGAAAACTGAGCCCGATGGTCAGAAGACGCATGAAAAAGTCGCTGTGAAGATTCTTCGGTACCTCCCATTCATAAAAAGAATCCAGCGGCTTTACTTTTCTGAGGAGACTACCACACAGATGACTAGACACTCAAAAGAATCCAGGTGGATTCGAACTCGGATTTTTCTCACGATTTTTTTGACATATTATTTGCGTTATTTCGACGTCGTATGCAAAAGTTATGGCCGTTACAAGTTTTTATTCCTGTTTGTTGCAGAAAAGGTCAAAATTCAAATTTCAAAATTTCTATACATACTAGACACTCAAACCTAACTACATGTCAAACGATTTTATTTATTGAAATTTTTATCATTTTCCTTTAATTCCTGCAAGGCTAAAAAGGCGATCCACGGGGGGGGTGGTGTGGTGTGGATTTGGAAAAAAAAATTCTGTGTGGTGCGCCACAGAATGTCATCTTTCTGTGGCGCACCTGGCGCACCTGCCAGGTGCGCCACAGAATGTCACCTTTCTGTGGCGCACCTGCCAGGTGCGCCACAGAATTGGTTTTTTCAAATTTTAACCCTGCCCCCCAGATAACTTTCTGTGGCGCACCTGCGCCACAGAAATGTGACTTTCTGTGCCACAGAATGTCTAATTTATGTGGCGCATGTGGTTTAGTGCGCCACAGAAATGTGACTTTCTGTGGCGCACTAAACCACATGCGCCACAAAAAATAATTCTGTGGCGCACCAATTAAGGGTGCGCCACAGAGTGCCAACCTACCTATATAGGGTTTCCCTACTAGTGATGGAGGCCTTTTCCCCTCTGCGCAGTATGCTCCCGGCGTCCCAGGCCAAGTGGTTTCGTCCCCGGAGTGGTGGCGCTTGACTGCGCGGTGGTGCTTGCTTGCGGTGGTGCCGGAGCTGGACTCGATGGTTTGCAGGAAAATACTTTTAGGGTCCTTTGTGTGAAATTGTTGGGCTTGGTTGTAATTTCTCCTTTTTCGGTAGCCATATCTGTAATTGCCCATCGCATGAATGAAAGCTTCCAGGCCCTTCGGGGTCTTGTATAGTTCAAAAAAAAATCAATGCATATAATTAGAGGATGCATTACAGTATTTCGCTCTACCCTAGCTACTCGAGTAGTACGTACGTACCTCTGGAGCTGGAGCTCAATGTGCATATGCGTCACGTAACCCGAGTCAGATCCCGTCCGGAAGGGTTACAAATTTATAAATATGCAGGATTGTCCATCTTTGCATATTTATAACCGTAACACTTCCGGATTGTCCATGTTGGACAGTCCGAGTACGTGTAGATCGAGTCGTGTTCCATGTTCTACCCCCCCTTCCCGAGACAGAATTTCGGCAGCACCTCCCCGTTGTTCTTCGGATACACACCCTCTCGGCTTGACAAGCTCGAGACGTGTATTCTGAAGAACAGCGGGGAGGTGCTGCCGAAATTTCGTCTCGGGTCGGGGTAGAACATGGGACATGACTCGATCTACACGTACTCGAGCGGGATAGGCCCTCCTATTAGAAGTGTAGGTGAACCCTTGCATGTTGTAAAAGATAAAATTTGGCCGTAATTAATCTTGGTGTCATTGAATAAATTTATTATTACTTGGTGCATATTACGAAATGTGTTGTTCTTTGGATCCAATAAAGCAGAGAATGGCTGATAATGGGTGGATGTACAATGGTCGTATCAGTAAGATTAAAAGAACATAGGAGTGGGAATGGAAGACCAATATGTTAGTGAAGGAGTTAGCGCGTGGTTCAAAGGCATCAGGAGTTCGTCCAAGGTGCCCATGCATTAATTGCAAGAATCGTGCCCGTCAGGGAAAGGATGAAATGACTAAGCATCTTTGGTTGTCTGGGTATATGCCTAACTACGCCACGAAGGTCGACTTTGCTCAGGTCGAACGTGACAGAGTTGAGGTGATGCGGCAGCGGATCAATGGCAATGAGTATGACGGGGTGAGAAACTTGCTAGATGATCTCTGCGATGCTGACATACCGGATTCGCCACCTCCACAGGAGGAACCGGAGGAACCGGAGCCAACCGCGAAGGCTTTCCTTGATATGATGGCCTCGGCTAAGAAGCCTCTATACGAGGGTGCAAACATTTCTCAGCTTGATGCCATAGCTCAAATACTAAGTGACAAGTGCCAGTACTCCACCACCCGTGCAGGCTTTGAAGCTAATCTGAAAACATTTGGTAACATGTTGCCCGAAGGGCATTGTCTGCCAAAGACCATGTACGAAACGAGGAAACTATTGGGATCGCTCAGCATGGATTATGAAAAGATAGATTGTTGTCCAAAAGGTTGCCTTCTGTTCTGGAAACAGTATGCGGATGACAAGTACTGTAGCCTTTGTGGGGCCTCTAGGTATCATGAGAAAACTGAGCCCGATGGTCAGAAGACGCATGGAAAAGTCGCTGTGAAGATTCTTCGGTACCTCCCATTCATAAAAAGAATCCAGCGGCTTTACTTTTCTGAGGAGACTGCCACACAGATGACTAGACACTCAAAAGAATCCAGGTGGATTCGAACTCGGATTTTTCTCACGATTTTTTTGACATATTATTTGCGTTATTTCGACGTCGTATGCAAAAGTTATGGCCGTTACAAGTTTTTATTCCTGTTTGTTGCAGAAAAGGTCAAAATTCAAATTTCAAAATTTCTATACATACTAGACACTCAAACCTAACTACATGTCAAACGATTTTATTTATTGAAATTTTTATCATTTTCCTTTAATTCCTGCAAGGCTAAAAAGGCGATCCACGGGGGGGGGGGGGGGGGGGGGGGGGTGTGTGTGTGGATTTGGAAAAAAAATTCTGTGTGGTGCGCCACAGAATGTCATCTTTCTGTGGCGCACCTGCCAGGTGCGCCACAGAATTGGTTTTTTCAAATTTTAACCCTGCCCCCCAGATAACTTTCTGTGGCGCACCTGCGCCACAGAAATGTGACTTTCTGTGGCGCACCAGGCTTGGTGCGCCACAGAATGTCTAATTTCTGTGGCGCATGTGGTTTAGTGCGCCACAGAAATGTGACTTTCTGTGGCGCACTAAACCACATGCGCCACAAAAAATAATTCTGTGGCGCACCAATTAAGGGTGCGCCACAGAGTGCCAACCTACCTATATAGGGTTTCCCTACTAGTGATGGAGGCCTTTTCCCCTCTGCACAGTATGCTCCCGGCGTCCCAGGCCAAGTGGTTTCGTCCCCGGAGTGGTGGCGCTTGACTGCGCGGTGGTGCTTGCTTGCGGCGGTGCCGGAGCTGGACTCGATGGTTTGCAGGAAAATACTTTTAGGGTCCTTTGTGTGAAATTGTTAGGCTTGGTTGTAATTTCTCCTTTTTTCGGTAGCCATATCTGTAATTGCCCGTCGCATGAATGAAAGCTTCCAGGCCCTTCGGGTCTTGTATAGTTCAAAAAAAAAAATCAATGCATATAATTTAGAGGATGCATTACAGTATTTCGCTCTACCCTAGCTACTCGAGTAGTACGTACGTACCTCTGGAGCTGGAGCTCAATGTGCATATGCGTCACGTAACCCGAGTCAGATCCCGTCCGGAAGGGTTACAAATTTATAAATATGCAGGATTGTCCATCTTTGCATATTTATAACCGTAACACTTCTGGATTGTCCATGTTGGACAGTCCGAGTACGTGTAGATCGAGTCGTGTTCCATGTTCTACCCCTTCCTGAGACGGAATTTCGGCAGCACCTCCCCGTTGTTCTTCGGATACACACCCTCTCGGCTTGACAAGCTCGAGACGTGTATTCTGAAGAACAGCGGGGAGGTGCTGCCGAAATTTCGTCTCGGGTCGGGGTAGAACATGGGACATGACTCGATCTACACGTACTCGAGCGGGATAGGCCCTCCTATTAGAAGTGTAGGTGAACCCTTGCATGTTGTAAAAGATAAAATTTGGCCGTAATTAATCTTGGTG
The DNA here is from genome assembly GCA_947311845.1 of Poa pratensis. Lineage (NCBI taxonomy): Eukaryota > Viridiplantae > Streptophyta > Magnoliopsida > Poales > Poaceae > Poa > Poa pratensis. Next base: position 40,331,847 of record CAMZMU010000047.1, read on the forward strand.
TCATTGAATAAATTTATTATTACTTGGTGCATATTACGAAATGTGTTGTTCTTTGGATCCAATAAAGCAGAGAATGGCTGATAATGGGTGGATGTACAATGGTCGTATCAGTAAGATTAAAAGAACAGAGGAGTGGGAATGGAAGACCAATATGTTAGTGAAGGAGTTAGCGCGTGGTTCAAAGGCATCAGGAGTTCGTCCAAGGTGCCCATGCATTAATTGCAAGAATCGTGCCCGTCAGGGAAAGGATGAAATGACTAAGCATCTTTGGTTGTCTGGGTATATGCCTAACTACGCCACGAAGGTCAACTTTGCTCAGGTCGAACGTGACAGAGTTGAGGTGATGCGGCAGCAGATCAATGGCAATGAGTATGACGGGGTGAGAAACTTGCTAGATGATCTCTGCGATGCTGACATACCGGATTCGCCACCTCCACAGGAGGAACAGGAGGAACCGGGTGAACCGGAGGAACCGGAGCCAACCGCGAAGGCTTTCCTTGATATGATGGCCTCGGCTAAGAAGCCTCTATACGAGGGTGCAAACATTTCTCAGCTCGATGCCATAGCTCAAATACTAAGTGACAAGTGCCAGTACTCCACCACCCGTGCAGGCTTTGAAGCTAATCTGAAAACATTTGGTAACATGTTGCCCGAAGGGCATTGTCTGCCAAAGACCTTGCACGAAACGAGGAAACTATTGGGATCGCTCAGCATGGATTATGAAAAGATAGATTGTTGTCCAAAAGGTTGCCTTCTGTTCTGGAAACAGTATGCGGATGACAAGTACTGTAGCCTTTGTGGGGCCTCTAGGTATCATGAGAAAACTGAGCCCGATGGTCAGAAGACGCATGGAAAAGTCGCTGTGAAGATTCTTCGGTACCTCCCATTCATAAAAAGAATCCAGCGGCTTTACTTTTCTGAGGAGACTGCCACACAGATGACTAGACACTCAAAAGAATCCAGGTGGATTCGAACTCGGATTTTTCTCACGATTTTTTGACATATTATTTGCGTTATTTCGACGTCGTATGCAAAAGTTATGGCCGTTACAAGTTTTTATTCCTGTTTGTTGCAGAAAAGGTCAAAATTCAAATTTCAAAATTTCTATACATACTAGACACTCAAACCTAACTACATGTCAAAGGATTTTATTTATTGAAATTTTTATCATTTTCCTTTAATTCCTGCAAGGCTAAAAAGGCGATCCACGGGGGGGGGGGGGGTGGTGGTGTGGATTTGGAAAAAAAATTCTGTGGCGGTCATCTTTCTGTGGCGCACCTGCCAGGTGCGCCACAGAATGTCACCTTTCTGTGGCGCACCTGCCAGGTGCGCCACAGAATTGGTTTTTTCAAATTTTAACCCTGCCCCCCAGATAACTTTCTGTGGCGCACCTGGCCATGTGCGCCACAGAAATGTGACTTTCTGTGGCGCACCAGGCTTGGTGCGCCACAGAATGTCTAATTTCTGTGGCGCATGTGGTTTAGTGCGCCACAGAAATGTTCTGTGGCGCACTAAACCACATGCGCCACAAAAAATAATTCTGTGGCGCACCAATTAAGGGTGCGCCACAGAGTGCCAACCTACCTATATAGGGTTTCCCTACTAGTGATGGAGGCCTTTTCCCCTCTGCGCAGTATGCTCCCGGCGTCCCAGGCCAAGTGGTTTCGTCCCCGGAGTGGTGGCGCTTGACTGCGCGGTGGTGCTTGCTTGCGGTGGTGCCGGAGCTGGACTCGATGGTTTGCAGGAAAATACTTTTAGGGTCCTTTGTGTGAAATTGTTGGGCTTGGTTGTAATTTCTCCTTTTTTCGGTAGCCATATCTGTAATTGCCCATCGCATGAATGAAAGCTTCCAGGCCCTTCGGGGTCTTGTATAGTTCAAAAAAAAAAAATCAATGCATATAATTTAGAGGATGCATTACAGTATTTCGCTCTACCCTAGCTACTCGAGTAGTACGTACGTACCTCTGGAGCTGGAGCTCAATGTGCATATGCGTCACGTAACCCGAGTCAGATCCCGTCCGGAAGGGTTACAAATTTATAAATATGCAGGATTGTCCATCTTTGCATATTTATAACCGTAACACTTCCGGATTGTCCATGTTGGACAGTCCGAGTACGTGTAGATCGAGTCGTGTTCCATGTTCTACCCCTTCCTGAGACGGAATTTCGGCAGCACCTCCCCGTTGTTCTTCGGATACACACCCTCTCGGCTTGACAAGCTCGAGACGTGTATTCTGAAGAACAGCGGGGAGGTGCTGCCGAAATTTCGTCTCGGGTCGAGGTAGAACATGGGACATGACTCGATCTACACGTACTCGAGCGGGATAGGCCCTCCTATTAGAAGTGTAGGTGAACCCTTGCATGTTGTAAAAGATAAAATTTGGCCGTAATTAATCTTGGTGTCATTGAATAAATTTATTATTACTTGGTGCATATTACGAAATGTGTTGTTCTTTGGATCCAATAAAGCAGAGAATGGCTGATAATGGGTGGATGTACAATGGTCGTATCAGTAAGATTAAAAGAACAGAGGAGTGGGAATGGAAGACCAATATGTTAGTGAAGGAGTTAGCGCGTGGTTCAAAGGCATCAGGAGTTCGTCCAAGGTGCCCATGCATTAATTGCAAGAATCGTGCCCGTCAGGGAAAGGATGAAATGACTAAGCATCTTTGGTTGTCTGGGTATATGCCTAACTACGCCACGAAAGGTCGACTTTGCTCAGGTCGAACGTGACAGAGTTGAGGTGATGCGGCAGCGGATCAATGGCAATGAGTATGACGGGGTGAGAAACTTGCTAGATGATCTCTGCGATGCTGACATACCGGATTCGCCACCTCCACAGGAGGAACCGGGTGAACCGGAGGAACCGGAGCCAACCGCGAAGGCTTTCCTTGATATGATGGCCTCGGCTAAGAAGCCTCTATACGAGGGTGCAAACATTTCTCAGCTCGATGCCATAGCTCAAATACTAAGTGACAAGTGCCAGTACTCCACCACCCGTGCAGGCTTTGAAGCTAATCTGAAAACATTTGGTAACATGTTGCCCGAAGGGCATTGTCTGCCAAAGACCATGCACGAAACGAGGAAACTATTGGGATCGCTCAGCATGGATTATGAAAAGATAGATTGTTGTCCAAAAAGTTGCCTTCTGTTCTGGAAACAGTATGCGGATGACAAGTACTGTAGCCTTTGTGGGGCCTCTAGGTATCATGAGAAAACTGAGCCCGATGGTCAGAAGACGCATGGAAAAGTCGCTGTGAAGATTCTTCGGTACCTCCCATTCATAAAAAGAATCCAGCGGCTTTACTTTTCTGAGGAGACTGCCACACAGATGACTAGACACTCAAAAGAATCCAGGTGGATTCGAACTCGGATTTTTCTCATGATTTTTTTGACATATTATTTGCGTTATTTCGACGTCGTATGCAAAAGTTATGGCCGTTACAAGTTTTTATTCCTGTTTGTTGCAGAAAAGGTCAAAATTCAAATTTCAAAATTTCTATACATACTAGACACTCAAACCTAACTACATGTCAAAGGATTTTATTTATTGAAATTTTTATCATTTTCCTTTAATTCCTGCAAGGCTAAAAAGGCGATCCACGGGGGGGGGGGGGGGGGGGTGGTGTGGATTTGGAAAAAAAATTCTGTGGCGCACCAAGCATGGAATTGGTTTTTTCAAATTTTAACCCTGCCCCCCAGATAACTTTCTGTGGCGCACCTGGCCATGTGCGGCACAGAAATGTGACTTTCTGTGGCGCACCAGGCTTGGTGCGCCACAGAATGTCTAATTTCTGTGGCGCATGTGGTTTAGTGCGCCACAGAAATGACTTTCTGTGGCGCACTAAACCACATGCGCCACAAAAAATAATTCTGTGGCGCACCAATTAAGGGTGCGCCACAGAGTGCCAACCTACCTATATAGGGTTTCCTTACTAGTGATGGAGGCCTTTTCCCCTCTGCGCAGTATGCTCCCGGCGTCCCAGGCCAAGTGGTTTCGTCCCCGGAGTGGTGGCGCTTGACTGCGCGGTGGTGCTTGCTTGCGGTGGTGCCGGAGCTGGACTCGATGGTTTGCAGGAAAATACTTTTAGGGTCCTTTGTGTGAAATTGTTGGGCTTGGTTGTAATTTCTCCTTTTTTCGGTAGCCATATCTGTAATTGCCCATCGCATGAATGAAAGCTTCCAGGCCCTTCGGGGTCTTGTATAGTTCAAAAAAAAAAAATCAATGCATATAATTTAGAGGATGCATTACAGTATTTCGCTCTACCCTAGCTACTCGAGTAGTACGTACGTACCTCTGGAGCTGGAGCTCAATGTGCATATGCGTCTCTCGCCAGTAGAACCATGCATGCATGCATGCAGTAAGTACCAATTTTTGTTCTCTTTCACGCAGTGGCGGATGTAGGGGAAAATGGTTGGAGGTGTCAAACTCAATATTAATAGTATAAATATCATGTATGAGTTTTTTAAAGCATATAATACACAGAAAATTAGACTAAGTGGAGTACTAGATTAACAAATCTGCATATTTTAGGGGGTGCCATGGCACCCCTGTTGGAACCAATCTTGTTATTAGTGCTAAGAGTAATTATTTAGATCATGTTTTATTTGTGTACTTGCGTCCTAACACTAGAAGCTGCGGCTGGGTACACATCTAGAGTCGTGATTATGTGTACCGATGCAAAGCAATTAGTGTTAGTGAGATGCATGCATTGTTAGAGTAGTGGTGCATGCACGTGTTTGCATGGATAAGCTAGTTGTTGGAGATAAGCTAGGACTTAGTAATCAGAGTAATCTCCATTTGCGAGGAGAACGGCCGAGTCGTGTGGCCGGATTGCTAGTGGCCGTTTCCACCGGCTAGTGGAGTGATTAGTGGATCAGTGGGTTAGTGGGTGCGTGATCAGCTGGGTTGGCCCGGTTATTTAAACCCTTGTAACCAGTTTGTTTTGTGTGGCCTGCGAGAAAGAGAGAAAATGTAGCACTTGTGGTTGTCAAGGAAAAGTGTCCCGTGGCAAAGCTATTGTGTCTCTTCCTCCTTGGCGTGTGTGAGTCCAGGTCTTGTGTGTGTTTTCTTGTGTGTGTTCATGAGACCAACAAGAGAGTTGTGTGAGGTAGAAGAAGAAGAGGAGCTGCGAGTTGCAGCTCCAACAACCCCTACTGGATCCGCCCCTGCTTTCACGTAACTTCTCTTTCATTTATCTGCACACGCTTGATTCACACCACAAGGGCTGCGTGGTGGATGGTAGGTCAAGAAAATGGTGGGCCGCACCGGGAACAGCTTGTATGTAGCTTTTCCCATCAACAAAATATCGGTCCATAATCCCCCCACACACACATCTTCTCATAGAATAACATAAAATGCAACAGGATTAGGCGAGCTGGTAAGTAGATTTCCATTAGTCATTCATGTAAAATATGTTTTCGGCATATAAATTGTCTCAACCTAAGCTTAATTTACTCATCCTATGAAATTCTAGAGATGTCTTGGAAAATATTGAAACTGATTGTCTGTAAAATTTTAATATCGATCCTATGATGATAGCTACTTGCTCGAGGGTCGAGAATGAGCCCGGCAAAGACACAAGGATCTAGGTGATGGCATGATCAGCAACAAAATCCACCCTCGGTGGCCTCATGTGGGCCTTTTTCAACATATTAAGAAACATGTTGATGGCGACTGCCTCGGTGCCTTCCTCGTTCACCCGGATGACCGTCTTGTGGATGACTTGATCCACAAGCAGGCTTCCTCCATCATGTCAGACAAGTCGACCGCCTGGTTGAGCGGGAGTTGGAGGCCTAGCTTGTTGAGGTTGTCGTCTGTCGACAACACTCTTGTGGAAGGACATCATAAATCTAGGCACCCGGAAGTCACGGACGTCGACCTTCCAACAAGGCAAGTGCTGGTGCAAGAAGCCCGGACATGATCCGATGGCATGGTAAGAAAACTATGACCTTTCTGACAAAATTGGTCATTATATTTTTGGGTTTACACCCTCAAACATAGCGTATGACCAACTGGTTCGAAATGGTCATAGATTTATGACCAATATTTCGAGAGTCACTATAAAAGGTCATAGGATAGCATATTTCTTGTAGTGTGATACATAGGTTTTTACCATGGAGATCGGGCTCCTTTGATTTGATTCATAGAATAAGAAAAGTGTAGGAATAGGAAACTCATATAATTTGAATGTCTTGTCTAGTTGAATTCTTTGGGAAGAGCAATTGTGTTTGATGGCAAAGAAAAAGTAAAGCAATTGTAAAAGGAGGTTAGAGTGAATGGTAAAATTCTTATGGGATGTAGTACAATGATTCCAATGGAAAAATTTTCTATAAGAACCAATCCTATGAATCAAACGACCAATGTAAGAAAAATTACTACGAGATAAAATCCTTCAAAAATCATACGAAATTCATTTAAATCAAACGGGAAGCAATTCCACAACCTCAAGACGATGCCTCGAAGAAGGTGAATGACGCTCACAGTAGCCAAACCAATGTTGACATGGCCCCACACCCGCCAGACCCTGACACCGTGTGCATAGAAATACAGAGCATGCCATAGAAATTTGACTGAGGCCTAGGTTCGAGCGAAGCTAATCAAACAATAGCAATGCATAACGAAAAGCTGTGTGTCGTGTGCTCCAAAACATGCGAAATATCAGTTTTATCTCCAGGAGGCACGAGATGGCTAGTTTGGACTTGGACTGGCTGGATAGTAGTGCGTGGGAGATCGGAAAATGATCGTCTGACCTGGGCGGCAGCTGCCCCGCACCATCTACGGCGACCAAGGCTTCAAGATTGAGAACCCACGGACCAATGATTGGTGTATATTACTTAAAAAAATGTATACATGTCTAGATAATAAAGCTACTGCACTAGAACACTCCACCGGTCAGAAGCAAAGCTGCACGTCTGCCAACAGTTCGTGGGGTCTAGCTTACTGCCATTGCACGGTACTCCATTTAAGCCATTGCTTGAAAAAATTACCGAACATTTTTTTTAAGGTGTTGGCCTGGAAAAAAGAACTAGACGTATGTTTTACTCCCTCTGTTCCGTAATAAGGTTTACACTGTGGAAGTGGAACAAATGTAGTAAGATTTTTAATCTCGTGGTGTAAATGAAAATAAGATTACTTTTAGCGAAACAGCCATATTTTTGAGTTTTTTTATGACTTTCTACCATTATGCAGTGTTCTTCAAAAGAAAATTCCATTTTTTTGCTGCTCTGCCATATTTTTTAAGGTGTTTGCGCAACAATTTTTTTTATCGAACATATGTTTTTCAATTTTCTCCCATTTAGTAGTGTTCAACAAATTAAGATTCCATTTTTGTCTTGTGTCCTGGCCATACTTTTAAATTATTGCTCAGGAAAAAGTACCTGATACATGTTTTAATATTTTCTTCTATGATGTAGTGTGCCTCAAAATATAATTATATTTTTGTTTTGCTGCTCAAACATACTTTTGAAGTGTTTGGATGAAACAAATAGTACCGGATATTTGTTTTAATATTTTCTTCCATCTTGAAGTGTTCGTAGAAATAAGATTCTAATTTTTTTTGCTCGTTACAATTTTTCAAGAACATGCAAGACATGCATGTCATGACATTAAGGAGAGAGAATTTGTTACAAAATACATTGCAGCACGTGCTGCCCGCTCCAGCACTCTAAACTACTCCTCCCGTCTCTCTGCAACCCGCCTAGCTACCACCCAAGTCTGAACTTCAGACTTAATTCTGAGCACAATTACATTATCAGAAGCCACTACAGGAGAGCTCACCTGTGCCGACGGCCAAGACCTGTGCCGACGGTTTTTTATCTGGGCCGTCGGCACAGGTGCCTACGAGGCCACCCCATGATCCTGGCCGTCGGCACAGATATCCCGTCGGCACAGCTATCCTATCCCGACGGTGACCGTCGGCACAAAGTCAGCCGTAGGCACAGGTTCCCGTCAACGAAAAGGTGACGTCGACACCTACCTATGCCGACGGTTTTACCGTCGGCACAGGTTCCTTTTTTTTTCTTTTACCTCGTGCATCTGTACAAACCTGTGCCGACGGTTTTACCGTCGGCACAGGTTCCATTTATTTTCACCCTTTACATCGTGTATCCGTACCAACCTATGCCGACGGTTTTACCGTCGGCACAGGTTCCCTATTTTTTTTTACTTTAAGTCATATTTTCTTCATTTTAATGTTTTGTAAATTAAGTTTAATATGTTTAAAAAATATTCATTTTTATGTATATATATACACCGAATAGCTATATGTATATAGTTTCGCTGAAAATAGTCATCATTTTTTTACCCTAATCTTCATTTTTATGTATCTATTTATTACTCTCAATTAAGTTTAATATGTTTTTATTCATTTCTATATGTATATAGCTACGCCGAATAGCGGTCTCCATCCACATAAAATAACGTCGCGAATCTTGTCTCTCGGAAGTATTGTATGCGAATCTTGGTTTGTGTTATCGCATGTGTGTAGTTATTATTGCAAGTGTTGGGGTGGATATTGGTTTTCCATTTACCTATGTCCTAACCTAACACAACCAAGCAAAAAAGTCCACTGGGCTACCCCTTTTCGACGCCGTTCAAAGGGGGTAGACGGGAACTTTCACTTTTTCCAGCGGGTCTAGAGTTTCACCGATGCGGGGCCCCGGAGCATCGGAACCCCACCAAAGTTGGTTTGCTATGTTCACATGGCCTAACCTAACACAAACAAGCAAAAAATTCCACTGGCCTACCCCCTTTCGACACCGGTCTATGGACTGAAGGATTTCTAGATGCACCGTCGGGATGTGTATGCAGGGAATCCGAATGATTTGTATTTGGTCGATGAACTGAAGGATTTCTAGATAGAACAAAACATACGGTTTCCCCTGCATACAGCCCGACGGTGTCTAGAGAGTGCCTGCATATCAAATGCACCGTCGGGATGTATGCAGGGAATCCGAATGATTTGTATTTGGTCGATGAACTGAAGGATTTCTAGATAGAACAAAACACACGGTTTCCCCTGCATACAGCCCCACGGTGGCTAGAGAGTGCCTGCATATCAAATGCACCGTGGGGATGTATGCAGGGAATCCGAATGATTTGTATTTGGTCGATGAACTGAAGGATTTCTAGATAGAACAAAACACACGGTTTCCCCTGCATACAGTCCCACGGTGGCTAGAGAGTGCCTGCATATCAAATGCACCGTGGGATGTATGCAGGGAATCCGAATGCTCTGTATACCAAATGAACTACAATGAGTACACACTGAGAGTGCCGAAGATGTCCTAGAGGTGGGCTATATATAGGGTCGCGTGGCTTACGAAGTGGTCGTGATAGTGCTGATCCAACGGCTCACAAGCGCTCAAAGGAAACACACCGCTGATCCAACGGCTCACAAGCACTGGAAGGAAACACACGATCCGTGTGCTTCTTCCTCATTGGGCATACTACAGCTCACAAGCCCTGAAAAGAAACACACACCGCTGATCCAACGGCTCACAAGCGCTCGAAAGAAACACAGCGCTGATCCAACGGCTCACGAGCGCTGGAAGGAAACACACGACCCGTGTGCTTCTTCCTCATTGGGCATACTACAGCTCACAAGCCCTGAAAAGAAACACACACACCGCTGATCCAACGGCTCACAAGCGCTCGAAAGAAACACACCCGCTGATCCAATGGCTCACAAGCGCTCGAAGGAAACACACGATCCGTGTGCTTCTTCCTGATTTGGGAGTAGACTTTGATTTCTCATGTTCCTATGGCCTAACCTAACACAACCAAGCAAAAAAGTCCACTGGGCTACACCCTTTCGACGCACGTCTATGGGGGTAGACGGAAACGTTGGGGTTTTTCCAGCGGATTCAGGGTTTCGCCGAAGCGGGGCCCCGGAGCGTCGGAACCCCACCCAAACCTAGGTTGTGCCATACCATATGTATACAAGTGTGTTGTGTGTTTCAAATGTCCAAGAATCTACTCCTAGGTGTGACCGACATCACCGGCTTCACTTTCTCTCTAGTGAGTTTCTGCACTTAGAGGTGAAAACTCCCCTTTCGGGCGAACCGGATGGAATCTTGTGTCGATTTGGGGTAGACTTTGGTTTCTCATGTTACTATGGCCTAACCTAACACAACCAAGCAAAAAAGTCCACTGGGCTACCCCCTTTCGACGCACGTCTATGGGGTAGACGGAAACGTTAGGGTTTTTCCAGCGGATTCAGGGTTTCGCCGAAGCGGGGCCCCGGAGCGTCGGAACCCCACCCAAACCTAGGTTGTGCCATACCATATGTATACAAGTGTGTTGTGTGTTTCAAATGTCCAAGAATCTACTCCTAGGTATGACCGACATCACCGGCTTCACTTTCTCTCTACTAAGTGTGTTGACTTATAGCTGAAAACTCCCGTTTCGGGCGAAACGGGGGCAATCTTGTGACAACTTGTGATAAAAGTTGGTTTTCCATGTACCTATGTCCTAACCTAACACAACCAAGCAAAAAAGTCCACTGGGCTACCCCCTTTCGACGCACGTCTATGGGGGAAGACGGAAACGTTAGGGTTTTTCCAGCGGATTCAGGGTTTCGCCGAAGCGGGGCCCCGGAGCGTCGGAACCCCACCCAAACCTAGGTTGTGCCATACCATACGTATACAATTGTGTTGGGTGTTTCAAATGTGCAAGAATCTACTCCTAGGTGTGACCGACATCACCGGCTTCACTTTCTCTCTACTAAGTGTGTGGACTTATAGCTGAAAACTCCCGTTTCGGGCGAAACGGGGGCAATCTTGTGACAACTTGTGATAAAAGTTGGTTTTCCATGTACCTATGTCCTAACCTAACGCAACCAAGCAAAAAAGTCCACTGGGCTACCCCCTTTCGACGCACGTCTATGGGGGTAGACGGAAACGTTAGGGTTTTTCCAGCGGATTCAGGGTTTCGCCGAAGCGGGGCCCCGGAGCGTCGGAACCCCACCAAAACCTAGGTTGTGCCCTACCATATAATACAATAAATTATAACAAAACTGTAAATAGCCTTTTTGAGTAGTTAATAGAATAGCCTTTTTGAGTAATTAATAGAATAGCCTTTTTAGTAATTAATAGAATAGCAAAAAAAAAGACCATGTGCCGACGGTTTTACCGTCGGCATAGGTCCTAAGGAATTAAAACGGCCGGCCCAGCCCCGCACCCACCCTTTCCTTCTTTCCCGCATCCCTCCAGCCCCCGCATCGACGCATCCCGCCGCCGCCGGAGCTTGGCCGCCTCCCTCCGCCGCTCCCCTCCGACCACCACGCCCCGAGCCCGCCGCTTCCGCCCGCCTTCCACCCCTCTCCTCCCCGTGCGCCGTCCACCCCTCTCCTCCCCGTGCATCGCCCGCCCTCCCCTCCCCTCCCCGTGCGCCGCCCGCCCTCCCCTCCCCGTGCGCTCCCTCCCCTATCCGTGCGCCGCCCGCCCTCCCCTCCCCGTGCGCTCCCGCCCCACCCCGTACGCCGCCCGCCCTCCCCTCCCCGTGCGCTCCCCTCCCCTCCCCGTGCCCTCCCCTCCCCGTGCCCCCTCCACCGGCGCCTCACTGCCTCCTCCGGCTATGCACCGCCGTTCAACAGCGCCACCGGAGGTATGCTCCACACTCCTCTGTTTTTTCTTAGCCGTTAGTGTTAGTGTTCGTGTTAGGGTTAGGGTTAGGGTTAGGTTTAGAGGTAGCTAGTGTTAGTGTTAGTGTTAGTGTTAGGGTTAGGGTTAGGGTTAGGGTTAGGTTTAGTTCTTAGCTGTTACAGTTAGTGTTAGTGTTAGTTTTGGTGTCATACGTGTGTGCTAATGTTTATTGTTTGTGCTTTTTCAGATGACGTAGCTTCCCTCCTGCCACCAGCATCGGTCCCGCGTGTCGTTGCGGGGCTTCTTCTCCAGCTGAGGAGGGGCCGCCTCGGTGCCCTGTTTCGTCCTGCTTCCGGAGCACGTCCTCGACCTTCTCTAGCCACCGATCACGCTCCGAGGGTATAAATCTTTCGCCTCTCTTGCTGCATAGGTTTATTTTGGTCTAGATCACCAAGTCAGTCGCGTAACCCGAGTCAGATCCCGTCCGGAAGGGTTACAAATTTATAAATATGCAGGATTGTCCATCTTTGCATATTTATAACCGTAACACTTCCGGATTGTCCTGTTGGACAGTCCGAGTACGTGTAGATCGAGTCGTGTTCCATGTTCTACCCCTTCCTGAGACGGAATTTCGGCAGCACCTCCCCGTTGTTCTTCGGATGCACACCCTCTCGGCTTGACAAGCTCGAGACGTGTATTCTGAAGAACAGCGGGGAGGTGCTGCCGAAATTTCGTCTCGGGTCGGGGTAGAACATGGGACACGACTCGATCTACACGTACTCGGGCGGGATAGGCCCTCCTATTAGAAGTGTAGGTGAACCCTTGCATGTTGTAAAAGATAAAATTTGGCCGTAATTAATCTTGGTGTCATTGAATAAATTTATTATTACTTGGTGCATATTACGAAATGCGTTGTTCTTTGGATCCAATAAAGCAGAGGATGGCTGATAATGGGTGGATGTACAGTGGCCGTATCAGTAAGATTAAAAGAACAGAGGAGTGGGAATGGAAGACCAATATGTTAGTGAAGGAGTTAGCGCGTGGTTCAAAGGCATCAGGAGTTCGTCCAAGGTGCCCATGCATTAATTGCAAGAATCGTGCCCGTCAGGGAAAGGATGAAATGACTAAGCATCTTTGGTTGTCTGGGTATATGCCTAACTACGTCACGAAGGTCGACTTTGCTCAGGTCGAACGTGACAGAGTTGAGGTGATGCGGCAGCGGATCAATGGCAATGAGTATGATGGGGTGAGAAACTTGCTAGATGATCTCTGATGCTGACATACCGGATTCGCCACCTCCACAGGAGGAACAGGAGGAACCGGGTGAACCGGAGGAACCGGAGCCAACCGCGAAGGCTTTCCTTGATATGATGGCCTCGGCTAAGAAGCCTCTATACGAGGGTGCAAACATTTCTCAGCTCGATGCCATAGCTCAAATACTAAGTGACAAGTGCCAGTACTCCACCACCCGTGCAGGCTTTGAAGCTAATCTGAAAACATTTGGTAACATGTTGCCCGAAGGGCATTGTCTGCCAAAGTCCATGCACGAAACGAGGAAACTATTGGGATCGCTCAGCATGGATTATGAAAAGATAGATTGTTGTCCAAAAGGTTGCCTTCTGTTCTGGAAACAGTATGCGGATGACAAGTACTGTAGCCTTTGTGGGGCCTCTAGGTATCATGAGAAAACTGAGCCGATGGTCAGAAGACGCAGGGAAAAGTCGCTGTGAAGATTCTTCGGTACCTCCCATTCATAAAAAGAATCCAGCGGCTTTACTTTTCTGAGGAGACTGCCACACAGATGACTTGGCACAAGAAGGGGAAGAGATACGCCGACGAGTTCGGACGGAAAAAGATGGGACATCCATCTGATGGTAAGGCATGGGAGAATTTGATGAGAAACACCCCGATAAGGCAGCAGATGCTCGGAATGTCAGAATTGCGATAGCAACAGATGGATTCAATCCATATGGTATGTCGAGTGCCTCGTACAGCTGCTGGCCCGTGTTTGTTATTCCGCTCAATCTCCCTCCCGGGGTCCTAATGCAAAGGAAGTTCATGTTTATGTCGCTGATCATTCCAGGGCCCGAATACCCGGGGAAGAATTTGAGTGTCTACATGCAACCGCTTGTGGATGATTTGCACCACTCATGGCACAATGGGACGTGGACATACGACCGAGCATCAAAGAAAAACTTCTTGATGAGAATTTGGTACCACTATTCCATGCACGACCTACCCGGGTATGCCCTATTCTGCGGATGGTGTACAGCTGGTAAGTGGCCATGCCCAGTGTGCAGGAACCGACTTGAGTTCATTTGGCTAAAGTCAGGTCGCAAGTATGTCGCGTTTGACAAGCATCGACCGTTCCTCAAAAGAAGGCATCCTTACCGAGAAGACAAAAAAACTTCACGAAGGGCAAGTTGTGCGTGAAGAAAAAGAGATACCGAAGTTCGATGGTGCAACTGTTGATGCCGAGCTACGTGCTCTCGTGCCTGCTCAGGTACCTGGCCCAAAATTTGTGGGATATGGTGTAACGCACAACTGGACTCACGTGGCAGGCTTAACGCAGCTAGAGTATTACAAGGACCTCGAACTTCCCCATAACATCGATGTGATGCACACCGAAAAGAATGTTGGAGAGATGCTCTTTCACACAGTCCTGAACATTCCTGGAAGTCAAAGGACAATGTCAAGGCTAGAGTTGATGTTGAGAAGCTCTGTGATAGGGAGAGATTACACATGCAGCCTCCTGACCGCCGTCAAAAAATTGGTTCAAGCCGAATGCACCCTACTGCCTTGATAATATCCAAAAGAAGGAGACATTCAAGTGGCTCAAACACGACGTGATGTTCCCTGATGGTTATTGTTCCAATATAAGTAATGGAGTCAATCTTGTAAAGGGAAATGTCACTGGGCTCAAGAGTCACGACTATCATATATGGATTGAGCGGTTGATGCCGGTGATGGTTCGAGGGTATCTCCCCGATCGTATCTGGCGAGTGCTTGCGGAGTTGAGCCATTTCTTCCGCACGCTCTGTGCGAAGCAGATATGTCCCGTGATTATTGGGAAGCTGCGTGATCTTGTGCCGGAGTTGCTATGCAATTTAGAGAAGATCTTTCCGCCAGGCTTCTTTGTTCCGATGGCACATCTCGTTGTGCATCTCGCGAACGAGGCACTCTTGGGTGGACCGGTGCAGTTTCGTTGGCAGTTTTGTATTGAGAGAGAGTTCAAGTATATTCGAAACATGACTGGAAACAAAAATAGGATTGAAGCATGCATAGCTGAGGCAACAATACTTCGGAGATGGCAGACGCCGTGACAACGTACTATCCCGATGAAGTATCCACTATGCATAACCCGGTCTCTCGGTACAATGTCGACGAGCCCAAGCATGACCCCAAGCTCCTCCTCTTCCAATGTCCCGGTGGCAAGGCCGGTGGTGGTGTAAAATGAAGTTGACCAAGGAAGAGAAGGATTGCATAATGCTCTATGTGCTTACGAACATGACGGAAGTAGTCGGTTTCATCAGGTAAAATGGTGAACAAATTACTTTGCAACTAGTAACTCGGTTTCGGTCTAATACCTATTTTCTCCTTTTAGCCAATTCCAAGATGAACAGTGGTCGGGAATGGCGGATCCCTCTCCGCGGAGCTGGACACTCTTCTGAAAGAGGGTGCTCACGGAGGAAAAAAATTGTGTCTTGGTTCATGGAAAAAGTAATTTCTAACCTGTCCCTCTTAGCTTGCAATCTGTGACTTGTCCCTCTTATTACACGTAACTAATGCACAAAACAATTTGAACCGTACTTGTAGGGAGCTGATCCAACGTTGAGATGACGGATGAGTTGAGATGTGTTTCCCAAGGTTTTAACCGTACCGTCATGAAGTATGAGAAGTATGATGTGAATGGGTTCCGCTTCCATACAGAGTATCACCAGAATAGTCGGCCGAATGCAAAAACTGTAAATACTGGGGTCTTCACCAAAGGATCCAGAGGAGCCGATGGAGCCGATTACGTAGATTACTACGGAAGGTTAGAAAAGGTATACGAGCTGAGTTCAATCGTACGAACATAGAACTCAAGCTCGTTGTGTTCCAGTGCCACTGGTTCGACCCACGCACTGGACCACACGGTGGACAGAGAAGTGACCCTTCCATTGGGTTAGTTGAAGTTAAGCCTTCAACCACCTATAGCGGAGCCGATGTCTTTGTTGTGGCTCACCAAGCCAAGCAAGTTTATTATTTGCCCTACCCATGCCAGAAAGAGAACCTCAAGGGCTGGGAAGTCGTGTTCCGGGTATCGCCACATGGTAAGCTACCCATGCCCTCTCCGACGATTACAACAACATTGACCCTAAAACATACGAGGGAATTTTCTATCAAGAGCAAGAGGACTTCGGGGACTTTGCCTTACAAACGGGTGGTCTTGAGGACCTCGAGAACGATGCACACACTCGTGGTGAGTCAGTGGTGGATCTGAAGGACATAAATATGCTCTCGAAGTTACATGCGGACAATGCGACGATGACGAGCCTCCACCGTGCGATGAGCCTCCAACCTACTACACACGTGATAGTGATAGTGATAGTGATAGTGAGAATGAGAACCAACTAATTATGAGAGTGATTATTCGGGGTGAGCGTCTTTTATGTCTATGCTTAGTATTTATTTTTCAACATGCTTCTTAATTGCATTACGTCTTTATGCTTGGTGTCTACATTTTATTATGTCTTTATGCTTACTTGTTTTCTCTTTCTCAATGCAGTGATTGAACAATATGAGCCAAGGCAAGGAAAACACCTCGTCCTGCTTAGTAAGATTAGTAAGATGAAGGTACGGAAGCCTGGAGTTACACGGAGTGGACGACCTTCCACCTCGCGTTACGCCGTGGACGAGGGTGCGCGAGTAGGACGAGGTGGAGGACGAGGTGGAGGACGAGGTGGAGTAGACGTGGCGGAGGACGAGGTGGAGTTGCCCTCCGCTTCTGGCGACGTGGCTTCCCAGTACTTGGAGACGAGGTGGAGGACGAGGCGAGACGAGTAGACGAGGTGGAGGACGAGGTGGAGCTGGCGCCGAAGCGGCCGCGGATGCGTGGCGAAGCGGGAGTCCCCGACGAGGACATGGAGCCTAGGAGCGAGGAGGCGAAAGCCCTCATTGTTCCTCAGGGCGTTGAGTAAGTGTACTAATTTTGTAATTTTGAACATGTAATTTCATTGTGTTCATAACAATTTGGCATATGTACTAATGTTGATTATTGTGCAGCAAATGGACATGGCCAGCACCTAAGATTCCCCGCACTCCTGGGAGCTTGCTTGGAGGTCTAATTAGGCAAAATTGGCCGGGCTTGTACACCGTCGGTCCCGACACCGAGGCAAAGTTAGCCTATAAATGGGTGGACTATGAGGCTGCCCCTATCCCGGGCTTCGAGACAGCTGCTGACGCCGTGATCACCGGGTTTTGGGTAAGACATATTTTTCGAGTTCCGTTCATAGTTTATGACTCCACCGTGCTAACTCATGACTCTCATAATTTTTTATGCATGGTTGAAGAAGCATTTTCGGGTGGCGGACGAGCATAGAGAGAGGCGGCTAGCATTGCGTGCTCATTGTGTGAGGTTGACACGGCAACAATTCTACAACCAAAAGCATACGTCCGCCAATACTTTCACGTATGAGAAGACGGGCAAGAGGGCCAAGAAGGAGGAGAATGTCAAGACGGCACAGAAGATGACGAGGAGGAATTCCTTTCGGTAAGTAACTGTCAATGAAATTCTATATTGCTGCTAAGTTGCCATTGCATTATCTCTTCTTGAATTGCATTTTCAGGTTATGCCCGACTGGGCCGACGGCAAAGAAGACGCATGGGATGCGTTGGTTACGAGGTGGGTCGGGGGAGACCCGAGTTCGACGCCGTGAGCCAGCGGAACAAGGCAAACCGAGGCACCGAGGGAACACACATGCGGGAAGCCGCAACATCTTCCGCTTTAAGGAAAAGTTGGTATATATACATGGAACGACCTCCATTTATTTTCCCCTCATGTTTCTACTTGCTACGCATGACATTTCTTTTCGCGATGCAGAACGCCGATAGGGGGGAGGTAAGCTCTCACTTGCAATCGTGGCAGAAATGAAGGAGAAGAAGCGCGATCTATCGAAGCCTCAGCCCCAGCTTCCTGAGTACTAAACAATGCCAAGGAGAACTTGGAGAGGTACTCCACGACGTTCCAGTCTTTTCACCCGGAGGTGGATGACCCCTTGAGCCAGGAGGTCGACGAGAGCTCGATGGTCCTCTCGGGCATGGAAGGCCGCATGGCCGTAATCTCTTTCTTGAGAATGTGGTCAGGCCTTCCATGAGCTTCACGCAGGCAAAAGCTACCCTCCCTGACGGCAGCCCCCTTGTCGCGCCTCGTCCACGGCCTCGTCGACCCACTTCCACCGATGTAAGTTTTTCTCATTTTCATCCTCTTTCCGACATTCGTTCCTGCATGGCTAAGTTGACAGTTCCATACCATATTTTCGAAATTGTAGCCCGATCTTGAGGCTGCCTACGCTGCCGCTCATGCGGAGTATCAGGTGGCCTATGCCCAGTGGCTGGAGATGAATACAGCCTACTCCTCGTATCAAAAGTTGTTCCGTGTGTAAGTTTCAACCTTTATTTTTGTCTAATATGACAAGTCCCACTTCCCTAGTTTGAACCTTTATTTTGGCAACGTCTAACATCTAAACTATCTTGCAGTCGGTGCTGAACTTTTTCACCACTGGAGTGCGGGTCCCCCTTCTATGGAGGAGCCTCCGGAGCCGGGGCCGTGTCCACGGTTTCCATCGAAGGACGAGTTCGCTCTCACCTACTACTCATCGACCCCGGTAAGTTTGATGCCAAACCACTGTTACCGCTTTCCTTTGCCTCGCAAGTTGCTAACTCTTGCTCAAACATGTAGGGAACGGGATGCTCGTCGGAGAACCCACACTTTGGTCGTGCTTCTCCTAGTGCCTCGCCGGGTTCGCGTGAGATCGTGAGGTTTGATGCTGATCGTTCGCCTGGTGCTTCGCCGGGTTCGCGTGAGATCACACCGGTACATGCCGGTGGTCCTTCTCCTGGTGCTTCGACTTCTCCTGGTGCTTCGCCTTCTTCTGGTGGTTCTACTGCTGCGCCGAGCCGTCGATCGCCTATGCTCACCCGGGCAGATATGGGGTACACCCTGTCGCCGCCGCAATAGATGTAGGGCTTTCGGCCTCTAGACATTTAGCTATGTATGATGATGGTCCTATGTGTGTATGTACTTGATGATATAGCATTTTGCTTGATGATGTTGCTTTGGGATGATATATGGAGCCTATGTGTGATCTTGTTTGTGATGATATTGTCAGGATTTTTTATTTTATTTTCTGCCATTTTTGCTGGAAAAACGAGCGGCTGGAACCAAATTGCAAAAAAAAAATCTGGGAGAGCTGTGCCGACGGTATTCCCGTCGGCACAGGTGTGGTCGTGTGACCAAATGGTCAGGCCTGTGACGACGGGAATACCGTCGGCACAGCCCCCCCCCCCCCCAGCCTGGACTGTCCAGGCGCCGCCACGTGTGCCCCTGTGCCGACGGGAATACCGTCGGCACAGCTGTGCAGGCGAGCTCGCCCACGGTGGGGCCCACCGTACCTACGCCGACGAAATTTGTGCCGACGGGCATTTTTTCACCGTAGGCATCGCCTGTGCCGACGGGAAAGTGCTGTGCCGACGGGCAGATAGTCTGTGCCTACGGGGAAGGTATCTGTGCCGACGGTACATCACCGTCGGCACAGAGGGCGCGTCCTGTAGTGAAGCAAAAATTCCTTCAAAGTGCCTATTATTTTTCTCAAGCCAAAAAGCTCTACAGCATGCGATAGCAATGGTGGCCAATTCCTTTCTCCGCACTCTTGGCTGAAAGATAGCTAATTGACTCCACCAGGTCCTGAGCTCACTATCATTGGCGGATCCACAGGGTGTCCAGGGTGGGCCGCGGACCACCCTGAGATTCAGATAAGGCCCATATACCATGTCCGCTAAAAAAAACGAGATGCATGTCTGCCTGACGAACTGAATCCATCCCTCGTTCGCTCGTTCCCTTCTATCTTCGACTCGTACGAGCGAGCGCTCGCCGTCGCCGCCACTTCAGTTCGCCACCGCCACTCCAGACTCTCCATTGCGCCACCGCCGCACTTCCTCCGGCCGTTCCCCGTGCTCGCCGTCGCCGCCACACAATGATGCGCCCACCGCTCGGCACTCGCCCCATTCTTCCCTAACCCTAGCGACGGACAAGGGAGACCGACGCTCGGTGGCGCAGCTTCCTGCAGGCTTCAGCTTCCCGCCGCCGCTGCCCGCGGGAGTAGGCGAGGCCAGCAGCCAGCACGCTCCAATTTCAGCAAGGTACAGCTTCAAGTCTTCAACCAATCAATCCTCAATTTGACAAATTATTGAGTCTGATTTAGATTGTTGAGTCTAATTAAATGGTGTGTGTAAGTTGAAACTTATTGATTATTGAGCCTGATGTATTGCACATTTGCACACACTTATTGTAGATTTGTTGAAAAATGAAGAGAACCGGATCCATCGCTTCTCTTTTCCTAAAACATGCGGCAACTTGATAACTATATTGATGACATGAGAAAGGATGAAAGCTTTAATGGCCTAGAAAATCTTGTTGATCTCTCGGTTAAGCTTGTGGAAACAAGGAGGCATATAGTTTATAATTGGGTGTATTTGCTTCTCAAATTGGTATTGCTTCTTCCGGTGGCAACAGCAAATGTGGAAAGAGATTTTTCGGCAATGAGTTTTGTGAAGAACAAGTTGAGAAATAAGATGGTGATAGTCTTTTGGATGATTGTCTAGTTACATTCATTGAGCAAGAGACCTTCTCCAAAGTGGATGAAGATGATATTATTGAGACTTTCATGGCCATGAAAAGGCGTAAGCCTGATAAATAAAGTTAGTCTTCTTTGAGTTTTTGTATCCCCTCTTTTATGTAAAATTCAAATTTCCTCATGAGTTATTATATGTTGTAAGACTCTATCAGCTTTTGTTCAATTATGTGCTATCATGTTGACATTTCCGTATTAGTGTTGTGACAGTTTTATAAAGCCGGACCACCCTCTGTCAAAATCCTGGATCCGCCAATGCTCACTGTCATGCTATGGCACCACCTGCTGAAGACCTGCCTCTGACAAGATTCATGGGAAAAGAAATCTGCACTAGCTAGTCTGCTCCATTCGGAAACTTGCTTTTTTGCCTCGTCATTGCAGTAACTACTTGAGGGCATTTACTAGGTAACCGCCATGCGTGCTATGTGCATGCACTAGTTTTTACCATGAAAAAGGAACCGCATGCACTTGACATCACCAACTAATAAATGCATTCCTAAATTTAGACTTGGACGCATGGAACTAGCTTCTAGCTAATCTCTCCTTGTCAGAATAGGGCCGTATTTTCCAAGTATCGACTAGTTCTGAGAAATAGAGATAAGAATATGGTGCACATCCCCAGAAATTATTCAATGGCTCGATAGCACGGATCAGCTGGCGCTGCGTTCAGATCGTCCGCTCATAGATCTCTCAACCTTACACGGCGCTCAGTAGAGGAGTGCGGACAGATTCGGAGGTGTCGTCTGTTGAGCTGTCCAAATGTCTATACCGGCGCATCCCCAAGGCATCACGGAGTCGTCCACGGCGGAGGCGTCCTCGGCGAACCATCCAAATGCACATGTCCGCTTTTTGGTCGACTGGGTGGAACTTGATGGCGTAGCTGGCAGGCTGGCAGGCGCGCCTGTCCTGACGATCGGCACCGTCGTAGGGTGTATGCTCGGCATGTTCCCGTTCATCCCGGGCTCCACAATGCGGCTGGAGAAGCTTTGTTGTGCCTGGGAGTCGACCTCCCGCTCCAAGACGTCGACGGGCAGAGTGCAACGGACGGTGAGGCTGTCATCGAGGATGCACGAGGACGCCTCCAGCTCCGTCTTGCCAACGCTGATGAAGCCGAAGCCCTCGTTCTTCTCGGATTGGGTCCTGCGGTTGCCGAAGACGGCGCCCTCCCCGCGTTCGTCCAGGATCTCTATCGAGACCCTTGTCCTCGTGTTCTCGCCGGAGTTCCACCCGTGGTCGGCGACGATGCTGACGCTGACGGTGACGGAGTCCGGGCAGGCTGGACTGCCCACGGGATTCATGTCGACGCGCCAGCCCTGGCCGCGGAACTGGAACGTGTCCAGAGTCAGCGTGGAGCCGGGCGGCAGCAGCGCCGACTCGGAGTACTCTGTTATCTTGAAGAGGCGCGTTTCGGAGTACTCCGTCTTGACCATGGGGAACGAGGTCGCCGGAGACGGCGTCGGGGAGGAGTGCTCCGTCCTGACGGTGGCGCGCGAGGTCGGCGGAGAGGAAGGCGGGCGGCTGGCGGTGGCGCCCATGGACCACGCAATCCAAACCTTAGTCTCAGGTTAGTACGACCGTTGCAGACCTGTCTCCGCGCCTTTTCATACATTGATACATATAGGGAAACAACGATCGAGTGGGAGTAAGAGTCGGATCGGCAACGCGTCTCATTTAAATGATATTAGATCAAGATGTTTCAAAATTGTAAAACAAAAACACATGGGCTTACTCTATATGTCTAGAAGTCATTGGTTACATAAAAATATGTCATGACATGGGTGGCGATGGAGTATACATGGAAGACGTCTTCACTGCGTGGTAGGGCAATTAGTCAAGTGTCTGTATCGAGTGGTGGAACCTGTCGTGTGCGTGTGTGTGTTAGGCCCATCAGGCCCATTAAGCTACAGTGCCGGATAGATCCACTTCCTGGATCTTCTGTGCTTGTGTGTGGCCATTGTCGTGTGCGTTGTATGTGCTGGGTGCTTATAACCAGCTGAGACACTCTGAGACGACATCGAGAATGAATGAACTCTGTTGCTTCCCTATCCTCTGCTGTCTCTTCTCGATCCGTGTTCTTCCGTCTCTCTCCCGAACCCCAATTTCCCTCTCCAATCCCCAATCCTATGATTGATGTATCGAGGTTCGTTACAAATTGGTATCAGAGCTAGGTTAGCGCTGTTCCTCGCGCAGATCGAAGTGAAATTCGCGAGAAATTTTGATTTCTCCTGGTCGTTGGGTGTGATTCATCTGAATCACGCAAAGTTCCTCACGGACACCCGCGATTGGTTTGATTTTGCTTCGGATCTCTAGTCCAACACGCTGGCGCCGCGCAAAGGAGCAGATCACGCGCAGGAGCAATTTCGGGAGCAGGTAACCAAATCCATGGCTAGCGCGACGGAGCAGAGCCAAGCGCTCACGGAGATGATGAAGCAACTGCTCGACGGCTTCAACGACCTCAAGGCGTCCCAGCTCGAGACTCGGGAGGTGCTCCACGATGTACAAGCACGGACGGAGGCGGTGGAGGCGCACGCCGCCGAGATGGACAAGCGCGCGGCTATGGCACCGATGAGCCCTACGACACCATCAGATCCAGGCTCGTCAACAGGCACGGCGCGTCCGGCGACTGCACCAACTACTCCAACAGAACCAAGTTCGTCTGCGGGTGCAGCGCGACCGGCAACTGCACCACCACTCGGAGTGCATGGAATTGGGTCTCGTGACCTCCGCGCGTCAAATCTCTTCCGGGGTGATGCTCGGGGAATTCTCACGAGCCCCTTGCCAGCCCCGGGCACAGGTGTGATTCCACCCAGGCCTCTGCATATTGATATTCCGCGTGTTATTGATGAGCATCGTGAGGAGGGATTTCGAGCACCTGCACCTAAAATTGAATTTCCCAAGTTTAATGGCGAAAACCCTAAATTGTGGCAACAGCAGTGTGAGACTTATTTTGAGGTGTTTAGAGTTCAGCCGTGTCTTCGCACTAGATATGCTGCATTAGGTTTCCAAGGGAATGCTGCTTTATGGTTTCAAAGTGTTGAAGCTACTGGTAGAGTGGAGGAGTGGGGTGTGATGTGTAGGCTAGTGCATGATTATTTTGGCAAAAATATGCAGGCTAGCTATAGACACCAAATGCGTGTGTTAAGACAAACAGGATCTGTTGCTGAATACTGGGATAAATTTGCTAGGCTTAGACACCAGTTGCTGTTATATAATCCACATCTAGATGAGGGTTACTTTGTTGATGAATTTATTGCTGGACTTCGTGATGACATCCGATCAGCCATTTGGCTGCATCGACCTCAGGATCTGGATACTGCGCATTTGCTCTCTCTGTTACAGTAAGAAGAGGCTATTCCCAGCAAGAAGAGATCCTATTCCAAGAATGAGTTCAAGGAAAATTCTCGCTCTAAATGGAACACTCGTTCCGAAGACAATTCTAAGTCTGATATTAAAGGCAAGTCAGATGATAAGCTGGAATCTCTGAAGGCGTACAGGCGTGGGAAGGGCTTGTGCTTTACTTGTGGTGACAAATGGAGCCGTA
The DNA here is from genome assembly GCA_947311845.1 of Poa pratensis. Lineage (NCBI taxonomy): Eukaryota > Viridiplantae > Streptophyta > Magnoliopsida > Poales > Poaceae > Poa > Poa pratensis. The sequence goes on from CAMZMU010000047.1 coordinate 40,355,865, forward strand.
CGCACAAGTGTCCTGACAAAGTTCCACTTCATGTAATTGAAGAATTGCTTGAGGTTTTGCAAATTCAGTCGCCTCCCGATTTGCCAGACTCCAGTGATTCTGAATCAGATGGAGAAATCAATCTGTTGATGGGGGTGGACAAAAACACGAGCACAAAGAAGAAGAAGGCATTCAGACTACAAGGTACGGTGGGAAAACATGAATTGCTCATCCTAGTTGATTCTGGCAGTGTTTCTTCTTTCCTTAATGAAGATACTGTGGAGAGGTTACAATGCACTAGGAAGCAGTTACCACCAGCAACTTATGTAGTGGCCAATGGAGCTAAAATGCAATGTGATCAATTAGTTCCTCGTTTTGAATGGACTGTGCAAGGACAGACATTTGTTCATGATATGAAGGTGTTACCTCTGGGCTGTTACGACATGATTTTGGGCCATGATTGGCTAGATGAATATAGTCCTATGTGGGTACACTGGAAACGCAAAGTGATGAAGTTTACACACAACAACAGGCGAGTTACATTGCATGGGGTGGAAGACAACATCACATCTTGCAAACCACTGAAGGCTAAACAGTTGAAGGGTTTGCATCGTCGGGGAGCTATCACTCATATGGTACAAGTGCAACTCCAACCTGACGGCCACACATTCCAGGTTGATGCTATTGATGGAGACAGTACTGCAGATGACAGTGTTATCTTGCCAGAAATTCAAGAGTTGTTATCTGAATTCTCGCAGCTCTTCGACAAACCTACTGAATTACCACCTTCCCGAGCAGCTGACCACAAGATACCCCTCATTCCAGGTGCTCAACCAGTGCAAGCAAGGCCATATCGCTACACCCCGCAACAGAAATCTGAAATTGAAAATCAAGTAAAGGAAATGCTTGCAAATGGCATTATTCAGCACAGTGTCATCTCTTTTGCATCCCCAGTCCTGCTAGTAAAAAAGAAAGACGGTACATGGCGCTTCTGTGTTGATTACCGTCAGTTGAATGCACTCACTGTTAAATACAAGCATCCTGTCCCAGTGGTGGATGAGTTGCTTGATGAATTGGCTGGAGCTCAGTGGTTCACTAAATTGGATTTATGTTCTGGATATCACCAGATTTGCATTGCAACCGGTGAACAGCATAAGACAGCCTTTCAAACTCATCATGGCCTATTTGAATTCTTAGTCATGCCGTTTGGATTGACCAATGCACCAGCGTCATTTCAAAGTCTCATGAATCATGTTTTTGCTGGCTTATTGCGCAAGTGTGTCCTGGTGTTTGTAGATGACATTTTAGTCTACAGCAAAACTCTTGAAGAACATAAGCAACATCTTCGAGCTGTCTTTGATCTCTTGAAGCATCATCAGTTGTTTGTGAAATGCAGCAAGTGTTCATTTGCCACTCAACAACTCGAGTACTTGGGGCATGTCATTGGCAGTACAGGAGTGGCAACTGATCCTAGCAAGATAGAAGCAGTCCGCAATTGGCCAAGACCTTTGAATGCAAAAGACCTCAAGAGAATTTTGGGATTATCTGGATATTATCGCAAATTCATTGCACATTATGCAATCATTGTGCGACCATTGACTCAGCTGTTGAAGAAAGGTGTATTGTTCATGTGGGGTCCTGCACAGCAACAAGCTTTTGAACTTCTCAAGGAGGCAATGACAAATGCTCCAGTGTTGGCCTTACCCGACTTCTCTAAGGGTTTTGTGCTGGAAACTGATGCTAGTAATGTGGGTATAGGTGCTGTACTTATGCAAGATGGACATCCTGTAGCATTTCTCAGTCAGGCATTGTGTCCACGCAACCAAGCATTGTCAACTTATGAAAAAGAATGCTTAGCAATCATCCTTGCAGTTGAGAAGTGGCGACCTTATTTGCAGCACAGGGAGTTCACTATTCTCACAGACCATCAGAGTCTATTGCACTTGGTTGATCAGAGGTTGTTGACCGGCATCCAGCAGAAAGCATTTGTTAAGCTTCTGGGTCTTCAGTTTTCTATCAAGTACAAGAAGGGCATCACTAATGCTGCTGCAGATGCTCTCTCACGCAAGCATGAGTCAGTGGATATTGCTGCACTTTCGAAAGTAACACCTACTTGGATGACCAAGTTACAGGAAGGTTACATCGATGACAGCCATGCACAGCAACTCATCACAGAGTTAAGTGCAGTTGCTAACCATTCAAATGACACTGGTTTTGCTCTCCAGGATGGTTTGCTGCGATACAAGGGCCGCATTTGGGTGGGAAATAATCTGTTAGCTCAGAATCATATTTTGCAAGCTCTTCACAGCAGTGGTGTCGGCGGTCATTCTGGAGTCCGGGGCACATATGAGCGTGTGAAGCAATTCTTTGCGTGGCCTAAACTAAAACAATCTATCCAGCAATTCGTAGCGAGTTGTGCTATCTGTCAGCAAGCTAAGGTGGAACATGTTAAAACTCCAGGAATGCTTGAACCTTTGCCGGTGCCTACCTGTGCTTGGGAAATGATCAGTCTAGATTTTGTCGAAGGATTGCCCAAGTCACACGGCTATGATGTGATCTTGGTGGTGATTGACAGATTTTCCAAATATGGGCACTTCTTGCCTCTGAAACATCCGTTCACTGCTCTCCAAGTGGCTCAACTCTTTGTCAATGAAATCTATCGTCTGCATGGATTGCCTCAGGTGATTGTGTCTGACAGGGACAGAATATTCACAAGTACGCTTTGGAAGGAGTTGTTCCGACTAACAGATACTTCTCTCCATTTGAGCTCATCCTATCATCCTCAGACGGATGGCCAAACAGAGCGCCTTAATCAATGTTTGGAGTCGTACCTGCGTTGTGCTGTTCATGCTTGTCCCAAGAAGTGGCATGACTGGATTCCTCTTGCTGAGTATTGGTATAACACCAATTATCATTCTGCTCTGGACCGCACACCGTTTGAAGTATTGTATGGACAGAAACCCCGACATTTGGGTATTGCTGCTGCTATTGAGTGTCAATCTCCTGACCTCGAAACATGGATGATGGAAAGAGCAGTCATGGTGGAAGTTCTGCGACAACAACTGGCGTGTGCACAGAAACGCATGAAAATTCAAGCAGACAAGCATCGATCTGAAAGGCAATTCGAAGTGGGTGATCAGGTATACCTCAAACTTCAACCCTTCATCCAACAATCTGTGGCCACCAGGAGCAATCAAAAGTTGTCGTTGAGGTACTTTGGACCATATCAAATCTTGGCGCGAGTTGGCGGTGCGGCTTATCGACTGAAACTACCTGACGCCAGCAAGATCCATCCAGTGGTACATGTCTCGTTGCTGAAGAAGCATATCCCTCCTTCGGTGGTTGTGAATGAAGATCGCCTGCTAGCTGAAGCGGTGGAGTCAATGTGTCCTGCGGCAGTTCCAGGACAAGTTCTTCCGGCATGAGGTCATGCTCGGCCTTAAGGAGAGGGGATTGTCATGACATGGGTGGCGATGGAGTATACATGGAAGACGTCTTCACTGCGTGGTAGGGCAATTAGTCAAGTGTCTGTATCGAGTGGTGGAACCTGTCGTGTGCGTGTGTGTGTTAGGCCCATCAGGCCCATTAAGCTACAGTGCCGGATAGATCCACTTCCTGGATCTTCTGTGCTTGTGTGTGGCCATTGTCGTGTGCGTTGTATGTGCTGGGTGCTTATAACCAGCTGAGACACTCTGAGACGACATCGAGAATGAATGAACTCTGTTGCTTCCCTATCCTCTGCTGTCTCTTCTCGATCCCGTGTTCTTCCGTCTCTCTCCCGAACCCCAATTTCCCTCTCCAATCCCCATTCCTGTGATTGATGTATCGAGGTTCGTTACAAAATATCACCAAGAAAGAAGCTGGAAACAACACTGTTAGAGGAGATGAATAGATGACTTGGTGCAAGGAAATCTGGGATTTAACACAGGTTCACTAATCTATCAGATCTATCAGAAATATATCAGGAGGACTACAAAGTCGAAGTTTAATTGAACCTCGGGCCTCTACTAACAGCTCTGGTAAACTCTCGTGCAAACAAGCCAGAAGTATACAGTCAAAAGGCTCACAAGCAATTGGTCACAAAATATTCACAACTCTTGTCACTAAATATGAAAAATACCACAACTCAACTTTGTATAAATTATTAGCTCTACAATAATGCAGTTAGTTCATGACGATGGAGGATAACACATTGATGGCGATGGCGATGGCGATGGCAGTAAGCAGTAATACATCTCCTTAAGACGTGAAAGAACAACCAGCCTGTCTGCCATTTGCATATGAGGCTTCGCTAGGTCAACAATGTCTTCTCTCACACTGAAACAAAACAAACTAATTTGGTACAAAGACCATACATATAATTATCAACGAAACGAGTCAATGATTATGAGATGACTGACCTTGACCACTCGCCTGTTTTTTTCGCATGGAACTCAACAGTTTTGTATAATCTATCAAGGTCGCACAACATCAGACACAGACGCGACCTTGGAGCGTCACCCTTCCCCGTCCGAGAAGAGAAGGGCGACTTTTGGACCTACAGCTCGCGCCACCTCCCTCGCCGTCGATCCGCTTGATTCCCCGTCCTCCGGCGGCCGCTCCGGCGGCGGGAGGGCGGGGAATCGACGGATCCGTGTATATAGGTAGTGTAGGTGTGAGTTGTGTGGCTGCTGGCGGCGTCATGGCGGAGGAGGCGCGGCCGGTGAAGCTTTTGCAGGTGGTGGTCCTTCCCCTCGGCGGTGGCGCTCTGAGGAGCTCCGGCGTCGACCCTCCGCCTCCGTCGAGTCCGCAGTTCAGCGGAGCTGCCAGGCTCGGCTATCCCCTCACCAGTTTCCTCGGGACGGCGGATCTGGATCGAGAACGACTGGAAGGTGCAGAAGCGCAGCGGCGCGACGACGACGGCGACATCCGGCGTAGATTCTTCGGGATCGGTGATCGGCGACTTCCCGCTGGCTTGGGGAGGCTCCAGATCCAAGGCTTGTGGAGTTCGAGCAGCGGTGCGCCACCGACAGCGTCTTCGTCTCCGGCGTGGTTGACTTGCAGAAGGGCGGAATTGTATTTTCTTTTCTTATCTGGACCTTTCTGTAATTTGCCGTTGTAATTCTGTGTCTTTCCCCGCAAAAAAAAAAAAGGTCGCACAACATCAACCCAAACTTGGAGTCTGCTTTCTTCTCCTGTAAAATAGGAAAATTAGGAAATCACTATTCGGGTGTCTAATCCAAGAATGAAAGTTCCTGACAAACTGACTCTCTAATCAATGAGATTTAGTTTCAGGTATTCAGAGTTTATCTTGAAAAGGGCAGCTGTGGACATCTCATACTAGGTGAAAAGGACCAACAGGATGACAAAATGAAGCCTTACACTTTCAAAGGAACTATTTGTCAACATCTAAACAAACATGCCAGACTAGAAAGATCTAGATAAATTTACCATTCCATTAGTCATGCATTTCTGGAACTCCATAAGCCTTAGCTCTGCATCACGAAGAAGCATCCTTTGCGGAAGCCGTGACATCTCCTGTTCATCTTGGTCCTAGTTATAACCCAGGTGATAGTTACAAATATTTAATAAGTTTTTTCACACTTGTGCACGGTAAACATTGCAAGATGTCTGCCACAAATATTTTACAGATCAACATGCCCAGGTCCCATAGACCTAGAACAAATTGTTCAACATAATCCAGATGTGATATTGCAATCAACATATTAATGGAAGAAGTCCAAATACATACATGGAAAACCAATGCTCGCACTAGAAGGAATAGCAGAAAACAAAGACCAAATGCAGGCCAGGTTGCACAAAGGGCAAACTTTATCTTGTTTCCCTCGAGAATCTTAGTCAGCTCCAGCATTGCCCTGTGCAATAATAACCAAATTATCTCTGGTTGGGAATATTATTATACAAGAAAAAAGTATCTATATGCATATTGAGTAATTTAGCTAGGGTTGGGCAGTCAGGTAGCACAGCTTTTATTTTGCTTCAATCAATTAGGGTTTCAAAAAATAAGTTTCTTCAAAGTGAAAACTAAACTCACCATTACAAAGCCTAATGACCGAACAAACCCATACAGACCAAAATTCCAGTTTGGTCTAACTGGTTGCCATAATACAAAACTAACTCAAAGACAATCAATTAGTGCAGTTGAACAACAATACTTTCAATTCGACAGCAATAAAAATCAACACACAAAGCATGGACAAGAAATATCCAAGGTTTTTGAGACGCTGATTAGTCGCCGACTAATCACCTAGCCGGTGGAGGGAGGGTGGCTAGCTGTAGCGGCCTGACTAGAGGAGCAAGTCGTGCGACTCGCCTGCTAGTTGGCGACTAATCTCGACTAGCCAGCGGGATTAGGAGCCTCCAGAGACTCGTGACTTGATCTCTGAGGCCCACTGCCACGAGTTATGGGGAGGGCGGCCTTCAATCTACCTTGCTGCTGGTGCCAGAGAGAGAAAGGGAGAGGAAAGCATGGGAAGGAAGAGAAGGAAATTAGAGTGGCTCCTGTAAAACAGTGCCTCATCTTACCTGCCTCATAGTTGGGATGTACAGAACAGATTGTTTGGAGAAGTATGGACGCACAAGATTGCTCAAGGAAAGTTAGCCTACCTCCCAGCCGCCAGACCTTCTTGTCCCCAGTCCCCTCGTCCCTAACCTCTCCTTCACACTCCGCTACTACTACGACTCCCCTTCGACCTCTCCCTCTCCTCTCATTCTCTCATGTAAACCCCCTGACTGGTTGGGGCGACTTGGAGCGATTAAGGATTAATCACTGACTAATCAACCTAGTTTCTTAGCCGGCACGTTGGCGACTCGACTTAACTTGGCGACTCAAAAACCTTGGAAATATCAGATCCATGATTTATGTAACAACTACATCAGCAATATAGACAAATAAAAGAAACAGATAACAGAAGCCCAGCATAGCCGCATGTAGTCCTGCAGTGCAATTCTTCACTGTGAATGCCAACATCATGGCTTGATGTGTGATGGAGTGCTCTAGGACTTGGGAGCCTGGACGGGTAACTAGGCTGGGCCTCATGGGACTGCAGCGCACTGGTTATACGCAAATATTGGTACTCCGGTCTAATGGACCGAGACAGAGACGGACCAAATTAATACCTCGCACCCTAAGAGCAAACTTCAGGACTAAGCCTGAAAACCAAAATACCCAATCATTTGGCCAACTCGGACTCGTTCGGGTTTGGTTTTCTATTGATGTGCCCACCCATAAATCTAGCCAAGCCAAAGATAGTATAACTTACTCCTGTTGACCCATCTGTTTCTCCTTCAGAGAACGATCCAGATCCAGTAATTTCCTGTGTAACAACAATCCAATTATCTCTGCTCAGGAATATCAGATAAGAAAAGGTATATCTATGTGTTTTTTTAATCAATATTGCGATGCAACAATAGCATTAACTTACTTCTGAAGATCATGTGCGTGCTTCTGGATCTGAAATGTTCAAAGTTGGAAAGTTCAGAAAAATGGAATTTAGTTGAATTGAATGAGCACCTAAACACAGAAAATGGCCGAACCTTCTTAGGAGGCATGGCAAGTGCTAATTCTCTACTGGGCGGTTGCTGAGGTGGGTGCATCAACTCTTTTCTAAGGCTGCATTGCTTCAAAATATAGAACCAGTGAAATTCAGCTTTAAATGAAAGATGCACCACCAAAATTAGTTCACCGACAGACAAAGTTCGGCAGCAACTAATTTTATAATCAGCAGATGTAAAACCAGCACTGTAGATATCAGTAACACATGTAAGGTGGATGCAGAGCAGGCTAAATACATGACCGCCCTCATCCAGTTGCTATGGCGATCTATGACATGGTAAAATCCTTGTTCTAGGAAAGGAGCACCACGTAAAGGTCTAGAAGTAAGCATGAATGCGAAAAAACATAGGCATTATAAAGGGTGACCACTAATCTGCATTGTGGAAGCCAACATTCTATTGAAGAAACAAGTCCAGTTTTTAAACCGACACATATTCTTTCCAAACACCCCATGCAACATATACAAATGCCGAGCTAGACTTGCACTGATAATCTAAAATGTAACCAACAGCCATCGAATGACATAGGATTGGCAGACCATCTGGTGACCGATTGCCAAGATCCCACACCCAACTAAGTTTAACTACACGCATATTTGTTTGAACCACTTCAATATTTTCCCCATAATTCAACTTTGAAGAAAAGTCTCCCTTTGCACTGAAACCATCTGCCTCAAATCAGCACCACACACCACTTTTCTTAACTTGGAGCTATCACTTAGAAATATGAAGTCTGAGATATATTGCAACAGATTAGTAACAAAGCTGTTTACAATATAGCTAACCAGCAGCCAACTTTAAACTGGAAAATACGAAGTCTGAGATATTTGGAAAAATATGCAAAAAAAAATATGCGGATGTAAATATGACTATCTGAAGCCCGGAAGTTTCCAGAAAGAACCATGGGTAAACGCATATTCAACAGATAGCATTAGAGAAAATGCTTCAATCAGATGGAAGTCTTGTTTTGTCGATATAAGTTCATTTGTTCGCTTAAATGTCTCGTAGAGCCCATCTCTAATGGAAATGATCTAGTGATGGAAAAAGTAGAACAAATTTTCATGACGTAAGCATATTAATACAGATCTACGGATTAACAGAAAGATATAGGTGCTTGCAGCAATGGCATTCCATGAAAAAGGAACTATCTAGACCATTAGCATATTGATTATATATATACATGGATCATATATTCATCAACAGTTTAACGGTAATAAGTGCAAGAGCTTTAGTTTACATAATTCAGTTCTGTATGATTTACTAACGGTAACAAGAGTACATCTAGTAATGAACAAGGCAGCATGAAAATATATAATTTCCTTTTTTTCGCATATAAGTATTTGGAACCTCGCAAAGTAGTGTACAAAATGTAAACGCAGCCACAGAAGTTCCTAGTTCCACAGAATATCTTCCCTTTCAGTTAAACTCACTCTAGCATCATCCAACACAAATAACATATGCAGGAAGTATCTTACTAGTTCCCCAGCATGTATCTTCCCTTTCAGTTAAATTCACTCTAGCATCATCCAACACAAATAATATATGCAGGAAGTATCTTACTAGTTCCCCAGCATGCTGGTCCCAATATCTAGCCACTGACTCCTTAGCTTCTCGGATCGAGCCGTCCATGTCAGAACTGCCCATGAAGTTACTATGGCGTAAAAGCCACAGAGAGCATGCAGAGAGGCCAATTGCTCCGCAGGTATAGGGTAGCCAGTATATCGTCTTATTTCTTGGTTTTTTATGGACTGCAAGCTACCATTGTAGAAAACAATTGCTTCAGATAACTTAAGCAACTATCTGCTTGATGTAGTGGAACCATAAGCAACTGTAACATCCCGAAATTTTGGAAAATTTGAAAAATTTAAAACCATGCATGCATTCATGGTCATCATGTCATCATTGCATTTCTTTTAAAATTTATAAAATTTAAACTCAAACAATAGTATCTATTTTAAATATTTACAAAAGGATATTTATGAACCCACGCAATACTTCCAATTTCTAAAATTATTTTGTGTCATAAGGACTACAAATTGGTTCTACTCTAAACAGGCTTTCCAAAACATATTTTAAAATATCTTTCTGAAAACTTTTGAAGCAAAGTTATAAAAATAGAAAAAAAAACAGGAAAAAAAAGTAAAAGAGAAGAGGCCAGCCGGGCCAGCCGAGCCAGCCCAGCCCAGCTCCCGCACGTCAGCGTCGTCGTCAACAACCGCCGGCACCACGACCCGCACCACCTCGCCCACGCTCCCCACTCGCCCGGAGCCGCAACGGCACCCTCGCGGACGCCTTTAAAACACCGCGCCCCTCCTCTCCATTTTCCCCAGCAAGCGCGCACCACCCACGCCGCCAGGCCGTCGCCGTGAAGCCGCCTCTGTCGCCGCCGTCGCCAGACGATTCCGGTGAGCACCGCCCTCCCCACGCCCTCGAGCCCCTCCCCTCGACCTCGCCGTCCTCCAGCGCACATCCCTGACGCATTCGCGTGACCGCAGGAACACGGGGACGACGAGCCCGTGCTCGACCCGACGCCGCCGTCCGCCGACGCAACTCCGGCGCAGGATTCCCGCCGCACCGGAGCGCACCGCCTTCCTCGACCACTCCTACGACCTCGCCTCATCCTCATCAGTCTCCAGGTACCCACGCCGTATCCCTTCCCCTCCGTTCCGTCGAGCTCGCGCGAGAGGATCACCAGCAGCTCGCTGCCGTCTCCGCGTTCGTAGTCTGAAGCTTTTCCTTGTTTCTTCAGTTACCGTCGCTCGCAGTCTTCTTCAGAGTTCAGTTCTCCATTTTAACACCAAACGTTACGTGGCCCACTGGCTAGGGCCTCGCTTCTAACTCAGCAGATCCCAGGTTCGAGTCCAGGCTAGTGCGCCTTTTTCCTTCTTTTATTTATTTTATTTTATTTTATTGATTTTCGGACAGGAATTACTGCAACTTGTAAAAATCATAACAATTAATCTACTAGGCCAAATTTTACAAACTTTATACCGTTGGAAAGCTATGAACTTGTAGTTTAATTTAGCATCATTAGTTCTCCATTTTGCATCTATTAAAATTGATCAAATTTCAGAGGGACATTTCGGCCATTTAATTCAAAACTTGAGTTTTAAAAATTATTTTGAAATGAATCCTTTTGATAAATGTCAAAAATTAACTCCTCTGTCCAGAGAGCCTAACACGCTATTTTATCTATTAATAAAAGCTCAAAGGTATCAAATTTACTTGTAAACGCTCTAGTGTTTCAAAAATGTTTTCAAATTATAACAATGCATTAAACTTTGCTCATTTCATCATGCATCATTTAGAAACCAGAGAACTAATAAAGTGTACTACTCTTTTAATAATGTTGTTTGCATCCATACATGCATAGCATTGTTTTTGTGATGTGCATGTGTATTGAATTGTTGTATGTTTGTTGTCTTTTAGATTGTGCGGAGTGTCTCACGTGTTGTGAAGAGTGTAACTTCAACTCTTCAGTTGGCCAAGGCAAGTGACACCATAAAAGTCCTACTACTTTTACTACTATGCACTTAGTGTTTTCAGTAGTATGCATGATAGGCTTGTTACTGAATATTATACTATGCTATGCTCCTATTAGTGTGTAGCCATCCCCACCTAGAACTTTGTAGTATGGAACTTAGTATAGTCATGCTATGAAAAATGTTTTGATTAGTTGGATAGTGATGAAAACTAATAACTAATCAATGAACTACCTGGGTGCTGGTTGGAGAACCATGGTGGGTGACTACTCAGGGGGTCCATGTCTATGGTTCATGTCTATGGTAATTTGCCCTTGGTGGAAGTGCACAATTGTGGAAAGTCACCCAGGCTTAAAGAGATTGTAGACTCTCCTTGTTCAGTAGCTTCTAGTGCAGCCACATGTCATATGGGCTCTGTCTTGATGGAGTAAGTTGCGCGGACTCATCCCGGCTTGACAGGTGGTGGTAGAGGTTTATAGGTGAAGCGCGTCAGGCCATTATGGGGTGGGAAAGTTCTTCCGAAATATCTCGTCTCAGTCTTCTCTTTTCCATTTCATAATTGGTTGCAATGGAGGAGGGAATGATTGGGTCTTGTGGTGAAAGTGCACACCCTCTCGAGAGTTAAAACTAAGTATACTTAGTCGTGTCCCCGGTTATGGACAATTTTGAGCAACTAGACCGGGAAGCTGTTGAAGATCTCCTCATCCCAATTTCTTAATTAAAACTTGATGGGTGAACAAGGGATGGGAGCTCACTGATGTCTATCAGTGGTGCTTGCCATGAGTAGTTGTCAAAGGTGTTCACTGATGTCTATCAGTGGTACTCTTTGTCTATGATGAAAATTGTTTTACAAATGATAGGATAAAACTGGCTTTATGCAAAACAGCCTCAAAACTCCACTTAGCCAAATATTCATGTAGAATATAGGTTGCCATTATATCCACATAAGTGTCATCTTGCCATCACAATTCAATTGTGCTGACCCATATAGTTGGGCTGTAACTCACCGTTGCAGGTCTGTCAGACGATGAGTGAGGCTGCGACAGGGTTTCGAGTCTACAACCAACATGCTTGCCTGTGGCACATGAAGATGATGGGCTCACTGTATCATTTGCTTTCCGCTGTGTGTTTACTTTGGTTTGAGCTAGCCTTCGGCTATGCACCTTGTATCGAATCTTTTAAATTCTGGATCATCTTGTAATATACTTTGATACAATGTTATGGTATTGCATCTCAAACTGTGTGTGCTAGCAAGTCGATCCAGGGACTAGCACGTTACACAGGGAATCCCAACCTTTGTTAAAAGGTGGGGGTTCTACAGCAACATGCAGTGAGTGACATGCTTCATTTTCAACATGTAATTACTAAGTTATCAATGTATCGGTACCATCACAATCATAGCAATAATCTATAGCAAGAAAGCTTGTCTGTAACAGCAAAAACAACAGCCTTTTGTCCAATGAAAGAGAGCTTTCTGTGTGGAAAAATATTTGTAGACTTGGATATATATAAAAATATTTTCTATGAGAAGCATAATCAAGCAACCTTAGTATATAATGAAGCCATCAGTGCCCCCTCTGGGAAAACATTGCTTACAAGGAACTGTTGCTACCTAACAAACCTCTAAAAGGTGTTTACCCGCAATGATCAAAGATAATGGTAGCGAAAAGATAAGTGGAAGATGTCACATTCGTCCTTAATGAAATTATTGCTATGATTATATTACATGCTTACCTTATTGGAGATAAGACTATCTAGCCTTAAAAGGTTTTGATAGATCAAACTTGCTGCAGTTGAACTCTCAACATCAACTTCTGGTAATCTTTGAAAGAAAGGCGTAGTCAAGTTTGGCATTTGCAGCTGAAAGCATGTAATTAGTTAATTATATTACATCAAACAATCAAACATGTTACAACTACTATCCGATTATATGAACAGTAAAGATTGCAGACCTCAACAAGATTTCTAAGTGATTGCTCCAAGTTGAGGAAGACTGTGTTCAAACCAATTAATAATGCACGCAGCGATTGATCTGAGTTTTCAGTGAATCTCACTTTGCATTTATCAGCTTCTGAGTAAACCTATAGAAAAGGCAAACTAGAGTTAGGTTCATTTAGAGGATCCATCATCAAGTAGCACAAATCAATGTTATCCAGACAACAAAGGTGTGCATGGAATCTGAGTACAGTAGCCTGTTCGGAAGAGTGCAACTACCAAGTTGGTATAAGCACAGTATTAGCAAAAGAGTTCATGTTATTGAGAAACTTTTGCCCTAGATGACATAAGCACAGTATAAGCAACATAACATTGTTGCTACTTTGTCATGATTAACACATTAGACTAACTGATAAACAGTCTAACGTTTCCTACTCTAACTCTGATTATGTACGTACGTGTTCAGGTGTTGTGTGTAAACCTGAACCGTATCTGACTCTTCATGTACTTGTCTATTCTTCCCAATATAAATATACAAGGACCCGGCTGTTTAGCCGCACGGTTCCGCAATACCCTACCAATACTTGTTAACTTTCATGGTATCAGAGCTAAAGATTCAAGGCCCGTGATGACTACTTCCGCAATGTCGAGTTCGTCGTCCGCGAGCTTTACCTCCGGCAACTCGAGCGTCCTCAACTCCGGCAACTCCTTCTTCCAGGGAGTCCAATCCTCCTCAATGGCGTCGGTGATACCCGCGTCGCCGATCAATCTTTCCAACAAGATCACCATCAAGCTCCACGCCGGCAATTTCCTCTACTGGCGTGCTCAGGTGTTCCCAATCCTTCGCAGCAATCGCCTGATGGGCTTCGTTGATGGATCTCTCCCCTGTCCATCTGAGATGATCCCCAATCCCGACGCTGGCAAGGATGGCGGAGCCCCTGCTACCTTACCCAACCCACTGTTTACGCTTTGGCATCAGCAGGATCAGGAGATTCTGTCCGCAATTGTATGTTCTCTCGCCGAGGACGTGATCGGGCTGGTGATGCTTGCCTCTACCTCACGCGAGGCGTGGGAAACCCTCTCCGCCAGCTTCTCGTCACAATCCACCGCTCGTATGATGCAGATACGTGGGGAACTACAGAAGGCGAGAAAACTGGATATGAGCGCGACGGCGTTCTACAACAAGATCAAACAGTTGTCCGATACTCTTACGGCGATCGGACAACCTCTGCGCCCCGAGGAATTTACTGGATACCTCCTCGCGGGACTCGATAGCGACTACGATGCACTTGCCCAGATCGTGGGTGCTCGCAGTGCCTCTGACCCTATGCCGATTCGTGACTTATACGCGCAGATTCTCAGTACCGAGCAGCGTATAGAGGCCAGAAAGGCAGATCTTAGCGTCGACATGCATATGGCACATTACAGTGCTAAATCTGGAGGTCGCGGCATGCCGTTTCAGCAATCCTACGATCAACGTGTGCCAGGGAAGCCAACCTACAGTCCAAAACCAGGCAGCAGCTCATCTCTTGGATCGTTTCCATCCGGGAACGTACATCCTGATCGTCGTGGCTCTACTCCAGGTGCTCCTGCCGGTGGTAGTGGCACCAGGCCAACGTGTCAAATATGTGGAAAATTAGGCCACGTTGCCTCCTGCTGTTTTAAAAGATACAGTCGCACCTTTCTTGGCAATGGCAACGATGGTCGGTACATGGATAAACAGCTTGCTGCCTACTCTGTTACACATGGGGCTGCGGCACATGGATCTACTCCGTCGTATCCTGTTGATCCAAGCTGGTATGCGGATACAGGAGCAACGGATCATCTTACCAATGAACTCGACAAGCTTCATATGAGGGAGCAGTACCACGGAAAAGATCGGGTTCATACAGCAAACGGTACAGGTATGCGCATTACTCATATTGGTCAATCTACCCTTTCTACTCCATCACACCCCCTTCACTTAAAAAATGTCCTACACGTTCCTTCGGTCACTCGTAATCTTATGTCTGTTAAAAAATTTACTAGTGACAATAATGTATTCTTTGAATTTCACCCTTGGTATTTCCTTGTCAAGGACCGGGACACGAGGGAGGTTCTTCTTAGAGGGGGGTGCCGCGGAGGTCTCTATAATCTTGATGCATCTTCTTCGTTCAAGCATGTTTTCAGCAGTACCAAGGTGTCACGTGATAGATGGCACTCGCGTCTAGGTCATCCAGCCAACCAGATAGTCCAACATATTTTACATCGTCATGAACTTCCGTCAGAATCAGTCAATAAAGATGTAGTTTGTGATGCTTGTCAACAAGGCAAAAGTCATCAATTACCTTTTTCCCTTTCTACTCATGTTACCACATCGCCACTTGAGATTATTTTTTCTGATGTATGGGGGCCTGCCCAAACTTCTGTCAGTGGACATGAATATTATGTTAGCTTCATTGATTCTTATAGTCGTTTTACATGGCTTTATCTTCTTAAACATAAGTCTGATGTGTTCCGAATATTTCTTCAGTTTCAACAACATGTTGAACGACTTCTGAGTAAAAAGATATTGCATGTTCAAACGGATTGGGGTGGCGAGTATCATAGACTAAATAAATTCTTCTCGGACATTGGCATCTCACATCGTGTGTCATGTCCACATACACATCAACAAAACGGTACTGCTGAGAGAAAACATAGACACATTGTCGAAACTGGTTTGACTCTTCTCGCACATGCTTCCGTGCCATATCGTTTTTGGAGTGATGCGTTTGCTACAGCATGCTTTCTTATTAATAGACTTCCTAGTCGAGTTATCTCGATGCAAACTCCACTTGAGCGTCTCCTTGGTGAGGTTCCTGATTACACATTCTTTAAAGTGTTTGGATGTGCGTGTTGGCCACACCTACGCCCCTACAATAAGCATAAACTTGAGTTTCGGTCTAAGAAGTGTGTTTTTCTTGGGTATAGTTCTCTCCACAAAGGATACAAATGTCTTCATCTCCCCACTAATCGTGTCTATATTTCGCGTGATGTTGTGTTTGATGAAAATGTATTCCCATTTTCTCAACTTCCTTCCAGTTCCACACCTCCCACATCCTCCACACTTCTATTAAATTCTGACCAATTTGATGATGTTGCATATACTCCTTTGCTTTTACCTAATCATGGTGCAGGAAATCCACGTGGTGCTCGACTTGAACTTCTTCATGATGATTCTGTACCTGCTGAAACTGATGCTCAGCATAACGTCGATCGCACCGATCGGGTGCATGGCGGTGTTCACGATCATGCAAAGGACGTCGCAGACGGTGTGCTCACTCCCATGCGCAGTTCTGGACCATCTCCAGCTGGTCCATCTCCACTCCTGCCAGCCCGCTTGGATTTTTCATCCCCTGGATCGGAAGCTAGCTCCAATAGCATGAGCTCCTCTTCACCAACCGGACCACTACCTCCTAATCTCAGTGATCAACAGGAGTTTTCAGCAATGATTGCTCCTGGTACGTTGCCTCCTGATGCTACTAAACCAGTAATAGCTCCTGGTGTTACTACACGTCTACAACGAGGCATACGACATCCTAAAAAGTGGACGGACGGTACTGTTGCATGGTCTATTGCTCGTATGGCGCATACAGCTGATCTCATACATTCTGAACCTCGTGATCATCATATTGCTATGACATGTCCGCATTGGCGTATAGCTATGGAAGAGGAATTTTCTGCTCTCCAAGCTAATCAGACGTGGCGTCTTGTTCCTCCGGCACCAGGGGTCAATGTTATCGACTGTAAGTGGGTGTTCAAAATCAAGAAAAAATCTGACGGTTCTATTGAGAGGTACAAGGCCCGTCTTGTGGCTAAAGGATTCAAACAACGATATGGTCTTGACTATGAAGATACTTTCAGTCCAGTTGTCAAGCCCACTACCATTCGTCTGTTGTTGTCCATGGCTCTTACTCATAATTGGCATCTTCGACAGCTTGATATACAAAACGCATTTCTCCATGGTGTTCTCGAAGAGGAAGTATTTATGCGCCAACCTCCTGGCTTCGAGGATTCTCATCAGCCTGGTTACTTGTGTCGTCTTGATAAAGCTCTTTATGGATTGAAACAGGCTCCTCGTGCATGGCATGCTCGTCTCAGTTCTGTTCTTGGTGGCCTTGGTTTTACGCCTTCTACAGCTGATACATCTTTGTTTATTTTGAGGCGTTCTGATGTCACCATCTACCTTCTTGTTTATGTGGATGACATTATTGTGGTGAGTTCTTCTCCTGCTGCTACTGATCGCCTCCTTCATCAGTTGGGTGCCTCATTTGCTCTTAAGGATCTTGGACAGTTGCACTATTTTCTTGGCATTGAGGTTCATAAATCGGATGGCGGTCTTCTCTTGAGCCAGCGCAAGTATGCTTGCGAACTTTTACGGCGTGCTGGTCTTTTGAAGTGTAGCCCAGCTTCTACACCTATGTCTTCATCAGACAAATTGTCTGCTACAGATGGTACGCCTCTGTCTTCAGAGGAGTCTACACGATATCGCAGCATTGTTGGAGGACTACAATATCTTACTATGACACGACCTGATTTGTCTTTTGCGGTTAACAAGGTGTGTCAATATCTTCATGCCCCTCGGTGTACACATTGGTCAGCGGTTAAGCGCATTCTCCGGTATGTTCAGGCCACACTGACACATGGCTTACGTTTGAGGCGTCCTACTGTGTCTCCTGATCTTCTGTCTGCGTTCTCTGATGCGGATTGGGCTGGTAACTCTGATGACCGGCGATCAACGGGGGGATATGCTATCTTCTATGGTGGTAATCTTATTTCTTGGAGTGCTAGAAAGCAAGCTACAGTGTCTCGTTCCAGTACAGAGTCTGAATACAAAGCACTTGCCAATGCCACAGCGGAGCTCATTTGGGTACAAGCACTTCTTGATGAACTTGGTGTTTCTCAAAGTCGCCCACCTATTCTTTGGTGTGATAATATTGGAGCAACATATCTTTCTTCCAACCCGGTCTTTCATGCACGTACAAAACATATTGAAGTGGATTTTCATTTTGTTCGTGAAAGAGTTGCTCAAAAGTTGCTTCAAATCAAGTTCATCTCCTCTAAGGATCAGTTAGCTGATATATTCACAAAGCCTCTACCACTACCATTATTTCATGCTTGTACACACAATCTCAACCTTCGTAGCTCAGCTGAGATTGAGGGAGGGTGATAAACAGTCTAACGTTTCCTACTCTAACTCTGATTATGTACGTACGTGTTCAGGTGTTGTGTGTAAACCTGAACCGTATCTGACTCTTCATGTACTTGTCTATTCTTCCCAATATAAATATACAAGGACCCGGCTGTTTAGCCGCACGGTTCCGCAATACCCTACCAATACTTGTTAACTTTCACTAACGAACCTCTGCAAGAAAAGCAGCCAAGCAATCTTGCATACTCTTCAAGAAATCAAGTCTTGTGTAGACAATTTTAGCAGCGGAGTTTAAAAGGTACTGCGATGGACTTTTGCTGCGGAGTCCAGTAAGTGTTTGCCATGTTGTTTCAAGGAAGGCTCTTGGACCTCTTTCAAATACCATGAAATACATTCGCTGTACATTTGTTCCCTACAAAAGACCAGAAACAAAAATAGGTAAGTAGCATAAATAAAAGATACAGTTCTCTGTAGCAGCGTAAAAAAGACCATAACGAATTAACTACATACCTCGGCTCTGGACTTCCAATAGAGCAAGCTTTTCTGAATATTATGCAAACTAGACAGAGTGTAATGCACAATATCTTCCAAGATAACATGTACAGTTGACACGGCACGAGAATTCCTGCAAATGATGTAGTCCAAATAAGTAAATTTGCTTAACCACAGAACAATAGTCGCAAACCAAGATGTATAATATATTAGCTCAAGCGAGATGGTAAGTTGCCACCACGTAGCTTGTTAGCCAAAATCCGCACAAATTTAATTGTTCTGACCGAAGCCGACAACAGTAAAGTGGTTGCACGGTAATTCGAGAAGCCGTTTCTCACCGGTCGTACAGCGTGGTGGTGCGATCGATTGGCAGCGGGAGACCATCGTGTCGGCGGCGTCTGCGGCCACCAAAGAGACGGCGGCGGAGATCGGGGGAGGCATCGTCGTCAGGTATGACGCGGAGGTCCCGCAGACGAACAGCGACGGCAGAGTGGTAGGCGTAGCCTGGGGGGCGACGGATAAAGCTCTCCAGATCTACGTGGGTAAGCCCGGAGAGTTCTGGCCTTTCTGTAGATCCCTGGAGGTCGGAGGAGGAGCGAGAGGGAGGGGGCAGGGGTCTCGCTGCCAATCAAGGCCGGAACCATGGTACTCGGCCATAGCATCCGCCATGGAGGAGGGCGCTAACCTCGGGAGAGTAAATTACGGAAAACTACCACAATTGACGTCCAAACCAGTATTTTGTGACAAATCTAACCCTTTTAAGCAACTAAACACATATATGAACTCTTTTCAAAACTATTTTCAAATTTGGACTCTTGAGGTTGGCGCCAATGAGGATGGAGCCGAACTTGTTCAGTTCGACGCCATACAGAAAGTCACGTAATTTTACTAAGGATTTAAAAAATTTAAAACAAGGGTCGCCAATGAGGATGGAGTCGACATGTACAAGATCGGCGCCATCCCGTTGCTTGTTGGAGCCGACCTCAGGGGTCAAGATGTAAGTGGCGCGTTCGTTGGACAATTTACCGACGCCACTTCGGCCACGTACCAGTTTCGTGGATTTTGTGGCCGCCAGTTATTTAGTTTGGCGGCTCCCTGCGGTTAAGTGGCGCCTGATTTTTATACTCTCTCCGTTCTGCAGGGGAAGGTAGATCGGGTGGACGCGCACGTCCGACCAGAAGCGTGCCGGCGAGATCCACGACGAGGGTGCCACGGCGCGTGGTGCTCGACGGCTTCCGGCACAGACGTGCTCCGGTCCGGGCTTGCGAGGCTCGACGCGGTACGAGCGCTGGCGTGTACGAGCCCTTGCGTCGAAAGAGCCAGGAATCGGAGGTCGTCCTCGACGTCGGCCGCTCCGCCGCGGGTGCTACTGGTCACCGGTTCATAGCCGCACCGGTGCCGCGACAAGGAGGGCGACCACATGCTCCCCCGTGCGTTCAAGAACAAGGCAGACTACTGCCGCGTCCACGCGCATCTCCTAGCAAAAAAACTTTAAGGCTCGATCTAGCCGTCTCGGCGAGAAGCAAGGAGACAGCGGTAAATCTGTTAGAATTTGGGCCCATTTGGGGAGCCTAATAAGCAATTCCTGAAAATCTCAAATTGGCCCATGTGCATGGCAGAATTTTGGAGATGCAATGTGATGCTAAAGTTTAGTCTCACATTGCTAGTTGGAGGAGACAAACACCACCTTATAAGGTGGAGTATTGTGACACTTGGTGTGCTAGTTGAGAACAGAAGGCTCTCTCTCGCGCACTCCTCCTCCTCCTCCGCCGCCGTCCGTCCGTCTCGTCACGACACGCCGCGGGTTGCGGGAATGAGCCGATGCCTATTGCTGTTCAGGAAAATCGAGTCGCTAGCGTACGCGTACAGCTTAGCCAGTTCGGGTCGCTCCCGGATCATGGGCTGCTGCACCGACTCGAAGGTGTGTGATGTGGCCGGCCCACATTGTAACCGTTAGGGTTTCCCGTGCACTGCGTGCGCCGTCACACACACCCGAACCAATCTAGGTTCCCGAACCGCACTATATATTATCGTGCACTGCGTGCGCCGTCACACACACCCGAATCAATCTAGGTTTTGCCAATCTCGTGCCTTGCGTCGCCACCGTAGTCTACTCCATCCCGTGCGCCGGTGCAGACAGCAGGTTTCCGGAACCACTTGTCCTTGTGATCCTATACGGGAGAGGGCGAATAAGGTTTTTGGGAAGCGCCCCGCGCGACTGCTTTCAAATTCTTCATCACGGCTCGACTTCCTGGACGATCTGCGGGTCCACGGGCGACTTGTCTCCAACGTCGTCTTCTTTGAGCTGCTACCGTCGCCGCTCAAGCTGCTGCCGTCGCTTCTCCAACGACTACTTCATCTACAATTGTTCGGTACGCTCGTCACGTTCCGATGGCTGTATTCGTAGATGTCTTGCTACTGTTCATGTTAATTAATACGTCTAGTATTTTCGAGATTAACATGTTAGTAGCTCTTGCGATCATGCTTTATATTCTGGAATTAATCATGTAAATTATGCCTAAGAATCCAACAATCCAAAAACCTTATATTTGTTATAGGCAATTTTCTGAGTTAAACATGGGACATCTATCTGATGCGTTGAGGCCGAACAAGTTTACCGGTGTAGACTTTAAGAGATGGCAGTACAAGACCACACTGTGGTTGCGATCTCTGAAAGTGTTCGAGTCTAGTGAGGGTTTACCTGAAGGAACTATATCTGACGAGGATCAGAACAAGTTCAAGGAAACCAATACTGCCTTTGTGGGACTCATTCTGAGTGCTCTTAGCAACAAGCTGTTCGATGTGTATATGCACATTACAGATGCCAAAGAGCTCTGGGAAGTACTAAACGCTAAGTTTGGTGTAGCAGATGCTGGCGATGAACTGTACATCATGGAGAGCTTCCATGACTTTAGGATGGCTAACAACTGTTTTGTAGTCGAACAGGCTCATGAGATACAGTGCATTGCTAAGGAGCTTGAGCACGCTAAGTGTGCCTTACCTGATAAGTTTGTGACTGGATGCATTATTGCAAAGTTGCCCTCTTCATGGAGGAACTTCGCCACAACTCTCAAACACAAGAGACGGGAGATATCGGTTGAAAACCTGATAGCGTCTCTTGATGTTGAGGAGAAGGCTCGGGCTAAGGATACTGCTGAGAGAGGTGGTGAAGGTCAGTCTAGCGCCAACATGGTGCAGAAGAACTTTCACCATGGCAAGAGCAAGGTAAAGAGCAAGCCTTCCTTCAACATGCCTACCAAGACTACTTCTTTCAAGAAGAAGAAGAAGATGCTGAACAAATCTGAGCTAAAGTGGTACACTTGTGGAGAGACCGGACACTTCTTTGTGGACTGCCCAGATCGTGCAGACAAGAAAAGGAAGGCGCCAAAGCATGTCAACGTCGTGACCACTAGCAATGCTGATGGGTACGGTAATTTACCGATTGTGCTTTCAGTATTTCAATCTCCATGTTGGTGGATTGATACGGGTGCTAATGTTCATGTATGTGCTGACATCTCTTTGTTCATTTCTTATCAGGTCGCAGATTCAAGCGTCTTAAAGGGGAATGGATCACATGCTTCTGTTCGTGGTGTTGGCACGGTAGATCTGAAGTTTACTTCGGGGAAGATCGTGCAGCTGAGGAACGTGCAGCATGTCCCTACTATGAACAAGAATCTTGTTAGCGGCTCCCTTCTATGCAGAGATGGGTTTAAATTAGTCTTGGAGTCCAATAAAGTAGTTGTGTCAAAGTTTGGACAATTTATTGGTAAAGGGTATGAGTGCGGAGGCTTGTTCCGCTTTTCATTATTGGATTTTTGTAATAAGTCAGTAAACCATATTTGTGGCAGTGTGGATTCGGATCGTAATGTTTGGCACTCTCGTTTATGTCATGTTAATTTTGGTTTAATGAGTAG
The DNA here is from genome assembly GCA_947311845.1 of Poa pratensis. Lineage (NCBI taxonomy): Eukaryota > Viridiplantae > Streptophyta > Magnoliopsida > Poales > Poaceae > Poa > Poa pratensis. Next base: position 40,378,394 of record CAMZMU010000047.1, read on the forward strand.
ACTTTCCAGTTTGAGTTTAATTCCTACTTTCACCATTGCCAAAGGTTCTAAGTGCCATAGCTGTGTGCAATCTAAGCAACCTCGAAAGCCTCACAAGGCAGCACAGGAGAGAAACTTGGCACCTCTAGAACTCGTACATTCGGATCTATGTGAGATGAATGACGTGTAGACAAAAGGTGATAAGAGATATTTCATGACTTTAATCGATGATGCTACTAGGTTCTGTTATGTATATTTGTTGCACACTAAAGATGAAGCTTTAGACTAATTTAAAATCTATAAAGCTGAAGTAGAAAATCAATTAGAGAGAAAGATCAAACGTCTTAGGTCAGATCGTGGTGGCGAGTATTTCTCCAATGTATTTGATGAATTCTGTGAGGAACATGGTATTATTCATGAGAGGACGCCTCCCTATTCGCCCCAATCAAATGGGGTTGCCGAAAGGAAAAACCGCACGCTGACCGACTTGGTGAATGCCATGTTGGACACTGCTGGTTTATCTAAAGCATGGTGGGGAGGCTTTGTTGACTTCGTGTCATGTGATGACTCCCAAGTGCAGGAGATCAATTGTAGTACCTTTCAATTAGAAAAGGTTGTCGAACCCACGAGGAGCTGAAGGTATTGGTTAGCAAGATTGATAAATAAAATAATAAAAATGCAAGTGTTTTTGGTATTTTTGGTTGTATAGTTGCAATGCAGAAAATAAACAGTAGCAAGTCAAAGCTCTCAAAGAGAGAAAGCCCAATCCTCTTGTGTGCAAGAGGACAAGCTCAAGTGATGTGTAACTTATATGTGGAAAACGTTCCCGAGGGCGGCATGGATATTGCTAGGCATAGAGATTTATTAAACAACACGTTGAATATCTTGTCAAGTTTTAATCTTCTTTGGACGGAGCCATTATTAGGTATAGCTAAATAAATAAACTACAACCCCTTATGATGGATCATGTGGCCAAGTAAATGACTGCACAAGAATTATTAAGACATAAAGTCCCACCATAGCATTACACTCTAAGGTCCCCGATACTAATACCCTCATAATATAACTTCATGATTCGGTCCCAGGTTTACATGTCCTCCCAAGTCTCCCTCAATTCATTATACTACGGTGTTCTCCTATGAGCCCATATAGGTGAAGTGTTGTGCAGTCGACGTTCGCACAACACCATCATAGAATCACATAAAAGATAAACTCTTGACAAAATACCAACACATCTTATATATAAATCATTGCCAATTCATCCTATGCCCTCAGGAACATATGGGAACTACTCACAACGTGCAAACATGATAATATTCAGTGGCATAAGTGGTACAACACAATCTGAAAATATAAGTTCACCACCAAATAATGACAAGTACTCAATCACTAACATGAATAGTAGCACAAGACAAGTATCTAGGGTATAGCAACTCTCAAACTACGAGGGGAACGGAGTGGATCACGGAGATGATGATGGAGATGGTGTTGGTCTTGGTGATGGTGATGGTGTAGAGGCCTCCTCCCACGCCAAGGAGGAGAGGTGATGATGATGACGATGATTTCCCCCTTCTCCGGAGTTTCGGAGCAGCAGGATCTGATCCCCCTCGGAGGGAATCAGGAGTTTCGCCGCCACCGCGGCCTCGGATGGACTTGGAAAAATTAGGGCGTAACTTTTCGGGGAGGACGAAGGCGTCGATAAAAAGCCCCAGGCGAGGAGGTGCCCGAGGCCCCACTTAGTGGGTCCCACGCGGCCAGGTACTTGGGCCGCGTGGGCCCACCCCTTTTGGGCCTCGTGGCTCTCCTCTCTTCGGTCTTCTTCCCTCTGCCTTTCTCCCGATGAAAAACCAGCTGGGTATTTTCCCTTTTATTATTTGAGTCCCTGTAGCTCCTGAAACATTAAAGACAAGAAAAAGGAGGTTTTCTGCCTCCCAGAAATTAAATACCAAAAATAGGGACTTTGTATGAAAGTCCCATAAATCATCTAAAACATGTAAAAACAATGATATAACAATGCAAATAACATTCTAATATGATACTAAAAGTTGTATAAATGATGATATAAAATGCACGTATCAACTCCCCAAGCTTAAACCTTTACTCGTCCTCGAGTAAGTAAGGACATAGATCATTACATGCATCAATGGACTTATGGTTGATAAATAAATACGAGCATTGTAGCATCATCATATTCAGTTGCAATGTAAGATTAATGAACTAAAACTCATACACATGAGGGCAACATAAGTAGAAGCTCTAGCAATCACCCCTTACTTTTGAAAGCAAATAACCATTGTATGTTGGACAATTGAATCATGCTATTTTTCACATGCTTTTGCTCTATAATGGCCATAGAGTATTGATGAAAATCTGAATATAAAAGGTGGGCACTTTGGAAAGATATATATATGAGTAGAGGTAAAGCATGAATAAGTTTCATCTAACTTCTGAACTTCTCTATTTAAGTTAATGATTGTAATGTGGTAATCCTTGGTGTCAAGCTCTCATTCCCCTATCATAGCATCTTGAATGATTAAGTTTAAAGTGAAAGCAAATATGAGTAATGTGCTTGACAAAGTACAGGTTGAAATTCTCAAGCCCTTGAATACAAAGCAAGTTCAAGTTAAATATCATTGTAAGTAGTAATAGTATCATTAAGAGCGTCAACTGGGGTACCTCTTGTCCCAGGATATGGAACAAGCCATATCAAAATGACAAGACAAACAAACATAATGAACAATCTCAACACCCTTTTTATTTACCATTGGATAGCTTTTTATTGTAAGGTGTATCACAGAAGGTTCACCATAGCATGTAAGTAAATTTCCACCATGAATGATGCATGGCTTAGATTAGCGGCACAGGCGTCTCTCTAACCATTTATACAAACTCATTTAAACTCACTTCATTTCCTCATTTATTTCACCCATGGTAAGCATCCATAAACAAAAGTACATGATATCAACTAAATGAGATGATGTGCAATGTTGAAAGCTTGCCATGTGACAGCACATATGAGCTAACTCTCAACCAAAGACATTTGTCAAGCCCACAACATCATAATTTTAATCACAATAGGTCATGTTTTATTATGCAATGAAAGTAAAGTGTCCATCAAGTTCGTGAGAGCTATATAACCAACTTTTCCCATAACAATCAATAACATAAACATTTTAATTCAGAGGTATAGATAACACAAAAATCATGATAAACATACTCGGAATAGCATAAAGCTAATAGGTAGATATGGTGGACTCACTGGAAAAACTTTGGTTGAAGGTGTTGGAAACAAGTTTTTACTTGTTGGAATTTTTGGGCTAGCAAGAGGGAGAAAGTTGACCATCTAAATGCATGCATGAGTGTCCATAGAACTAACCATTCTCTTTACTCATTTTATAATGGGGTGATTCTACAATTGTCCAACACACTCAAGTTAATTAGTTCAAGGCAAGATGTGACTGAAACTTCTAAATATGCCACGCTCATTTGCATGAGTGTTACCCATAAATCTCCAAACAAGGGAATCATGGATGACACCATACTTTCATATTCATTGATAAACTACAAGATAGAGATACATGATAATGCTCCATGAGCTCACACACGCCTAAGAGATATTGATAACTAAACGATAAAAGCAAAACACACCATGACTAGATAGATATGATAAACTAGTAGAGATAAAGACTAGTGGAACTCCCCCAAGCTTGACGTTCTGCAAGAGCCTTCTTTGCTGCGGCCTCCTCCTTCTCATATTCTTCCTCCCATTCAGCCATCTTCCATGGGAAAGGCCTTCCATCACGGAAAGATGTAGGTGGATCATTGTACCTGAGGGTGGCAGCTGCTGCAATTTTCTTGAAGCGTTCTTCATACTCGCAGTTCTGGTTCTCTACATCCCACATAAAGCATTGGATCTTCTCCATCTTCTCGATGACGTCCTTGTATCTTTCCTCTAGTTCTTCGAGCCTCCCCTTGTACTCTTCAACCTTCTTCTCCAGCTCCAGGTTCATGAAGTGATGAGCATCAAGGCTGCGGTAAACCACAGTGCCATACCTGAAGGTCTTGTCTTCCAGATCACCAGCCTTTCCTCCACCGTACCGGTGGCCTTGGGAGCCTTCACCTCCTCCACGAGCAGCACACCCTCCTTGAAGGTCACGGCCTTCGGTGGAGCCATCACGGAGTTGAGGTAGCGGTTCACAACACCTCCCTTGGGGACGCTCTCCCCCTCATGGTTGGATCCGGAGCAAGACATGGCTAAACCCTGACAGACAGAAACAGCAAAAGCAAAGATCGCTCGAGAACGCTCGGTGCGAGATTAGATCAACGAAAAGGGGTATATATTGACGGTTTTTAGGTCAAGACGAAGCGTCGGAGTCGAAAACGAGACGGAACGGGACTCCGAGGGGCAAAAGGAGTGGCCCACGCGGCCCAAGATTCTGGCCGCGTGGGACCCCTTGTTTCCTTCCTCGGGTCTCCGCTTCGTCCAGTTTTCTTGTCCCACACGTTAATTTCCATAAAAAATGACTTCCGTAAAATTTTACGCAATTCCGAGAAACTTTCCAACACAAAAGTTACCTATTATTGATTTTGGGTTTCTGAAACTGCAAAATTCTTCGCAATTACCTCCTCCGGTGTCTTTAAATTCAACTCCTCCACCTTTCCGATGAAGCTCTTCCTGCAATATAATGTTTAAGGCGTTGTCCATTGACTACATGAGGTTTACCTTTCATATCACCGTGAAGACGGATAGCTCCTGAACGGTACACCTCCTGTATCACTAATGGTCCCTGCCACTTTGAAGCTAACTTTCCTGCAGAAAACTTGAAACGAGAATTGTACAATAAAACTTGATCACCTACTTTGAATTCTTTTCTCTTAATTTTCTTGTCATGCCAAATTTTAACTTTCTCTTTAAACATTCTAGCACTTTCATAAGCTTCGTTTCTCCATTCATCAAGTAGGTTTAAATCAAGAATTCTCTTCTCTCCGCAGTCTTAAAATCAAAGTTCAATTGTTTAATAGCCCATCTAGCATTATGTTCTAATTCAACAGGTAAATGACAAGCTTTTCCATAAACCATTCTATAAGGAGACATTCCCATAGGATTTTTAAAAGCAGTTCTATAAGCCCATAATGCATCATTAATTTTAGTTGGCCAATCAGATCTAGACTTATTCACTGTCTTCTCCAAAATGAGTTTAATTTCCCTATTACTTAATTCAACTTGTCCACTTGTTTGAGGGTGATAGGGAGATGCAATTCTATGGTTAACATCATATTTTGCCAATGTTTTTCTAAGAATACCATGCAAGAAATGAGAACCACCATCAGTAATTAAAAACCTAGGAACACCAAACCTGGGGAAAATGATGTCCTTGAGCATCGTCATTGCTGTGGCATGATCTGCACTCTTGGTTGGAATTGCTTCCACCCACTTTGTAACATAATCCACTGCAACCAAAATGTGAGTATGCTTTGTCTTTGACTCTGGGAAAGGCCCATAAAGTCAAAGCCCCAAACATCAAATGGCTCAAGTGGCAAAGAATAATTCATAGGCATTTCATTTCTCCTACCAATATTTCCTACTCTTTGACATTTATCACAAGATTTAACATATTCAGCACAATCCTTAAATAAAGTAGGCCAATAGAAACCAGATTGTAATACCTTTGCACCTGTACGATCTCCTGCATGATGCCCTCCATAAGGACTGTCATGACAATCTCTTATAATAGCCTGTTGTTCATGCTCAGGTACACAACGTCTAATAATACCATCCACACTTTTCTTATAAAGGAAAGGATCATCCCAAAAATAATGTCTAAGATCATAAAAGAATTTCTTTCTTTGTTGAAAAGTGAAGTGTGGAGGTAAACCTTACCAACAATAAAATTTGCATAGTTGGCAAACCATGGTGATGCAACTTTAGCACTAGAAACATTAACAATTGCAAGTTGTTCATTAACAAAGCTATCATTAATAGGAATAGGATCATCAGGTATATTTTCCATTCTAGAAAGATGATCAGCTACTTGATTATCTTCCCCTTTCCTATCAACAATGTGTAAATCAAATTCTTGCAATAGAAGTACCCATCTTATTAATCTAGGCTTAGCATCTTTCTTATGCATTAAGTATTTAATGGCAGAATGATCAGTATGCAATGTGACTTTCGAATCAGTAATATAAGGTCTAAACTTGTCACAAGCAAATAGCACTGCTAAAAATTCTTTTTCAGTTGTGGCATAATTCCTTTGAGCAGCATCAAGTGTTCTACTAGCATAATAAATGACATTCAGTTTCTTATCAACACGTTGGCCCAAAACAGCCCCAACTGCATAATCACTAGCATCACACATAATTTCAAAAGGCAATTTCCAATCAGGAGGTTGAATAATAGGAGCACTTATTAAAGCATTCTTCAAAATATTAAAGGACTCAATGCAATCATCATTAAAAGAGAAAGGAACATCCTTTTGCAAAAGATTGGTTAGGGTTTTGATATTTTGGAGAAATCTTTAATAAACCTACGATAAAAACCTGCATGCCCAAGAAAACTTCTTATACCTTTGATGTCCCTTGGGTATGGCAGCTTTTCAATAGCTTCTATCTTTGCTGGGTCAACTTCTATTCCTTTCCAGAAATCTTATGCCCAAGAACAATACCTTCAGTAACCATGAAGTGACACTTCTCCCAGTTTAAAACTAAGTGTTGGTCTTCACAACGCTGCAAAACTTTGTTAAGGTTGAACAAGCAATTATCGAAGGAAGTACCATACACAGAAAAATCATCCATAAAACTTCCATTATCTTTTCAATATAATCAGCAAATATAGCATTCATGCATCTTTGAAAAGTAGCAGGAGCATTACATAACCGAATGGCATTCTCCTATAAGCAAATGTACCATATGGGCAAGTAAAAGTGGTCTTTTCTTGATCATCCTTATGGACAGGAATTTGTGAGAAACCTGAATAACCATCTAAATAGCAAAAGTGAGAGTGTTTAGATAACCTTTCTAACATTTGATCAATAAATGGCAATGGGTAATGATCTTTACGAGTTGCTTTATTTAACTTCCTGAAATCAATACACATCCTATAACCAACAACAGTACGTTGAGCCACAAGTTCATCCTCATCATTTGGAACAACAGTCATTCCACCCTTTTTAGGAACACAATGAACAGGACTAACCCACTTACTATCAGCTATGGGATAAATGATACCAGCTTCAATAAGTCTTATTACCTCTTTCCTTACCACTTCTTCATTTTTGGATGGAGACGGCGTTGATAATCAACAACAGGTTTTGCATCCTCTTCCAAATTAATTTTATGCATACATAGAGCTGGGCTTATACCTTTAAGATCATCAAGAGAGTATCCAATGGCTGGTCGGTGAGCTTTAAGCACATCAAGTAATTTCTCTTCTTCTTCAGCTGAAAGGTTAGCACTAATAATGACAGGATATATGCTCTTCTCATCCAAATATGCATATTTCAGATTTGTAGGCAAAGGTTTAATTCAAAGCTAGGATCCCCTTTAGGTGGTGGTAGCACTCCTAAATTATCAGGTGGGATATGCAATTGTAATTGTGGTGGTTGTTGCCATAATATTTGTTCTAAAGCATCTTTTCCTCATCATTAAATGGTTCATCTTGATTAAGCATATAACGTTCTACAACATCTGTTGAAGCTACAGCTATATGTGCAAGAGTTTCAATTATATCTTCAGAAATTGGCTCTTTCACAACATGTTTATCAGCAAATTTGGAAAAGTTGAACTCAAGTTTTTCACCAGCACATTTAATAAACACTTTCTCTTTAGGCAAATTAATTTCAGCACCAACAGTGTTTAAGAAAGGTCTACCAAAAATGATAGGACAAAAAGAATCTTGAGGACAACCAAGCACAATAAAATCAGCAGGATATTTTATTTTGCCAACCAATACTTCAACATCTCTAACAATTCCAAATGGACTAATATAATCTTTATTAGCAAGTTGAATTGTCATACCTGTCTCTTCCATAATGATAGGATCAATATCAGGCTTGATTTCAAGATAAAGAGAATATGGAATGACACTAATACTTGCTCCAATATCACATAGACCATGATAACTTGAAGTCCCAATAGAGCATGATATAACAGGTTTACCAACTTTGGCCGAATTACCTTTGATGACTTAGTAGCATCTTCACATAAATAAACATCAACAGGGTCTTCTTCATTTAATTGTTTGATAATTGAAATTTGACTGTTGACTTCCACCTGTTCATAAGGCTGAGAACATCTTCTTTTACTCTTGTTAGTAACAGCAATAAGTAAATTCTCCTTAACTTGGTTTGGATATGGAGGTGGTTCAACATACTCTCAATTGTCACAGATGACACTGGTTCTGCCTGTTTAATAACTTTAGGAACAACAATAGATTGTTTAACAGGTTCAACATAAACTTCAAAACCACTTTGAGGAACACAGATATGCTCAGCAAAACCTTTAGCTATCTCAATTATAACATAAGGATCAAGATTAAAAGTATCACTCAGATTTTTAAACAACATAGAAGTAGAGAAGTTCTCTACACATGAATATCCATAATCAAAATAGGGCTCATTACCTTTATCAAGATCCCAATGACTAGTATTTTCAGAAATAGTCTCCAATAAATTCCATGCTTCTTCTTCAGTATTATTAGTAAAACTTCCACCAGATGAATTATCCAGAATTTCCTTGTGCTTCGACGGTAGCCTCACATAAAAGTTTATCAATATAAGTTTCCTTGTAAGATCATGACAAGGATTCTTGCGAAGGAGTTCCTTTAACCTCCCCCAAGCTTGAGTAATACTCTCTCCCAGATGTGGCCAGAAATTAAATATATAGCAGCGGTTCTCATAAGCTTCTTTAGGAGTAAAATATTTAAGAAAGAAAACCTTCCTCAAGATATTCCATTCAATAGCAACCTCTTCATCAAGAGACCTGTACCAATCACGAGCATTACCAGATAAAGACAAATATAATAACTTCCTTTTTACCTGATCTTCAGAAATACCAGGAAGTCTAAATAAACCACATATGTCTTCAATAACTCCATGTGTTCACGTGCAGACTTAGTTCCATCACCTGTAAATGGATTTTTCATAACTCTTTTAACATGACCAACGGGAATTTTAAATCCCACTTTAGGTATCTCAGACACAGTAGTTTCAACCACTTTAGGAGTAGTGGCATAAGCACTGTCATATAGAGCAAGATGCAGCGAGGAACGATTCATAAATGCCATAGTAACAATGAGATAAAAATAAAACAGCTTTCAAGTTTCCTTACCAAACTTCTTACCAATAGCGCTACGCTCCCCGGCAACGGCGCCAGAAAAGTGTCTTGATGACTCCCAAGTGCAGGAGATCAATTGTAGTACCTTTCAATTAGAAAAGGTTGTCGAACCCACGAGGAGCTGAAGGTATTGGTTAGCAAGATTGATAAATAAAACAATAAAAGATGCAAGTGTTTTTGGTATTTTTGGTTGTATAGTTGCAATGCAGAAAATAAACAGTAGCAAGTCAAAGCTCTCAAAGAGAGAAAGCCCAATCCTCTTATGTGCAAGAGGACAAGCTCAAGTGATGTGTAACTTATATGTGGAAAACGTTCCCGAGGGCGGCATGGATATTGCTAGGCATAGAGATTTATTAAACAACACGTTGAATATCTTGTCAAGTTTTAATCTTCTTTGGACGGAGCCATTATTAGGTATAGCTAAATAAATAAACTACAACCCCTTATGATGGATCATGTGGCCAAGTAAATGACTGCACAAGAATTATTAAGACATAAAGTCCCACCATAGCATTACACTCTAAGGTCCCCGATACTAATACCCTCATAATATAACTTCATGATTCGGTCCAGGTTTACATGTCCTCCCAAGTCTCCCTCAATTCATTATACTACGGTGTTCTCCTATGAGCCCATATAGGTGAAGTGTTGTGCAGTCGACGTTCGCACAACACCATCATAGAATCACATAAAAGATAAACTCTTGACAAAATACCAACACATGTTATATATAAATCATTGCCAATTCATCCTATGCCCTCAGGAACATATGGGAACTACTCACAACGTGCAAACATGATAATATTCAGTGGCATAAGTGGTACAACACAATCTGAAAATATAACTTCACCACCAAATAATGACAAGTACTCAATCACAAACATGAATAGTAGCACAAGACAAGTATCTAGGGTATAGCAACTCTCAAACTACGAGGGGAACGGAGTGGATCACGGAGATGATGATGGAGATGGTGCTGGTCTTGGTGATGGTGATGGTGTAGAGGCCTCCTCCCACGCCAAGGAGGAGAGGTGATGACGATGACGATGATTTCCCCCTTCTCCGGAGCTCCGGAGCAGCAGGATCTGATCCCCCTCGGAGGGAATCAGGAGTTTCGCCGCCGCCGCGGCCTCGGATGGACTTGGAAAAATTAGGGCGTAACTTTTCGGGGAGGACGAAGGCGTCGATAAAAAGCCCCAGGCGAGGAGGTGCCCGAGGCCCCACTTAGTGGGTCCCACGCGGCCAGGTACTTGGGCCGCGTGGGCCCACCCCTTTTGGGCCTCGTGGCTCTCCTCTCTTCGGTCTTCTTCCCTCTGCCTTTCTCCCATGAAAACCAGCTGGTATTTTCCTTTTATTATTTGAGTCCTGTAGCTCCTGAAACATTAAAGACAAGAAAAAGGAGGTTTTCTGCCTCCCAGAAATTAAATACCAAAAATAGGGACTTTGTATGAAAGTCCCATAAATCATCTAAAACATGTAAAAACAATGATATAACAATGCAAATAACATTCTAATATGATACTAAAAGTTGTATAAATGATGATATAAAATGCACGTATCATCATGTCCTGAATAGAGTTCCTAACAAGGATAAAGAGAAGACACCTTACGAGGAGTGGTCGGGGAGAAAACCATCACTTTCTTATTTTCGTACTTGGTGATGTTTGGTGAAAGTCAATGTTCCAATTCCTAAGAAACAAAAACTTGGACCGAAGACAGTGGATTGTGTCTTTCTAGGTTATGCTCAGCGGAGCATTTGCTATAGATTTTTAGTGGTTAAATCTGAGATACCTGATATGCATGTTGATACTATTTTGGAATCTCGTGATGCAACATTTTTTGAGAACACGTTTCCTATGAAGGATATGCATAGCATTGCTAGAATTTCTTCTGAGATATTTGCTGAACCTAGTACATCTGTTGATCATTCTGAACAACCACTTGTTGAGGAAGTCCTTGAGAAGGATGACAATGAATCAGCTCCCAAGAGGAGCAAGAGACAGAGGACTGAAAAATTCTTTGGTGATGATTTCATTGTGTACCTTGGGGACAATACTCCCACGTCCATTGCAGAAGCATTTGCATCTCCTGATGCTGATGACTGGAAAGAAGCTGTACATAATGAGATGGACTCGATTCTTTCTAATGTAACTTGGGAATTATCTGAACGACCCTACGGCTGCAAACCTGTGGGTTGTAAGTGGGTGTTCAAGAAGAAGCTAAGGCCTGATGGTACTATTGAGAAGTACAAGGCACGGCTTGTAGCCAAGGGCTACACCCAGCGCGAAGGCGAAGATTACTTTGACACCGATTCACCTGTTGCTAGACTCACCACCATTCGAGTACTACTTTCCCTGGCTGCCTCCTATGGTCTTATCGTTCATCAAATGGACGTAAAGACAGCTTTCCTTAACGGAGAGTTGGAAGAGGAAATCTATATGGATCAGCCTGATGGGTTTGTAGTAAAAGGTGAAGAGAGAAATGTGTGCAAATTGTTAAAATCTTTGTATGGGCTGAAACAAGCACCTAAGCAATGGCATGAGAAGTTTGACAACACTCTTATGTCTGCAGGCTTTGCCATTAATGAGGCTGACATGTGTGTGTATTATCGCCATGGTGGGGGCGATAGTGTTATATTATGCTTGTATGTTGATGACATACTTATTTTCGGTACAAGCATGATAGTGATAAATGAGGTCAAGTCTTTCCTGTCAAAGAGCTTTGATATGAAAGATCTGGGACAAGCTGATGTGATCCTGAACATTAAGCCGATTAGGGATGAGAGTGGGATTACGTTAACGCAATCACACTATGTTGAGAAGGTCTTGAGCCGCTTTGGTTATATAGACAGCAAGCCTTCTCCAACACCCTATGATCCCAGTGTGACACTCAGAAAGAACAAAAAGGAAACGAGAAATCAATTAAGATATTCTCAAGTGATCGGTTCACTCATGTACCTTGCGAGCGCGACGAAACCTGACATCTCTTTTGCTGTGAGCAAGTTGAGCAGGTTCATGTCTAACCCGGGTATTGATCATTGGCATGCACTTGAAAGGGTCATGCGCTATCTGAACGGTACAATGAGTTATGGGATTCACTATTTAGGGCACCCTCCGGTGCTTGAGGGATACTGTGATGCGAACTGGATCTCAGATGTTGATGAGCTCTACGCCACAAGTGGATATACATTTATTCTTGGAGGTTGCGCAGTGTCATGGAGGTCTTGCAAACAGACCATTTTTACGAGGTCAACCATGGAAGCAGAACTTACTGCTTTAGATACAGCTTCTGTTGAGACAGAATGGCTGCGTGAGCTCTTGATGGACTTGCCGGTGGTTGAGAAACCATTACCGGCCATCCTTATGAATTGTGACAACCAAACGGTTATCATGAAAGTGAACAGTGCTAAGGATAACGCGAAGTCATCAAGACACGTCAAAAGACGCTTGAAGTCTGTCAGGAAAATGAGAAACTCCAGAGTAATAACTGTTAGTTATATTCAAACAGACAAAAACCTGGCAGATCCCTTTACGAAGGGACTATCACGTAATGTGATAGAGAGTGCATCGAGGGAGATGGGGTTGAGACCCGTGAGCGTTACACCATAGTGGTAACCCAACCTATGTGATCGGAGATCCCGTGAATTAGGACCTGGGAAGAACAAGCTAGTGGTTTAACAGAGGAGAGTTATTTTATAACCCTCTCCGTGAGAAGATGCATAACTCTCACATTCTGTAAGGCAGGTTGGCAATATGCCTTAATGTGTTTCTGTTGGCTATTCGTAGCAAAGGTGCTATCCTACAGAGCGACCTTGAAAGAACACACCTATATGAGTCTGACTGTTAAATGTCGCAGTCTATGAGATTTGGGTGATCTCTAGTAAGCTCATGAAGAGACCAGGGAGTATGACGCATATGCTCCACCCGCGGGGTAGGCTACTGGCAGCCACGTACTGGTTATGACTTTGAGTGAAGTCTATTGGCACCAAACTTGCAATTCAAGATTTGTCCATTGTTCAAGTTGCTGGTAGATGTAGCTTGAAGCTCTAGGCGGAAGTTCAACTTAACAGTCTCTGCTGAAACACTGGTATATAAACAAGAAACGAGGTTTGGCAAAATTTCTAAATTGGAATTTGAGATCTGGTGGGGGATTGTTAGAATTTGGGCCCATTTGGGGAGCCCAATAAGCAATTCCTGAAAATCTCAAATTGGCCCATGTGCATGGCAGAATTTTGGAGGTGCAATGTGGTGCTATAGTTTAGTCCCACATTGCTAGTTGGAGGAGACAAACACCACCTTATAAGGTGGAGTGTTGTGACACTTGGTATGCTAGTTGAGAACAGAAGGCTCTCTCCCGCGCACTCCTCCTCCTCCTCCGCCGTCATCCGTTCGTCCGTCTCGTCACGACACGCCGTGGGTTGCGGGAATGAGCCGAGCCGATGCCTATATTTTTGTTGTTCAGGAAAATCGAGTCGCTAGCGTACGCATACAGCTTAGCCAATTCAGGTCGCTCCCGAATCGTGGGCTGCTGCACCGACTCGAACGTGTGCGACGTGGCCGGCCCACGTTGTACCCGTTAGGGTTTCCCGAACCGCACTATATATTGCCGTGCACTGCGTGCGCCGTCACACACACCCAAACCAATCTAGTTTTTCCAATCTCGTGCCTTGCGCCGCCACCGTAGTCTACTCCATCCCGTGCGTCGGCGTGCACCGGCGAACGGGACAGCAGGTCTCCGGAACCACTTGTCCTTGTGATCCTGTTCAGGAGAGGGTGAATAAGGTTTTTGGGAAGCGCCCCGCGAGACTGCTTTCAAGTTCTTCATCATGGCTCGACTTCCTGGACGATCTCCGGGTCCACGGGCGACTCGTCTCCAACGTCGTCTTCTTCGAGCTGCTACCGTCGCCGCTCAAGCTGCTGCCGTCGCTGCTCCAACGACTACTTCATCTACAATAGTTCGTCACGTTCCGATGGCTGTGTTCGTAGATGTCTTGCTACTGTTCATGTTAATTAATACGTCTAGTATTTTCGAGATTAACATGTTAGTAGCTCTTGCGATCATGCTATATATTCTGGAATTAATCATGAAAATTATGCCTAAGAATACAACAAAATCAAGCATGGCGCCCTCGATCTGGCCGTCTCGGTCGGCGAAAAGCAAGCAGACAAGCGGTAAATCAAGCATGGCGCCCTCGATCTGGCCATCTCGGTCGGCGAGAAGCAAGCAGGCAAGAGAAAAATCAAGGCTGAAGCCCTCGCTACGGCCCTCTGCGCTCGAAGGAGTAAACTATGGCAGTTGTAGAGTGCAGGTGGCGTAGAGTTCGCAGGCAGCCGCTGGCGTTGGTGGCTCGGCCGTATAGGCCACGAAAGTTTTGCGACCCGCCGCATAGGCCGTTTGATCGATTTTTTGCGGGCGGCGTATGTGGGTCTGTTGGACGCCGCTGCCACTTACATCCTGACTCAGGGGTTAGATTTGAAAATAATTTTGGAGAGGGTCGCTACCTATTTTGGTGATTTTTTCTAAAATCTACTCCCTCCGGTCCACAATAAATGTCGTAACCTCTATAGAAAATTTGTACTACTGCCATATGATTTGTACGACACTTAATGTGGACTGGAAGTAGTACCAAATTTGGGGGCGAGAAACAACAGATCGCACAAATGCAGCGCTTCATCACGGACATCCAATGCACTAATGCAGCGAGGCCGCCACAGGGACTCGTGCAGCAAGCGCGAGGGAGGCCGGAACGGCGGCGCACACGCAGCACCGGCTAGCAGAAGCGCACGCACGCAGCAGCATGCGCAAGCAGCACCAGCGCATGCACGCAGCACCAGCGAAAAGGCACCCACGCGCTAGCAAGCTGGTTGGGCAAGCGCGGCCGAGGCGCAGGGGCGCGCTGGGCAGCATGCGGGACGGCCGACAGGCGGCGATGAGGGCCGCCCGACATTAGACGCACATTAGGTGCTCGACACAATGCAAGGGAGACAGGGGCCAAGTTATCCCTTACATGTGGGCTATCCTGTCAGGTCTGCTATTACAACGTGATCAACAAAAAATTTGCGCGATTTGTTGTTCCTCGCCCCAAATTTGGTAGATTTTAGAAAAAATCACGAAAATAGGTATTGACCTGTCATTTGAACGCCAATTGTAGTAGTTTTTGTCGGGTTAAACTCTGCAGTCTAACTCTGAATCTGCACATCACAGTAGGCGTTCTTCAGTTAACTGTAGATGATCAATCCCTTGCCTGGTTTCTATCAGTTAACTGACGTAGGTGTTTTAGCTGAATAATTGTGGTCTGTAACGTGTGTTCTGTACACGTTAGAGTCACATCGTTTACTCGTTCAAAGCTAGGATAGAGTAGCTAGTTTGCCAAAAAATGAACCGTTTCCAAAAATGAACTATTTTCAAATAAAAATCTGAACCATTTTTCAAAAAATGAACCACTTTCGAAAATGAAACGATTTAAAAAATGAACACTTTTAAAAAATGAACCATTTCCAAAAAACAAAATATGAACATTTTTTAAATCTAAACCATTTAAAAATGATTTTTTCCATAAATCTGAAAATATTCGTAAATTTAAAAAGAGTAAACAAAGAAAATAAAAAACAACCGAAAACAGATAAAACGACGGAAAACTGAAAAAACCGGTAAATCAGAAGAAAAAAACGAACCAGAACTTTCAAGAATCTTCCCAAAACTAGAAAAAAACCGATATGAAAATGAAATCGGTTAGGGATTGCCCTTTTTAATTTACTCAAAATGGGAGATCCTATGCGGCGCCCATTGGTGGTGGATTCACCCAGCACCGCCTGCTGTGTTCGCTCCGCGCCGCGTATATGGGCCGACCCAACTATTTCACCGCTGCACGTTTTTTTTTTTCGCCCCAAAAATATGTTATTGTTTTTTCGTTTTCTTTCCTGCATGTTCGGGCAAAAAAAATGATCAATTTTCGAAAATCTTGGTACCATTTTCAAATTTGGAACCATGTTCAAATTTGGAACCATTTTTAAATTTAGAACATTTTTAAAAATGGAATCAATTTACAAATTTGAAACCATTTTGAAAATGGAACCAATTTTCGAAAATGAACAATTTTCAGATTTGGAACCATTTATTTTGATCCATTTTAAATTCGGAACCATTTTAAATTTGGAAACATTTTCAAAATGAAACCATTTTCAAATTTGGAACCATTTTCAATTTTGGAACCATTTTTAAATTTGGAACCATTTTCAAAATGGAACCAATTTTCAAATTTGGAACCATTTCAAAATGGAACCAATTTTTTAAAATGAACAATTTTCAAATTTGGAACCCTTTTAAAATTCGGACCATTTTTAAATTTGGAACCATTTTCAAAATGGAACCATTTTAAAAATGGAACCAATTTTCAAATTTGGAACCATTTTCAAAATGGAAACATTTTAAAAAATGAACAATTTTTAAATTTGGAACCATTTTAATTTCGAACCCATTTTTAAAATGGAACCATTTTCAAAATGTAACCAATTTCAAAAATGATTTTTTAATTTGGAACCATTTTTAAATTTGGAACCATTTTAAAATTGGAGCCAATTTTCAAAAATGAATATTTTTCATATTTGAAACCATTTTTAAATTTGAAACCATTTTAAATTCGGAACCATTTTTAAATTTGGAACCATTTTAAAAATGGAACATTTTAAAAATTAAACAATTTTCAAACAACAATTTGAAAAGAACGAAAAACAAATAAAAAAGGAAAACAAAAACAAAACAGAAAACGAAAAAGAAAAAAGAAAAAAAAACGAAAAAGAAAGAAACAATAAAATCCACCCGGCCGATGGGCCGGGCCGCCAGAAGCTCCCCCGTTATTAGAGGCCTTTAGATTCACTAACGGGCGGCGTATAGGGTTTGCGATGAATCTGAAAATTAATTTACTCAGGATGGGAATGGGCTAACTCGGCCCAAATATTAGAGGCATTTAGATTCACAGGGGTGATACCCGGCTCCATTTATATGAAACGAGTATCCAGTCTTTGTTTCTCCCCCAACAGAAGAAAATAGAGCAAATGCCAGGAAAAGAAAACCTAGCTAAACTACACTAATTAACAGGTGATGCAGTCCTTGCCCAAAACACTGGGACTTTCTTACATCCATAGTTGCAAAGCTACCAGGTTTGCCAAAGCCCAAAACAAGCTTTGGTTGACAAAAGGGGAGGACCTGATGAAACTGTAGTATCTCCATGCTACCAAAAACCATACACTGCGCAGAGGGGGGAGTTGTTCAGGGACTTTCTTTCCATGCTGGCAGTTTCGACAAACCCGTCTATTAGTGTATGGTAAGTGATCGAATCGTTCGTATAAACTAGTAATTATGGACGTTTTAAGGCAACTCTTTCCCAATAAAAAGGATGCAAGTTTGAACCCTGAAGTATAATGTTTTAGATAATGTTTTGAACCCTGAACTATGAAACCTTAAACTTCATTTTAAACCATAAACCTTCTATGAGACCCTGACTTGAACTCTGAACTATTATAGCCCAAACTAAACCTGACTTGAAACCTTCTACGATAGCAGACAGACTTGAACCCTGAACTATGAAACCGTCCATATTAAACCTTAAACTTTCTAAAACCATTTAAACTTAACTCTAGCCCGGTATTAGATAGTAATTTTGCATTTCGTTTTCAAAAAAATGTATGAAATATGGAAAGATGAGTGCATGTCCTGAGATTATCTAACATGCATAGTTCATAAGAAAATATGACTGCTTTGTGCAGTGGTGGTGCCAGCACCCGGCTCCCAAGGTGCATCTCTTTCAAGCTTTAGTAGAGAAAGTTAGTCCAACTGTTCAAGTAGGAGTTTGCTTGGGCAAAAGCTGCTTAGCTTGGTCGCGCTTACATTTTGCCCAGGCTCCAGTCATTAGCCAGCTCCGCCAGGACCGCCACTGACTTTGTGTCATGTAAAAAAATGGCACGAGATAAACACAATCATCTTGTCTTTTTTGTAGAGAAGACAAGCTGTCATATCTTTTGATTTTTTTTTTTTGCAGGTTTCTAATCCATAGGACCCACTACGTTTATCAGCAGGCACACAATATTCCAGCTACTTGATCCCTAGATTAAGTCCCACACAGTTAACTACCAAAACAACTCAAAGAAGAAAAAAAACAATACTAGCAACAAGCCATTCTCGAATCTGACTCGGCAGAGGTCGTCAAGTTGTGGAGAGAGCCTGAAATGGGACGATCTGAAATTACTCCCATAATCCGTGAAATAGATGAGCTTAGCGGCAACTTGGCTTTTTTCCAATTGGATCATATTGGACGTGAAGCCAACGAAGGGGCACACCTCTGTGCAAAGCAGGCATCAGCTAGTAGGAGATGTATTTGGATAAATTATGTACCTAGTTTTTTAGCTGTTTGTCTGCAAAACGATTGTAAGCCCGCTGATTAATTATTGAAAGCTCTTTGATTTGAAAAAAAAATCCTATTCTGTGGTCAGATGGTTGCTGTACCATATTTGCATTCCAGTGCACTGATATTTGTTATAAGTCCATGAAAAGTGCAAGATATTGTAGTACATTGTTACACAACAATCTGAAGAACATGGAGAACTAAGCTCTAAGCTACGATACGGCTGAAGCAAAGAGAACTTACTTATCAACAAAACTGAAGCAGTGTGTAAGCACTATCCTACCCCATCGCTATGACATAACACAGTTAATAGCACGAGCTAGCCTTGACGTTATCGTCACTCAAGAAATGTGAATATTTTGATCTAACAACAAACCATCGTTCTTGATCAAACTGTCAATGAGAACATCTTTAGAACTCAACTTGCTTAACAATTCTCTCGCCTCCTTCATATAGCCCTCATGTGCCAAACCTTCAATGAGTATAATGTAAGTCGACTCATCAGGCATGCAACCATCAGATACCATATTTGCCAAAATATCAATACCATGATCTGTTTTGCCATTTCTACAAAGCACTAAGAGTATTGTATTGTAGAGAGCAGCGTGGGGTGATATGCCTTTAGCTTGCAGTCTATCAACCATCTGAATTGCCTCCTCAATTTTAACCTCTTCATGCAGACACTCAGCTAGCAGCTTATAATTTATCTCTGAGTCAAATCCTTTGTTGCCCATTTCATTCAACAGCTCAAGGGACTGGACCATCTTGCCACTTTTGGCAAGCCCATCTATTAGTGTACTGTAAGTAACTGAATCAGGAGTGCAGCCTTTCTCGGGCATTTTCTTAAATACTTCAATGGCCTTCACCGTCAACCCTTTCTGACACAAGAAACCAATGAGTGTATTGAACGGTGAAATATCTGGAAAGCGATCAGTTTGGTTCGTGTTAGCCATCAACTCATCAGCATCCTCCCGTCGATCACCACTGAACAAACCCTTCACTAGAGTATCAAAGGTAACAGTATTAGGTTCACAACCACAGGATTGCATCTTCTTTAGTAACTCCAAGGCCTTAGCCACCTGGCCTTGCTCACAAAGACCACCGATGACGGCATTGTAAGTAGCAACATTTGCCGTGCATTCATGCTTTGACATTTTTTCGAGAAGCCGAGTAACCTGCTGGAGCAATCCTTCTTGACACAACTGACTGATGACCACACTGAGAGTTGCTTCACTCGGGGACAATCCTCACTGAACATCTCATCTATAAGCTCCTCAACATCCCCCCAGCGACCGGCACTACGCAAACCCTTCAAGACAGTGTTGTAGTTGACCGTGTTCGCCTTGCAACCATAAGAAGGCAATCTATTCAGCAACTCGCGGGCATCGTCCACAACACCTTCTCTGCACATCCCGTCCATGATAACATTGTACGTGACATTGGTAGGCGTGCACCCCTCGGCGCGCATCAGATCGATCAGCTCCATGGCCTGCCGGTACCCCCTGCCCTTGCACGCCGCCTCGAGGAGGATGTTGTAGGTGACGACGTCGGGGGCGCAACCCCGGCAGAGCATACCGTCGAGCAGTACGAGTGCGTCCCTGACCTGGCCGCGCACGCACAGGGCGTGCATGAGCGGGTTGTAGGCGTACGCGCTGGGCGGCACGGGCATGCCGTCCACGACGCGGCGCGCCTCCTCGAGCCTCCCCGCGCGGCAGTACCCGTCGGCCAGGGCGCTGTACGTGACGGCTGTGGCCGCCGAGCCGCAGGCCTCGACGACGCGCGCGGCGTCCGCGGGGCGGCCCCGGCGGCAGAGGTCGCGGACGAGCTTGTTGGCGAGCTGGACGTCGGGCGGGGAGGGGGAGGAGTCGATGAAGCGGAGCGCCGCGTCCAGGTCGCCGCGGTGGACGAGCGAGCTCAGGCGGCGGTCATCCCCTTGCAGATGGCGAGGTGGGTCGGGGTTGGGCCTCGGGAAGCTCGGGGCGTTGGGATTGGAGCTGCGTAGGCGCGTGTGGCGGCGGCTTGGTGGGGATAGGCGCGGCGAGTGGAGCGGGTGGCCGGAGCAGGTGGGAGGGGAGGGGAGGAGGCTGCTGCTGCAGCAAAGGATGGGAGGAGATGGTGACGAAAGCATCGTGTCTGGATTTCGTTGTGTCGGACAGAGGATGAGCCGTGTATGGGCGCTGATCATCCGACCAGGCGGACCAGCCGCGTAGAAAATCCGAGCACAAAAAAGATAGTTCCACCTCAAAAAACAATTTTACTAGTACCAAATTCTCAATCGCCTGAAATTTCTGTGGAGTAATTTTTAGCAAAACCAGTTACAATTTCATTTCATAAAATGGGTGTTTTGGATTGTGGCAAAAAAAAACAATTTTGTTTATCATGACCAAAACTTTGGTCTTTGTTTAGATGGCTACCAATTATTTTATTTTATTTAACAGAGGGATTCACCACTACTTCATTAACGAAGCTCACAGGATTACAGGTCTTTTACATCCACGTCAGTTTCGAGAGTACACAACACAGCTCACGCAGGGAGCTTACCAATGCACCCTCTTATTTAGATGGCTACCAATTATTTGTTGGGCCAATGTCTCTTTGGCTGATCTACTTCACTTAACTTAAGACGAGAGTGAACTTACTTTCGTGTGGAACCCACACTGCTGTATTTGGACTAAATAAACAAATGCGGGATTACACGTCGTCATATACTCTTATATGACCAAACAGTTTACTTATTTCTTTTTCTTTTTGTTGCCAAAAGGCAAACCAATTTATTGATCATCAACAACGGTAAAGCGAATCCCAAAAGTAATAAAAAATTATAAATAGGTCTTCAGAATTTCGTTTCATAAAATGGGCATTTTGGACTGTGGCAAAAAAAATCCCAACCAAATTTTTTATCATGACCAAAATTGTGATCTTTGTTTAGATGGTTACCAATTATTTGGTCGGCCAATGTCTCTTTGGCTGATCTAGTTCGCTTTACCTTAAGATGACACTAAACTTACTTTTGTGTGAAACACACAGTATAGTATTTGGCCTAAATAAACAAATACCGGATTACACCTCGTCCAACTTAAAATCTTGAGCTAAACCAAGCCTGGTCCTTAATATTCTTAGCATATACTCTTATATGACCAAACAGTTTACTTATTTCAACATGACGAGAAACACATCCCCTCTTTAACGACTTTCTTCCCTAACCACTGCCCGCCGGTTCACCAATCATTGATGGCTCTTGCCGCATAACCTCTCATATTTCCCAATATCCCAAGTGTGGCGTTTTGGAGGACAGGCTCCATGGAGCCCTTTTTTGAAATTTTAAAAATAAAATTTATAAGTTTCAAAAAATTAAAACAAAATCCTAGATATAGACAATGATTACTTCTACCAGTGTGTAAAAAAATCATCGCAAAATATTATTTATTTTGGTATGTGTGAAAATGACAAATTGATGAATAGTTTAAAACTCAAAAAATATATTGTCAGGATTTATCATTTTTGTGTAGTCAAGGACACAAACTATTTCGGCTTGAAATTTTGCAGGACCTAGAATACGTCATTGTCAACATGTAGATTTTTTCAGATTTTTTGAAACTTTAAAATGTCGATTTTTAAAAAATAAAAGGGTTCCCTGTGCTCCAAAGCGACTTTTCGCCACCATCCCACGCTTTAAAATTCAGAATTATGTTTAGCTTTAAACATTGTCATTGCATCTTAATTGTCATTTTATTTCCTGCAACATCTACCTCTACTCTTCTTTTCACCCTCTTTTTGTTGCAGTAACAGCATGTTCCGGATGAATTCTTGTCCAAAAGCATAGAAATGTGAATAAATGTTTCATGCAACACGAAACAGAATCAATATGCATTCTTAGATTTGATGATACACTCCAGCTCAATCAAAAATACATCCTAATCTGTCACGACTGACACTACACCGGCCCATCCCCAGCGATGAAGCCCAACATAAGAAGCCCAAGAAGCTGCCATCCTGGTTGTGTCCAGCGAGTTGGTCGATGGACCATGTAAAGGAGACAGAAGAGAGTAGTTAGCTTTATGGATAATCAGTAGCGTTGTATCGCTTTACTTCCTCCTACCTGTTCTCTCTCTCCCCTGGAAGTCTCAACTCTAGCCACAACTATGTGTATCTGAAACCTGAGTGAGGATTCGATCTATTTGGTGTGCTGCCACTAGAGAGGATCGTTACATTTGGTATCAAGAGCCACCGATCTACCGGCCAAATCCCACAAAAATCTCCAAAAATATCCCCGCACACCACCTGTTCGACCAAATTCCTACACCATATTTTTTCTTCCGGCGGCGAATCGAGTGCAACGAAGCTTGGGTTGGGCTCTCCTGTAAAATCCCCTTGTTAGTTGGTGCTTGCGGCGGCGGTGAGCGACTGCCTCCTCAAGTTGGTGCTGGTGGCGACAGATCAGGGGGTGGTGTTCAATTCGGCCACACTTTTGGTTGAAATAAATTCCGACAACGGCGCGCCCTCTGTCCCTGACGGCTCGTGTCACCATGGCCGAGCAGAGCTTAGCCACGACGACCATGACGGTGGCTGAGCTAGATGCGCAGATGCGCACTGTTCTGGCGAGTCTCACTTCGGCAGCGGCGACTGCCACCCAGAACGCTACGAGCTGCCAGGAGCTTCGTGTTACCACTGAGCGTATCATGAAGGCCCAAGATGCAGCAGCTATCAAAGTATCATCCATTGAAACGCAAGTCCAGAATATTGGTAATCGTCTTACATCAATGGAGAGCAAGATTACTTCGGTGCTGACTCCACAAACCAGGCCTGAAGGCCGCCATGAAGCCACTGAAACCCAGGGCATTGCTCATGAGCGTGCTCTGGTCAATGGTGCGTTTCCCCTTCCCGTAATCAGTTAGAGTCAGGGTCCTCTCAGCATACTTCATTTCAGCATGGTACAAGTGGTAGAGAGAATCATACACATGAATTCCGCATGCCTAAAACAAATTTTCCCAAATTCGATGGAACTCATCCAAAGTTGTGGAAGGAAAAAGCTGAAAGATATTTCAACATGTTTCATGTACCTGAAGATTATAAAGTAGATTACTCCACCATACACTTCATAGGATCTGCTGCTTTGTGGCTTCAGACTTACGAAGCACAGCATGATATCGATAGCTGGGCTCAACTTTGTGTAGCTGTTTGTCAGAAATTTGCTAAGGATCTCTACTATACTGATATGAGCAAAACCTTAGATATTAGACAGACAAGTGATGTGGACACTTATCAGAGAGAGTTTGAACAACTCATGCACCAGCTTCTGGCACATAACAATGCTTTAGATAATACTTTCTTTGTGGCAAAATTTGTTAAGGGCTTAAAGAAAGAAATTCGTTCGGCTATAATCTTGCATAAGCCGCGAACAGTTGATGCTGCTATTTCTTTGGCTCTCTTACAGGAAGCTCAGTTGTTCCAAGAAAGAAAAGGCCGCTATGAGTACAAACGCTGGCATAATACTGCTGGCCCAGGGAAATTGGGTCCACATCCAGCTGAAACACCTGTGTTGCAGCCAGGTCAATCAGCTCAAGTCAATCAGTTCAAGAAATTTGATAGCTTAAAAGCACAACGCCGAGCTCGGGGTGAGTGCTTCACCTGTGGTGGCAAGTTTGGTCCTGGCCATCAATGCCCTAAACAAATTGATCTGGCTGTGGTGGAAGAAATTTGTGCAGCACTTGAACAAGATGCAAATACATCATCTGTATCTGATACACCTGAGCAGGAATCAAGTGAGTCTGAAGATGAGGTGAATTGCTTATCTGCAGCAGCAGTGGAGGGCACTGTGAGTAAAAGAACAATGAGGTTGTTGGGTAATGTTGGGAAAACACCTATACTCATTCTGATTGACTCTGGTAGTTCAGGAAATTTCATAAGTAATGAACTGGTCAACAAGCTTCAGCTATCAACGCAAGAACTCACACCAATTCAAGTGACAATTGCAGATGGAAACAAACTGCAGAGCAACAAAGGAGTTTCTGCTCTCACATGGGGAGTTCAGAACAACAAATTTGTTACACCTGTCAGAGTATTGCCGCTCAAATGTTATGACATGATCCTTGGTATGGAATGGTTGGAATCGTGTAACAAT
Source organism: Poa pratensis (assembly GCA_947311845.1). NCBI lineage: Eukaryota > Viridiplantae > Streptophyta > Magnoliopsida > Poales > Poaceae > Poa > Poa pratensis. Next base: position 40,403,227 of record CAMZMU010000047.1, read on the forward strand.
GGAAAGATGTTTGTTGATTGGCGTCGCAAGAAAATGCGTTTTATTCATGAAGGAGCAAGAATCACCCTTAGGGGTCTGTCAGTGAATAACAATCATTGCCCTAACATCACAGCGACAGAAATGCATCAGCTGATTGATCAAGGTTCAGTGGCACAGTTACTGGTGTTGGAGGCTTTTCAAACTGAGGAGGTTTCAGAAGAAATTCCAGCACTTATTCAACAAATTATTGCTGAACATGATGCAGCATTTCAAGAACCAGACGAGCTTCCTCCTTCAAGAGTGTTTGATCACCAAATACCACTTGTACCTGGTGCTGTGCCAATCCAAAAGAAACCATACCGATATGCACCAACACAGAAAGATGAATTGGAGCAGCAAATAGCTGAGATGCTTCAAAAAGGAGTCATTCAAGAGAGCCATAGCCCGTATGCATCACCAGTGATACTGGTCAAGAAGAAAGATGGAGGTTGGCGCATGTGTGTCGATTACAGATACTTGAATGCTTTAACAGTCAAGAACAAATACCCTCTGCCAGTCGTGGATGAATTGTTGGATGAATTGTCTGGTGCTAAATTCTTTACCAAGCTGGATCTTCGTAGTGGATATCACCAAATCAGATTAGCACCAGGGGAAGAATTCAAAACTGCCTTCAAAACGCATCATGGACATTGGGAATTCAAAGTGATGCCCTTTGGGCTTACTAATGCTCCAGCCACGTTTCAAGCAGCTATGAACACATTATTTACTGATATGTTGCGCAGAGGTGTGATTATCTTTATGGATGATATACTGGTTTACTCTAGTACCATGGAGGAACACAAGAAGTTGCTCACCGAGGTGTTCACAATACTAGCTGATAACAAGCTGTTTCTGAAAAAGTCGAAGTGTTCTTTTGCCCAAACAAAGCTAGCATACCTGGGTCATGTTATCAGTGCTGAAGGTGTCGCTACTGACCCAGAAAAAGTAGAAGCTATAAAAGTGTGGCCAATTCCATTGTCGGTCAAACAGTTAAGAAGGTTTTTAGGATTTGCTGGTTACTACAGGAAATTCATTGAGAATTATGGCATTATTAGCAGAGCGCTCACAGAGTTATTAAGGAAAAATGTGCAGTTCATATGGACAGCTACAGCAGAGACTGCTTTTCAAGCACTCAAAAATGCATTAGTCAATGCACCTGTCCTTGCTTTACCTGACTTCAGACTACCATTTGAAGTACATACAGATGCTTCTGGTGTGGGTATTGGAGCTGTGTTATCCCAGAACAAGCATCCAATTGCTTTCCTGAGCAAAGCATTGAGTTCTAGAGCTCAAACATTATCTACATATGAGAAAGAGTGTTTGGCGCTTATTATGGCAGTTGAAAAATGGAAACAGTATCTGCAGCACCAAGAATTCATCATTTACACAGATCATAAGAGCCTTATTCATTTGGAATCACAACAGCTAACAAATTCTATTCAGCACAAAGCCTTTTGCAAATTACTGGGCCTGCAGTACAAGGTGAAATACAAGTTGGGAGCAACAAACATAGTAGCTGATGCTTTGTCAAGACGCAATCAAGGGGCAGAAGTGTGTGCCATTTCCGTGGCTACTCCTCGATGGCTCGAAATTGTGGTAGAAAGTTACCTGCAGGATCCTAAAGCCAAGGAATTGCTGGCTCAGTTAAGCATAAGCAGCCCTGATAGCAATGGCTACTCGTTACATGATGGGGTTATCAAATTGCATAACAGAATCTGGTTGGGCAATCATGATGAAGCCAAGAAAGCTATTCTGCTAGCTCTACATTCTAGTGGTATAGGTGGTCACAGTGGCTTCACAGCAACATATCACAAAATTAAAGCACTATTCGCTTGGCCGCAGTTAAAAGATGATGTTAAGAAATATGTGGCACACTGTGAAATTTGCCAGCAAGCAAAGCCGGAGCATGTTGCTACTCCTGGGTTGTTGCAACCACTGCCGATTCCCACCAAAGCTTGGGACATTGTGAGCTTGGACTTTGTTGAGGGACTACCAAAATCTGCTAGGTATGACACCATCCTAGTGGTCATAGATAAGTTCACTAAATATGGACACTTTATTCCATTGTCACATCCATACACTGCTCAGTCCGTAGCTCAATTATATGTGGATAATATATATAAGTTGCATGGATTACCCAAAATCCTCATATCTGATCGTGATAAAGTGTTCACAAGCAATTTCTGGCAGCAACTGTTCAAATTAACAGATACAACTTTGAACATGAGTTCAAGTTACCACCCTCAGACTGATGGGCAGATAGAGAGACTGAATCAGTGCATGGAGACTTACTTGAGATGCATGACACAGGCATGTCCAAAGAAATGGGCTAAATGGTTGTCCTTAGCTGAATTTTGGTATAACACCACATTCCATTCAGCCTTAGGAAAATCACCATTTGACGTACTATATGGCTACAAACCGAAGCACTTTGGGTTACAGGACATTAACTTACAAACTAAAGCAACAGTGCCTGATCTGGAATCTTGGCTGAAAGATAAGCAAGAAATGCAGAAGCTGGTTCAGCAAAATTTGCTTCGGGCTCAACAGAGGATGAAGAGCCAAGCAGACAAAAATAGAACTGAGCGCCAGTTTGAGGTGGGGAAAAAAGTATATCTCAAGTTGCAGCCTTATGTCCAAACATCTATTGCCCAGAGATCAAACCAGAAATTGAGCTACAAGTACTTTGGTCCCTACAGTATATTGCAACGAGTCGGAGCTGTAGCTTACAAGCTCGATTTACCGAAGGGAAGCCAAATACACCCAGTTGTGCATGTGTCCTTGCTGAAAAGAGCTTTACCAGCAACAGTTGTACCCCAGCCTGATCTTCCTTCACAATGCACTCTCATGGATCATACTATTCAACCACTCCAGGTAATTGGTACTAAGTGTGTTGCCACCGGAAAATCTATGGTTTCTTTGTTCCAGGTTCAGTGGGAAGGATTACCAAGTTCTTGGACTACCTGGGAGAATGCTGAACGTATGCGCCAGGAGTTTCCACGTTGCTCTGCTTGGGGTCAAGCAGATTCTCAAGAGGTGGGGAATGTCACGACTGACACTACACCGGCCCATCCCCAGCGATGAAGCCCAACATAAGAAGCCCAAGAAGCTGCCATCCTGGTTGTGTCCAGCGAGTTGGTCGATGGACCATGTAAAGGAGACAGAAGAGAGTAGTTAGCTTTATGGATAATCAGTAGCGTTGTATCGCTTTACTTCCTCCTACCTGTTCTCTCTCTCCCCTGGAACTCTCAACTCTAGCCACAACTATGTGTATCTGAAACCTGAGTGAGGATTCGATCTATTTGGTGTGCTGCCACTAGAGAGGATCGTTACATAATCCTACTCCAAGAGGGAAAACAGCATTCACACTTCAGACTGAGGTATGTGATGCGTCAATGGAAAATGGAGCAACTGCTATAAGATGCTCTACAACAGTTTAAAACTCGTGACAACGGATCATTCGAAACAAGTCTTGGTATGATTTCAGAAAAAACTGTAAAAAGAGCCACAGAATCATCATGGCTATAAGCTCCCTTGCATGCAAGGCGAACATTTCGTCCCCCAAAATTTAGCCCAGATGGCTTACTGACATGTAGAGCTACAGAAACAGAAGGTACATATAACGACTGTAGAATGTCTGACTGAAGCTACAGCGCTGAAGGAGGAAAATGGTGTTCTTCGAACTGGCAGAACCACCTGCTTGTCCAGATGGCCTTTTAGTGACCCCGTCCCCTTCTTCACTTCACGTTCATCAGTTCCACATCAAACACAAGAGTTGAGTTCGGTGGTATCATCCCGGTCTTCTCCTTTCCATAGCTACAAATAAGGTACAAATTAGAGTCGATACCAGCAGCTTCTGAAGAAAAAAGCAATAGCCTGTATATCTATCCTACCCCATAGATGGCGGAATGGTAATCCTTCTTTTATCACCAACGCGCATGCCTAAAACAAACACACAAGAGGAAGCATATCAGATTCTGCACCAGGCCAATGTATGACATATGTGCTACCCACAGCTATGTGTTATTATGACAAAGTAAGAAATCGAATACCGTTCACACCAATGTCCCAGCCTTTAATAACCTGTCCAACACCTGCAGGAAAGTAAACATTACAAATTTACAATCACTATGATGAGGATGTCCAGCCTTTAAAACATCAGCAGAAGGGGGAAAGTTACCCAGTCTAAACTCAAAAGGTTTTCGACCAACAGTAGAGTCAAAAATATTTCCATTCTTCAACTTGCCAATGTACTTGACAGCAACCTAGAAAAGGATTCACTTGTCAGTTTCAGTCCAAAATATATATAAATCAGAGCATAAGAAAGTCTCCCAAGTGGTCAAATTGATTGGTGGAACAATGCAAAGTCATGCATAACATTAAGCAACTGAAAGCAGGACTAAGAAAACACATTAACAAAAGATAGCTTGAAGAAAAAAATCCCTGTGTAACCTAAATAATATTTACCTTTTTCCCGGGGGAAGCTTTTTTACCGTCTGGTTTGCCCAACGCCACTGTCTGAACAATCAAACCATTGCCAAAAGTCCGTGTTTGGGATGTCTGCTCCTTGCTGCTATCTGACTTCAAAACATCAGTCTGTGCCTCATGTTCACTTGTATTGTTCTCCTGTGTTTTCTTCTTGTTCTTCTTTTTCTTGGACCCCTGTTTGGTAGGCTCTTCAACATCATTGTCACTACAATGAGACATGAGAGGACTTTATCAAACAACAATGAAGAGCGAGAAAAGCATTAAATATGGAAAGCCAAAAACACAATATACAGCAGCTTAACATACTTACATTATGATTTTCTTATCAGCTTGCTGATCAGTGTCAACTTCAGAAGCACTTGCTTTCTTGCTTTTCTTTTTCTTCTGCTTGGTTTCAACAATGTCAGCTGAGGATTCTAGCTTGGTCTCCTTTTCTTCATCATTTATCTTCTCAGTGTCCACAGCAGTCCTTTTGTCCTTGGTCTTCTTCTTTTTCTTCGAAAACAGGTCATTTTCAGCATTTACCTCCCTAAGAACACAGGCAAAAGTACACATATCACTACCTCATGATTAAACAGATCAGCTAGGGCAAACTAATGAGCTAGCACGTACCCTGATGACCGAGGATCACTTATGTCACCACTTTTCCTTTTCCTATCTTCATTACTCGTCCCATTATTTAGATTCCCATCTTTCTTAGAACTACCCTTTGAACTTTTCTTTGACTCGGATACAGGAAAGCCATCTTCATCTTCACTTTCGAAGGATTCAGCGGATGGAGTCCTAACAGCAAGCTGAAGTCGAGAACTGTCACCATCTTCACTGTTCTGTTTCTTTTTTGATCCCTTCTGTCCTTCACCGCCCGCAGGCTTTTCATCCTCTTGAATCTCCTCAATAACAACTGCAAAATTTGCCAAGATGGGAAGAAAAATTCATGAAATGATCTGAATCCTGAAGCAGTTCACAGCCCATGAATCTCAAAATCAATCAAAAATACTTTTCATCAAAATGAAATGGGAGTAGGACATTTCTTTTATCTCATGAGATAATGACAGAATTGACAATGTTGTTCCTATATAAGCATGCACATAAGTTCACAGTGCAAAACCTAGAGAATCTTGGTCTAGAAAACTGGCATATATCATTTAATCCTACACACCGGTAACAAAATGAATCACTATACTAATTTTAACCTAATGCACACACGCAATCATGCACTTACCATGCCATATTGTAAAAAAAGTATTACAGATAAACATGACATGAGGTTCAAAATTATAAGAAACAAAGGCAGGACAAAATAGGCCATGCTTGGTTTGCAGAGACTAGCCAATATTTGGCAACAATAGGAGTTGGCATCTTTTATAGAGATTTTCAACAAAATTTTGCAGCCAACCAATTGATAACCAATGTTTCAGGTTTAGCCCAAACAAAAGGCAGACAAATTTTGGCATCACACCAAGCATGCCTATAGAAGAGGTTCACGCACATCTCAGGAAATGGAACAACATATGAAAGCGTTACCTGAACTCTTGCCTCTGGGCTGGTTGTCGAACAACAAATCTTCATCATCCTCTGAATCAAACTCTGAATCATAGTCTGAATCATCCTCTGAATCGTAGTCTGAATCAAGGACTGAATCATAGCCCCAGAGTCAGTATCAGAAAAGCACGGCTTGTGCAATAGGATAAAATCTAAAAGCATATACCTGTGCTCCTCTGCCCATGGGAACCTGGAATGACTACATCCCCATCGGATCCGTACAGATCAACGTCAGAGCCTTGCGAGTCGCTGCAAGTATCGCAGTCATCCATGTCCTCTTCATACTCATCACTGGAAATATACTTAAGGAAAAGAAATCTCACTGCATACAGCTCCCAACCAGAGAAAAATACAGCTCCCAACCAGAGAAAATAAATCAACGGAACACTAAGTTCCACAAACGCAACAAAAGGATACACAACATAGTATCCAGCCAGGTGGACGCTCCTGGGGCCAAGCACCGAGAACGTCACATACTTCTCCTCGAACTCGAAATCCAGGTTGCACGTCTCCGACTGCCCCGAGACCAGAGCGCAGATAGACACAGGGTCCTTGCTCTTCACAGTGCACTGCACTTGCACCACGTTCTTCTTCCCTTCTCAACCTTGCCGACCTCATCCCCCAGCGTCGCCTGCATTGTCCATCCACGAAATCCAACAAGGTCACGCAACGTAGCGGGATTACACAGCAATCAGTAACCTAAACAATCGCGTGCCTAACAGAGAAAATCGGAAGTTAAGGGCGAGAAATCGGGGCGGACCTGGGTGAGGCGCAGGCGGCCGCGGCGCGGGCTGTGGGTGTGCGTGTAGGGCTTCTCGGGCTTCACCTCCGCGCCTGCGAGGGAAGCACGCGGCCAGACGATTAGAGGACAGTACATGAACAGGAAAAGAGGAGAGCGCAGCGAAATTAACGGCGGCGTTCATGGCGATAGAGACGGTTTGCTTACCCCAAAACGAAGACATCTCTGCGATTCGACGATTGCGCCGCAGGGAGCCTCGATCTCGACGGGAGGAGATTGGCTTCAAGCGGCTGGGGCCGTCTGGAGCTTCGAGGCGGTGGTGGAAGAGGGGAGAGCAGAGGAGGGCGGCGAGAAACCCTAAATAGAGGGGTTTAGGTAAGCGGCGGAGAGGAAGGCCGTGGAAATGGAAAGCCTTTCTGCGGTCTCCCCTTTAGCTTTGGGTTTGGGCCTTTTGTCATTTCAGAGTGGGCCTCCGAGGATAATGGGGAAGTGATCTGGCGCCCGTCCGTAGGTAACTACAATTTGCAACTAGTTGCCTCCGTACCCATTGTCGGATACCCCACTTTAGAGTATTCAAAAATTGTAAAATAAATCATGGACATAAATTATGTCGTGTCTTGTGCATCCAAAAAATTTCATAAAAAAGTATGATCATATGTGACCTGTGCAAAAAAGATAAATAAACTGTACATAACACATGATACTATTCAGTTAGATCTTTCTCTTTTTTGAACAGGACACATATGATCATATTTTTGGATAAAACTTTGTGGATGCACAAGAAACAACATAATTCATGTCCATGATTTATTTCGTAATTTTTGAAAACTCCGAAGTGGGGCATCCAATAATGGGTTGCGGGTGCAACTAGTTGCAAAATATTCGCAACTCCCGTCCGTCAAGATGCTTCTTGCTGACCTCAGAAATATGCTTCTTGCTCAATCGCAATAGAGATCACCCTAAAAAAATCGCAATAGAGAAAAACCTACAAAAAAACTAAGGAAAAAATATTCCTGGATCAAATCTCAAAAGAAAAGAAAAAAAATCCCGAGACCAACGGAAAGCACTAAACACCCGTAAAAAAAGATAGCAATAAACAAGGTTACTTTACTTTTGTTATCCCGACTCCTCACCGGACTTCTCTTTTTTTGCGAAACACAGTACAAACGAAGACGCTCACATACACATACATACACTCACCCATATGACGCACGCACACCCTACCCATATGAGCACCTCCGATAGACTGAACCGGCGGGCCGAGTCTTGAGATTGACAAAGTCACCACAGGCGCCTCGCTGTCGACGGGAACGTCGCCTCCCACTGAAAAATATTCCGCCTAAATGAGAAACACCAATGTCAAACCTGGGGTTTGAACTCTGGTGGGCTGGGGGTACAACCACCCTCCTAACCATCTTGCCACAGGCAAGTTCTCACCAGACTTCTCTTTTGTGGTGACAGCACTATGAAAAGCTCCTTCCTTGCCCTCGTGTCCGATATTGGCCTCTCTACACCTCTTAGTCGGCATGCAAGGTGGCCGGCGATGAAAGGGAGATAGGTCCGACGGTATACAACTAGTTCCCTTAGGTTTCTTCGCTCTTCTGATAAAGTAGATCTAGGGTTATGTGCCTGATTCCTCCTCTCGTTGTTCCTCTCTCATGGCTAGGATAAAGGGATGGAGAGTGGGTCTTGTGCTCAGATCAGGTGACCATGCTTGGACCAGGAGCTCTTCAGTTGGTGGCATCCTTCCCCGAGCCTCTTTCTCATGCTCTACGATATGGGGTTGTGGAGGTCAGCCATCGTTTGTTCATGCCGGATGCATAGGACATGGCGGAGGGGGTGGATGTGGTCCATGATATGGCGGTCGTCGCCGCCACGTCTAACTGGGTTTACCACCGGCGTTTGGATCCAACTGCATCAACCAACTCCTCAATGAGTTGATGCTTTCAACCAGCTACTTATGTCGGCATATCGCCAAGGCCTTCCTCTACTACGAGTCCAGCTGTAGGGCCTGGTTGATGGATTTTCAGAAGATGTGCCTCTCCTACACCGCTAAAGTGGAGTGATTCCCTAATGTACTAAGAGTTCACAAACTCCTAGATGTAATTGTGGTGTCTGCACATGATGGTGAGGGAAGGTAATGGTATTGGCCCGTCTCCATGCCCATGGTTTATTGCTCTTCTCAAGATGTTATATGTGATTCAATGTGTGGACTTCCTGTTGGTGCCTCTGGAATGGATATGACCAACTCGGATCGGTTTTGCATTAATTGGTTAGGGTTTTCACTTTTATGTTTGTACATGCAAACTGACTCGACACGTGCAACCTAATTTGTAGGTGTGTATATAAGGCGGGGGGTAGGGACATGCCAAGTCGTATGCTCCTTCCTCCACCATCTCTCACACACAAACCACCCTAGTCGAATTGGAGATCACATATGCGATATAATCAACACTCCACAACTTTGCCAAACATCTTGCAAGAGCAAGAGGAGACAGTGATTTGAGACACGCAAAGATGCAGTGACGTGCAAGCATCCAACCAAAGCCCTAATCTTGTGCCAAACATTAGCAAAAATAGAAGAGACCGCAATTTCAATTGACAAAAGATAGTAGCGACTCGGAGCAGCCCTCCCTCTTCCCTCGAGGTGAAGCTGTTCCACGCAGAGCCAGCTATGAAACCTCGCTGTCGCTGGTGGTACTACCTGCCGTAACGTTTTGGGTACACTATTGTAAGACGAGCGAGTGGCTGTCCATGGCCCGAACCCCGGAACACGCCACGCAACCGCCATCCAGACCACAGACAGAGCGAGGAGAGAAACAACAGTGGGACACAGCCACACGCGTCCAGCTCACTTCCGTCTCCTCCGTTTCGTCCTCCCCTCCACTTCCCGCTCCAGATTTGCCTCACCTCGCCACACCACAACACGCCGCACCTTTATGCCGCCGACGCTCCCATGGCGCCAACCGCACGGCCGCCCCGCCGACCCGCGACCCTGACGCTCCTCCTGCCCCTCCTCCTCCTCTCCTCCCCGTCCCTCCCCTTCTCCGCCGCCGACTCGCCGCCCTCGAGCCCCGCGCCGCTCCACGCGCAGGTCGCGTCCGACGCCGACCACGCGCCCCCGCCGCCGCGGCACCACCACAAGCACCGGCGGTACCGCCCGCCCCCGCCCCCTCCGCCGAAGCGGCGGCTCAACTTCGGGGAGCGGCTCGGGATCGCCTTCGCCGGCGTCGCCGTCGCAATGCAGCTCGTCCTCGGCGCCTTCCTCGCGCTGCGCGCCTGGCAGCTGCGCCGGCTCGACAGGGCCGAGGTCTCCTCCTCCACGCCCCTCACCTGACCCCACCGCCTGATCAGCTGCCTCCCGCCGGCCCATCGAGCTCGTCCGTCAGGTCCGTGATCTGTTAACTGTCGGTGATCTGGAAATCGTCCTTGTAAAGGAAAGCGATGAACGTATACGTATTGTTCCCCATTAATTCCATTTTACACGCCATTCTTTCCGCATGTGTTCGACGCCAGTTGCTTTGCTGTACACGCGGGTGTACATTTTGCTTCTGGCTCTAGTAGACAGACAGGCCATGTGACAACAGACTGATATGAGAGCTGTAGACAGTGTGTGTTTATTTTTGTTACCAGGTGATCCAGATTCCGGGATGGTGCTCCTATGTTGTGTTCATCCATGTGGGGCTGGGCTGGGATTGATTATAGGATCTCGCTAGAGGGATCGACCTAGCGGGGCTAACTGCTTAGATGGGCATAAATGATGTTGTCGTGGTGCCGTCATCTTTGCTCTTAAATTTGTCACCTGTAGTGGCACTTCACAGCATCAATATTGCTCCATGTGGAATGATTGAGCCAGCGATCACACAATGATGTTGCACTTATGAAACCCTGGTCCCTTATCACACGCTCCTGCTATGACAAGCTTAGCGATCAGCTTAGTTTATTTTCTTCTTCAAAACAAGCTGGTTGTACTTTCTGATTTGTATTTCTTAGGATCTGCGATGTCCTCTTCTGATCTACGGCTCTATGCTCGCTCACATGATTATGATGAAAAATTCAGAGGTCTCAACTATGTAGGCATCATGAAAAAACAGCAGATTCCATATATCAACTGTTAATACTGTTACCAACTCTTGAAGACCAAGTGATAAAGTCAGATGGAATTCTCAGATTACTCTTTTATTTTTACCAAAAGGCACATTGTCTTGCACACTGAATTTCTTGACATATGATTCAGTGCAAGTTGCACTTTTGGTTGTTGTATCTTTGCCTTTTCAGTTACGTGATCATATTTACCACAATTCAACGCATGTATGGAATGGAACAGTGATATATCTTTGCACTTTAATCCTATCTCCGATCGAACCCAAATGCTTCAAGGAACTATACAATGGTTGAATGATCCAGGATTGCCATTTTTATGGAGCATTTCCGCTATCCCTAGAGCCATGTTACATTTCAGCTATCCAAGTAATGTAAAATGGCATGTTAATTCTTACAAAGCGGAGCAAATATGAATACATGATGGGTTGAATAGATTGTATATTGCACGAAATACTGTACATATATCTGTCATGACATGCTAAGTCCATTCATATGTGCTACTGTCTCCTCCATTACTCACCAGCTGTTCATGTTATCACAAGCTGTCTTCTTCCTCTGTTACCTTCCGGCAGGTGTTGCATACTTGCATGTGTAGCTGTAAATGTGATGCATAAAAAGTATGTCGCCGGATAAGGAAACCATCCCTTGCTTCAGTTGCTTGTTTTCTTCGAGAGAAAAAAAAGGAACATATATATATATTATATTATGATCAGATGTTTTTTGAATCTGAGATGGTACATGGATTGTTGGTCATGCATGTGAGAGCCATATGGTCAGTATGTCGTATTTTGCATCATGAACAACTGGGCAAATCTGATATTTATTTTATTGCTCAGACCTCAGATCCAAGCTCCGAGAGTCCGAGGGACTTGACAGTAGAAATGTGTGCCAACTTGAATGAGCAGCTGTCTGCTGAAGGTCAATACTATGTGGAATGTTCTTCTTGGTATATGTACCCTGATTAGTTTAGGCCTTTCTTACATACGTGAAGTTCAATTCATTCAGGTTGAATAAGATATGCAGACTAAGGCATGGCCTAGTGGTGGAGAGGGGCTGATGCCTTCCCACCCACCCGAGTTCAAGTCCTCATGCTTACAATTTCGGTGATGTTGCACCCCTCTTCTATAAAAAATACCACGGGCCTCCTCCCCGTAGGAAATCATCAATAAGATCGTATATAGCCTTCTCTAAGAAACCAACTTATTAAGCCACCATACCTCATGTATTCTGTCAACAATTTATACGCAAGCATCAGACAAACATTTACTGTGAAATAACTAACCTGGTATCCAAGGAAGCTGGTTCACTGCGATAAATCAGCTGCCCGTAATGGACTATTTGGTTCATATAGAAAAGTGGAAGAAGAACATGGAAAATATTTTTCCCTCAGGCATTATTCGTCCATTTTGTTCAAAAATATAGACATAGTATATATAGAAGAAAAATGTTCGATCTTAGTTTCTCTTGGGGAATTATCATACACTTAACGTGATTTGGAAAAACTGCAGCATAATAAAGTATAACTTCAAGACCACTATATACTAATCCAATTATCATTGCTTATCATCGTAAAGAAACATACGCATACAACATATAGAGAGTATGAACATGTTCAGCTGAACCTAGGAAAAGTCATGGGTGCTCTCAGCACACACATAGTACGAATATTAGCTGAATTCATCATACAGGTAGTAGATGTAATAGGTGCTTTCAGCACAAAGTACAACAATAACATCAACATAGAAAAACCAGATTTTTACATGGAAAACTCACAAATTAAGGGAAAACCCATGAGTTGAAACTATCAAATTTGTTCCATTATTATCAAAAGTGGGATACAACAAGTTCTTCCCTAGTAAGAAGTACATACTCTCATACATCAAGGGTTCAATATCTTTGTTGACAACAAGAAGATTTGGGCACATGAGCTACAAATAGCAACAATCTCACCAAATATGGTGGAAACACAACTTGAACTAAACAAGTTGGCATATCTGGACTTACTTCACAACATTGGGTTGGGTTGGGGTGATGGCAAACTTCTTGCTTCGACTTTCATTGTTTTGTTATCTTTATTTATTTTTCTCTTCCAACGGAGTCTAATCTTGAATGTTAATTGTTGTTTACTCATTTGTTCTTTCTCCTTCTTCCCTTTAGGACCTTTGTCCCGCGCACTTAATTTGTGTTGGAATGCAAGTGGAGATAACATAATTTGCACCCCAAAAGCTAACCTTTCAAGTATCTTCTCGATGCATCTTTCCTTTGAGAGCCAAAGTAATTATGTTGATCTTTCACGAGAGATCTTCATGTCAAGTATTGTCTAGCTGGTTCCATAGCCTTCATGGCAAATAGTTTACTGAGTGACTTATTGAGAAGAGAAGTTCTCTTTGTCCCATTTCAACCAATCACCATGTCCATCAACATATAGCAACAGAATGACGAAGTCACTGACATCATACCTCTTCGCAAAGACACAATGATTAAGTTGGGCTTTATGGTAAAAGATCAGTCATAAATACCCAAACTTCTTGTACGACATACATGATCTTCTTCAATATGCAAACTAAATGCTCTTTGCCAACCACCATGATTCCTTCTACCTGCTCCATATATCTCGTCCTCTAGGTCACCATACAAGAATGTTCTATTTACATTAAGTTGTTCAATTTACAAGTTCATGGTGGTAGACGTGCCAAGCATGACACGAATTAAATACATTTTGACCACTAGAGAGAATATTTCATAAAATATAAAAGTTTTTTTGACTGAAATCTTTCACATCAATCTTGGCTTGTACGTTTGATGTGAGATACTTTCTTCAATATTCACTTTGTACACCCACTTGTTTTTAGTAGTTTCTTGCCATTAGTAAGACACATCAAATCAAGAGTATCATGATACATATGGATTTCATCTCATCCACCACATGGCTTTCGACCATTCATTCATGTGCTCACTAAACATTGCCTCATTGTATTTTGAGGGTTTGCTTGCATCATTCATCAACACATACACATGCGCTAGATAGGTGGAAGGTAGTATAGCTCTTATGTTCCTTCTTTGTTGCTCGACTGGTAATTAATCAGGTGGGTTATCCTTACCATCATGGTCATGAGATGATTGGCTGATTGCTCATCACATTGACTTGTGATGCCTTGCCAGTTGCATCTCATTGCTTTCAACATCATCATCTCCCCCGCGATTGTAGTGTGCAAATGAACTAGATCCATGTCAACATGAGGTGTGGTGGTGTTCCACTTCTCTTGTTTCAAAAAATATCTGATTGTTTCATCTTTGATGAGCCTATGCTATGTGGTGCTTATTTTTATAAAACATATATTGTTAAAGATTAGGCACGAAACAAAAAAAAACCTGGTCAAATCCACATAAGATAGGCAAAAGTGGACAGGGCAAGCGCGACTATGGTAATTCACCACAATGCCAAACACAACCTGTTTGACTTGAATTCATATTCGGTTAGAGATTCGGTGAATTCTAAAAAAAAACTTACTTGTTCTTGCTATGGACAAAATGATAGTTCAAATCACCTTTGGTTGGCACGATACACAAATATTACTAGGGTTTTTACTGATTTTGCCACTTCAACACAAAAGCCCCAAAACTAAAGCTTGATTCTTCAATTAACTACTAACTTTGGTGGAACATGCATCTTTAGATTTATCCGGTATAACGTCGACACATACTTACGTTCAAACATGTCTATTGAGAATCGGAGTCACTAAGCTGGTCATTCTCTCTGTCTCGACTCTCTCCCTCCCGGGTCGCACGCGCGGGCGACCCCGGAGGGCCAAACCCTAACCCTAGCAGCTCCCCGTCTCGGGCTACCCTGGCCGCTGCCGCCGCCGTGCTGGCGGTGGTGGCGGCGCCCGACCATATTAGGCGGCGGGCAGGTCAAGGCGCGCCCTGGACGGGCTTCCTCGCGCGGGGAAGGACGTCTGGATGGGTGGCGCTTGGAGACGGTGAACGGCGGCGCGCGGCGAGGTGGGGCGGAGGTGATGGGCTGGTGGCTTGGTATGGAGCTCGCGCGCGGCGCGGATCTGGAGGCGGCGGCGCTAGACGCGGCGGCGACCTTGGGCCGCGGCGCGGGCCTCCCGGGCCTGGAGGAGGAGGCGGGTGGTGCGGCGGCGGCGCCCTCGCGCTGGACCCCAGGAGGCAGCGGCGGCTGCGGATCCAGCATGGGCGCAGGCTGGTGGCGGCGCGGGCCAAATCTGGGCCCAACCGGGCCCGATCTGGGCTTCTTGGGCTGCAGCAGCATTCAGGAGTTGACAGCTGCGGCTCTGCAGGCCTAGCTCATGTGGGAGGAGGAAGACCGGTGGGGGCTGGGGGAAGTTGGTGTGACCTCGTCCGTGAGGGTCGTCGGTGTCCACGACGCCTCGGCTACGTTGGTGAAGGTTGCGGCGGCGGCGGTCTGTGCAACTTGGACATTGGTCCCAGTCTGGTGGGCAGGGAGGGAGGTGCGCAGCAATCCGGACGAAAGTCCTGCCTGGCTTTGGTTGGTGCCGGCGACAATGGCGCCTGTGGGTGTCGTTCCCCTTCTTGGAAGTGTCGCCGTGGTGAGCTGACCTGCCTCTCACCCTCGTCCTGGTCTGGTAGATGTCTCCGGGTGAAAACCTAGGTTCGGAGTGGACCGGCGCGATGGCGGCGTCTCGACGTCGTCCCTCTGGTGAGAGCATCGCGCTTGGAGACACGACTTGGAGGTCCTGTGTTGTAACTTCTCCGGTGCTCGCGGCGATCCAAGGTTGAGATGCAAGGGCGCTATGCACACCATCGCCAGCGTGTTCAAGACGTTGGCTTTCTCGCGATGGACCAAGTCCCGCCATCCCCCCTCCTTTTGGATGGTGCGATGACAAGGGAAGTCAAGATGGAGACGTCCTTCCTTGAAGACGGCGACAACGGTTGAGACGCGGTCTTGCTCTTAGCTTAGGATAGGCTTTTGCTTGTGTTGGTTGTGGTGTGTGTCGGACTAGCCGGTGTGGAGTGGTGTTTTGACAGTGTTGTGCACAACGGACTGTCATCTTCTTGTACTCAAACCTCTGCCTTCTATGAAATTACGGTACGCAATTGCGTACTCTCGAAAAAAAAAAAATCGGAGTCACTAGGATGTAATATTTACAAGGTGACCATATGCGTCTCGTTCTCGACCATAACATCACATCTTATACGGGAACAAAAGTCCATCTTAATAAAACACACAAAGTGTCAAACCCTGAATTTTAACGACCCTCATAATCATCCAACTAAAAGTTACTCCTAGATGGTAGCCCAAGCAACAAACTGTACAATCCATGTTTGTTGAGGGGAAAAGTGGAAAGGTGGAAAACTCAGCAGATTGTTTGTTGAGGGATCGAGGACCTTTTATGAATTTAAATACATTTGCATTCAGTTATTCAGTGCTGACATGGCGCTCTGGTGACGCGCTCCATCTCTCCCATTGGCTCCGCTCACTTTCTACTTACGAGCCGGGCCCAGTACAAAGCGGGCCCACCCGTCATCGACTTAGTCCGCACATACTGACGAACGAGGCCCGCCCGCTCCACCGTATTGATCCGCCCAGTCGCCCACCTCCTCCCCCTCGACGACGGCGCAGATGGCGAGCGACGGCGCGGTGGCCACGCCGGCGAAGGTGACCCCGAAGAAGGCAAACCTGCTCGACCCCCACTCCATCAAGCACCTCCTCGACGAGACCATCTCCGAGGTACCGCAACACACACGCTAAGCCCTAACCCCTTCTCCCGCCCAAGATCTCTACCCCTCCCCGTCCCTCTTTTCCCCCACTTGGTTCCTCCAGATTTGGCTACTGACGACTCAGTTCCTTGGTTCGGTCAGGTCGTGAAGAGCAAGGGCTACGCGGAGGACAACCGGCTGGGCAACTGGAAGCTCCTGATAGGGACGGCCGTGATCGCCATCGCGCTCCTCGCGCAGTTCTACCCCAAGAAGTTCCCCCAGAACCGCGACTTCCTGCTCGGCTGCATCGCGCTATATCCTTTGCTGCGTTTATTTTCTCTGTTCTGATGAATTGGTGTTAGATCTGATCACTGTTGGGAAGTGTCTGGAATATGTTGTTTGTTACTGTTGGTCCTTGACTTCATGGTGGATACGTATGTGGTGATGAATGTGGTGCTGCTGGTCCTTAGCTACACCAAGGAGAAGTATGCCATCATCTTCACCCACCCTCCCGCGGTGAGTTTTATATTCATCTGATTTGTTGCTCCTGAATTCCAATATGTATATCTCATCAATTGCTCTAGTCCGGGCTGCAGTATTTCAGATAAAATTGAGCTTGTATATCAGTTTGCGTAGCTACACCAACTAGACATAGTTGGGCACGATTAGGAAGCTGTTTTGACACAGAATTATGAATATTGTATGAGTTGCATCTGATTCATGTGATATATACTGAATGATCACTATGTAGTCTGCATTTTAATCCAATAATATGCCCCTCCCACGCCCACTGAAGATGTTACAATTACTAGTGAAATGCACGTGTGATGCCGAAGTTTTTTTTGCATTGTTTTGAGTTGTTAAACCCGTGTCATCATAGTTCTTAACTTTATCCTAAATAAAAAATCATCTAAAACTATACATTAATCTAAACAAAAGTTAACGGTACATTTGTCTGCTACATAAAATGTATGGTAATTATGGTGATTAATTTCTTAGCAACTTAAGAAGTATTCTCATAAGAGTGAATGGACCGCCACCAGCTCAGATCTTTATCAGAGTAAAGAAATATTCATGTGATGGTGGTCTTTACTGATGTGGCAGCTGAACAATGGTGATTTTTTCCACATTGCAGTTTCTCACGGGCCATACAGTTTCTTTGTTGCAAATGAAATCTCTTTTGTTTGGAATATGTTAGGCTTAGGAAAAACTATTTTACTTGCTCCTCCTCTCAGGGAGCAGAGCCTAAACTGTGTCATTCAATTCTCTGTGATAAATTATGCTGACTTGTTTGATTGCAGTTATTTGTGATACACTATGCTGAGTATTTGCACTGTTTTTGTATTGTACATGCCATATCATTTTCTACGGAATGCTCGAGCAATAGTAGAGATGTGGCCAATAATTAGTTGAATTTGATAAGTGAAACAGCAAGGTGTTGAACTATTTTGCATCTTGACAATGATGGTAAATTTGCCTGGCTATTCAGTTACTTGTAGTCACTGATGCATATATCTCATTCTCATCAAGTATTCAAGTATGTGTAGTGTTATTGGTCCACAAAAATTCCATTCTACAAATAATACGCCCCTCCCACCCTCGCTGAAGATGTTACAGTTACTTGCTCCTGCGCTGCTACTGAATTTTTTTTCCGATTGTTTGAGTTCTTTAAACCCTTGTGTCATCGTAGTTCTTAACTTTATGCTAAAGTTTTTTTTATCTAAAACTATACATTAATCTAAACAAAAGTTAACGGTATATATGTCTGCTACATAGAATGTACGGTAATTATGGTGATTAATTTCTTAGCAACTTAAGAAGTTGTCTCATAAGAGTGAACGGACCACAGATCATTATCCTTAACCTTAACTAAGCCTTTTGTCCCAAACAAGTTGGGGTAGGCTAGATATGAAACCCTTTCACGAGGACTTCCCAGGTCACTCATCCTAGTACTACTCTCGCCCAAATGGATTTCATACCCATGGGACTGGCTAGTTTTTACGTTGGCTCGCCAAGCCTATCACAACCCTTAGATATGAAACCCTTCGAGGACTTCCCAGGAGGTCACCTAGCCTAGTACTACTCTCGCCCAAATGAGTTCCATACCCATGGGACTCGCTAGTTTTTACGTTGGCTCGCCAAGCCTATCACAACCGTCCTCCTTTACCGGGCTTGGGACCGGCTATGCCTAGAAGACATAGGCGAAGTTACCACAGATCTTTATAAGAGTAAAAAATTATTCATGTTGTGGAGGTCTTTTTAATGATGTGGAAGCTGAACACTGTTGATTTGTTCCACATTGCAGTTTCTCAAGAGCCATACAGTTTCTTGGTTGCAATTGAAATTTCTTTTGTTTGGAATATGTTATGCTTAGGACAAACTATTTTACTTGCTCCTCCTCTCAGGGAGCAGAGCCTAAACCGCGTCATTCAATTCTCTGTGATAAATTATGTCGACTTGTTTGATTGCAGTTATTTGTGATACACTATGCTGAGTGTTTGCAATGTTTTGTATTGAGCAATATCATTTTCTACTGAATGCTTGAGCAATAGTATATGCTGTTACACCTTAGAAATTAGAGATGTGGTCAACAATGTAAGGAATGAAAAGAACATTTGAATTTGATAAGTGAAACAGCATCTGTTCAACTATTTTGCAACTTGCCCATAATGGCAAATGCGCCTGGCTAATCAGTTACCTGTAGTCACTGAAGCATATATCTCATCAAGTGCTTGTAGTGCTGTTGGTCCAGAAAAATCCCCTTTGAATTCCTTGCTTATCAAAATAGTTGCGGTAGTGAATGCCTTACTTATTGGAAAAGGAACACACCTTTCATATGTTATTTGTGATTCACGCTTATGTTCATTATACTTGTTGCCATCATGTTTATAGCTTTGTTAACTTAATATTATATTTTCTGCAGGTTCTTTCAGTAGCACTGGCCTTGTTATTTCTTCAAAGTTGCCAAGATTCTCGGACATGTACAATCTTTCAATAGCCAGTGCAGATCCAGAGTCTATCTCTGCTCATAAGCCTGTCCAATTCACTAAGAGTGTTACAAAATGGTATTGTTCATTGAGCTAATCTAAGCCATCAATATGCATTTTCTTGTTTAAATAATTGAATCTGAGACATATCAAGGGCATCTTTTTTAGTTAACATTGTCCGCACAGTATCTAAACAATAGAAACACTTTGCTGTTTGCAACTGACATGGAAAAACATACAATAGAACCCCTCTATGCTTGGTATCACCTATTCTGCATATACTAGATGCATGTTGCAAGTATCTTGGCAAAACATACAAAGCTTAATGTGCGTGTAAGCTTGTAGGTTCAAAGTGTGTCTTTGCTGCCGTATTTTGGTGCACAACAGTATAAGGGCATCCTTGTGTCACAACTCTTGTTTTTTTCTTCCTTACTAACAGCATTCTTGCCTTCTTGGGCAGGTTTACGAAGGACGGTGTTCTTGTGGAGGGCCTGTTCTGGAAGGATGTTGAGAGACTGATAGATGACTACAACAATGAGCGCAAGAGCAAATGAATTAGCGGCCCTTGTCTTTGATTATCAGGACAAAGCGTAGCCTAATCGAAATAGACAATGTTTTTGGTAACAGTACTGTGTGACTGATGAATGAAGTTCGTTATGATAATACACCATCGCAGTCTTTTTTGGTATACAAGTCTATCCATGATGGTCACCGAATCAAATAATGAATGCTTATCCTAGCATTTTGACCCGCTTGAGCTTTCTACTAATTCTGATGTTTTTGTCACCTTACGTCTCTCCTCACTTCCTTTCTTCCTAAGCTTCTATGCAAGCTGTGTAGTCAGGTACTCGTAGTTTTGGAATATAAGAGCGTCTCCACCGCGCGCGCCCAATAGAGCGTCCGGCAAAGTTGTCGGACGGGCGCTGTTGGGTGCGCCAGCAACGGTTGCGGCCTATTGGGAGCGGCGCGCTCCACCGGTGGCTCCTAGTAGACCGTCCTATAGATCGACCCCACAAGTTTGAATAGCGTTGGTGCGCACATCCAAAAGCGTCATCATGTTTGGCGATTACACCCAAAAGCATCGCCAGGTCCGGCGAAAATATTACAGAACGTCGATCATGCCGAAATCAGACGATCGTCAACACCGGCTCGACCGACCCATCCTGTGTCTTGGCGTCTTCCCAGCCAGGGCGCGGCGTTGGCACTGCGTCTGTGTCTGCGTCGGCTGAAGTCCTGCTCGTCGGCCACTCCCCCGCCGTGTCCATCGGCGCGGTGGTCGTCGTCGTGTCCATCGGCGTCGGCTCGGGCGGAAGAACCCCCATCTCACGCAAGATGCGCTGCTGGCTGAGTTTAAACTAAGCCCTCACATCCGGCGTGTAGACGGAGAGGTCGGCGGTCAAGTCTGAAGAATCGTCTCATGGAATTGTTCTTCGACCCTCTTCCAATACCTGCCGTAGGTTTGGTTGGAGCCGACGATGGAGTCGTTCGTGACAAGCTTCCATGCGTCGCAAAGGCACTCGTCCTCCTTGGTCTTCCACCGCTTGCCTTTTGTGCCCTTCTTCCTAGTCTTCCGGACATTCGGGGCCTCCACATCACGGCCAGTGGCCTTCTCATCGCCAACCTCCATGTCCTCACCGTCGCCCTCTTCCTCCTCACCGTCGTCATGTTCCTCCTCACCGTACCATCCGGAAATCAACAACACGCACGTCGGTTTCATGTATTCAACACAATGATCATGGGGGTTGATAACCCACAAGTATAGGTGATCGCAACAGTCTTCGAGGGAAGTAAAACCCAAATTTATTGATTCGACACAAGGGGAGACAAAGAATACTTATAAGCCTTAGCAGCGGAGTTGTCAATTCCACCACACCTGAGAAAGCACTAGTAACAAACGTGATGTGAAAGCAGCAGTAATATGAGAGCAACAGTAGCAGTAACACAGAAGCAATGGCACCAGAAAATAGTTGCTTGCGTGGAGTTGACGGAAAAGCAATGATGATTACAGATGGACCGGGGTTCCCAGCTATCTACACTAGTGGTAACTCTCCAATAACAAGTGTTGGGTGAACAAATTACAGTTGGGCAATTGACAGAATATTGAGCGCATGACAATGCATATATATGACATGATGACTACTATGATATTTAATTGGGCATTACGACAAAATACATAGACCGTTATCCAACAGCGTCTATGACTAATAATCCACCGCCGGGTTGTCATCCGAGTTCCCCGTTGGTATTAAGTTGCAAGCAACGGATAATTGCATTAAGTAAAGTGCGTAATGTAAACAAATACATATGACCGTGGACATAGCATTGTTAGGTTATCCCTAGTGGCAACAGCACATCCGCAACCTTAGAACTTTCTGTCACTGTCCCAGGTTAAATGGAGGCATGAACCCACTATCTAGCATAAATACTCTCTCTTGGAGATACAGGCAACTACTTGATCAAGGCAACCACAAGTACCGGAGAGCATGCAAGATCTTAAATAACATATAAGATAGATTGATAATCAACTTGACATAGTATTCAATATTCATCGGATCCCAACAAACACAACACCGATTACATCATATGGATCTCAATCATGTAAGGCAGCTCATGAGATCATTGTATTGAAGTACATGGGAGAGAGAGTACCAACTAGCTACAGCTAGAACCCGTAGTCCATGGGGGAACTACTCACAAACCATCATGGAGTCGAAGTGGAAGCGGCGTGGTCGATGGAGATGGCTCCGGGGGTCAATCCCCGTCCCGGCAGGGTGCCGGAACAGGACCTTCTGACCCCCGAAACGAAGTTTCGTGGCGGCGGAGCACGGAGATGTATTCGGGAGTTTCGTCAATTGTTCGTGAGTTTTAGGTCAGGGGCAATATATAGTCCAAAGGGCGTCGCGAGGCGGTGACGAGGAGACGACACCACCCAGGGCGCCGGAGATTCCTGGCCGCGCCCTGCCCACGTGTGGGGCCCTCGGGCCTCCCCCGGACTTGTCCTTCTGGCCCATGGAGTCTTCTGGTAAAATAGGGGCCTCCGTAAATTTTCGTCCAATTCCGAGAATATTTCCAGACTAGCTTTTCTGGAATACAAAAACAGCAGAAAACAGGAACTGGCACTGTGGCATCTTGTTAATAGGTTAGTCCCAGAAAATGTATAAAAATGACATAAGTGTATACAAAACATGTAGCAATTGGTATAAAACAAGCATGGAACATCAAAAATTATAGATACGTTTGAGACGTATCAGCATCCCCAAGCTTAGTTCCTACTCGTCCTCGAGTAGGTAAACGATAAAAACAAAATAATTTTTGAGGTGACATGCTACCATCATAATCTTGATCATATAATATTGCAAGGCACATGTAAATGAATGAAGTGATCCAAGTCAATGGTCTATAATTTGCTACCAAATAGATAATGAGTAAACAATGAATCACACAAGCTAAACGTTTTCATGAATAGTACTTTCGAGACAAGCATCAAACAGTTTTGCATAAGTGTTAACTCATAAAGCAATAGTTTCTAATAAAAGGTATTTAATCAACACAAAGGAAGAATTAAGTTTCAGCATTTGCTTCAACTTTCAACATATTTATCTCATGGATATCGTCAACACAAAGTAGTATAACAAGTCCAATACATTGCATATAACGCATGTTGTAACAAAGTTGACACTAGTGTTTGCTTGTGGAAGACAGAAAGAATAGGAAAACTGACTCAACATAAAAGTAAAAGAAAGGCCCTTCGCAGAGGGAAGCAGGGATTAAGTCATGTGCTAGAGCTTTTAGGTTTTTGAAAGCATATAGAGATTGCATAAAATATTTGATACTCCTCCCAACCTTGCTAACACAAGCCATGGCTAACCGAATCCTCGGGTGCCTTCCATCAATCACATACCATGGAGGAGTATCTATTTTTGAGAGGTGTTTGTTAATTGTCAACGAATGGTAGCGGGTGAGAACAGTATTCTACCTGTCAAACGGACTTTTAAGAGCGGCTCCCATGAAGGACGTTATTTCTACCAGCAAGGCAGATCATCCCTCTTTCTCTTTGGTTTACACACATTCAGGTATTTCACTGTTTGTCATTGCTTACTGATGAATCAGGGCAAAAGTGTGAAGAGAATTAATTGGTTAAAGTTGTAATTAATTGGGACTGGGCACCCCGTTGCCAGCTCTTTTTGCAAGTTATTGGATAAGCGGATGTATATGCCACTAGTCCAGGTGTAAAAGTCCATCGACAAATAGAATAAAGAATAACCACACTAATTCCTCATGAGCTAGTAAACATTGACACAAAAAGGGAATAATAACATTTTGAATAATTTAAAGGTAGCACATGAAAAATTTACTTGGAGTGGCAAGGAAATACCACATATAGGTAGTTATGGTGGACACAAATGGCATGGATTTTGGCTCAAGGATTTGGATGCACGAGAAGCATTCCCTCTCAGTACAGAGTTTAGGCTAGCAAGGTTATGTAAGCAAACAAGAATATCAACCCGTACACCAAGTTTTATATGACAAACATATTGCAAACGTTATAAGACTTCATACCGTCTTCCTTGTTAACCAAACCCTGTTATTAGAAAATATCTAGACCTTAGAGATACCACCGATGCAAACCAAATTTTCAACAAGCTTTACGGTAGTTCTTCACTAATAGGCTTAACTCATGTGATGCACAATTTAATCATGATCTACTTGTTAACTCAAAACAATTGACAAGCATCAAGTTATCCATTAGTGATCTACAAGATTAAGCAAGTTTTTCCTTATACCAATTACCACATGCAACATTTTCTGAACCAACCAAACACCAATCAATTTATTTCATCAACTCTCCAAACAAATATAAGTGAAGCAAGAGAGTACTTTCTACAAAAGAAAGCTAATAGCTCTGACAAGAGATACATGAAAACAAGAGCTAAAAGCTGAACAGCGCTAGATATGAATACTCAACAAATATAAGTGAAGAATAGGAGTATTCTCATGAAAAAGCGGAGCGTGTCTCTCTCCCAATCAAGAATGCTAGGGTCCAGTCAAGCTTTATTGAAAATAAAAGTGCAATACTGAAAATAAAAGCACACAGACGCTCCAAGAAAAGCACATATGATGTGAAAGAATTAAAATATAGTTTCACTAGAGATGACCTGATAATTTTGCGATGAAGAAGGGGATGCCTTGGGCATCCCCAAGCTTAGACGCTTGAGTCTTCTTGAAATATGCTGGGGAGATCCATGGGAGCCTCCCCAAGCTTGAGCTCTTCACTCTTCTTCATCCTATTATATCACTCTTCCCTCTTGACCCTTGAAAACTTCCGCCACACCAAACTCAACGTAATTCTCATTAGAGGGGTTAGTACTCAAAAACTTTAATCCACTGGTTCTGTTGTGACACATTGCAAGAACTCAATAAAACATTAGCTACAGCCCTCCACGTCTAGAGAACCTTGCTTAAAGCCCACAAGAGACAATGCAAAAAACAGAGACAGAATCTGTCAAAACAGAACAGCCAGTAAAGATGAATTTTTTCGAGGCACTTACGGGACTCAAATCGAAAAACGTTGAACTAACGAAAGATGCATACATATATCAGGATTACGCACAAAAATTTCAGATTTAATTCACAATCTGGTGATTTTAGGAATTTCGTACAGTGAACAGCAGAAATCTGTTCCTGCGCAGCAATCAAAATTAGCAACATCTTATCATTAGAGACTACTCTTGGCACAACAATGCAAGAAAGTAAAGATACAAAGGAGTTGCTACAGAAGTAAACAACCTCCTTGACTCAATAAAAGAAAAATTGCAGAAAAATAAAATGGGTTGCCTCCCATAAGCGCTTTTCTTTAATGCCTTTTAGCTAGGCTTGATAGTTTTAAAGATGCTCACATAAAAATAGAAAATGAAGCAAAAGGAGCATCAAGAAGCAAATTCGAAACACATTTAAGTCTAACCCACTTCCTATGCATAGGAATCTTGTACACAAATAAATTCATGAAGAACAAAGTGACAAGCATAGGAAGATAAAACAAGAGTAACTTCAGAACTTTCAGCATATAGAGAGGTGCTTTAGTACCATGAAAATTTCTACAACCATATTTTCCTCTCTCATAATAATTTTCAGTAGCATCATGAACAAACTCAACAATATAACTATCACATAAAGCATGCTTTTCATGATCTACAAACACATAATTCTTATCAAGCTCAAAAATAGTGGGATTAAAACTTTCAAACCCACTTTTAACAATTTTATAACAAGATGATTGATCATTCTCAAGAGGTATGGGACTCCATCTAGATAAAGTCAAGACCTCTCCAATCCCATTTTCATTAGTAGTACAATTAATATTATCAACCAATATAGGACCATCATCTAGAGCTTTATCATAAACATTTTCTAAGCAAACTTTCTCATTACCATGCATTTCGAAATTAGGCACAAATAAAGGATTATCATAAGATTTATCAAAATAGCATGGATTATCATAAATATCAGTAGCATAATCATTTCCACAAGTTTTACTCATAGGGAATATTTCAAGAGAATCCACAGGAACATAACATTCATCCTCCTTTGGTAAGCATGGAGGGCAATCAAATAGTGTAAGAGATAAAGAGTTACTCTCATTAGAAGGTAGGCATGGGTAGCTACTCCATTCTTCCTCCTTTTGTTCATCACTCTCCTCCTCTTTTTCATCCAATGAGCTTTCAGCTTCAGCAGTAGTTTCTTCTTCTACAGGTTCCTGCAAATTGTGAGTGCATTCTTGTGCATTAATGAGTCTCTCTTTATAATCAATGATATAACAATTATTGCTGAAATTTTCTAGGCAATAATCAAGAATAAAAGAGACCGTTTCTTTAAGTTTATTACAAGCAACACAGGTTTCATAATTTTTAGCCATGAAGGAATCTATTTCAGAAGCTCCCATAATGTAACAAATTGTTCTACTTGTTCAGCTCCCAAATGAATATAGTTATTCCAATGATAGTTCATAATTAAAACTTCTTCACTAAAGCCACATTGGAATTTAAGATGTTTAGTATCTTGTTCAGAGCAACAATTTATATCATGGCGTTCCAGCAAAATTTCAGCAATTTGATTTAACTTTTTTAACATGCCTCTCATGATTTTACCCTCTCTTGATTCTCTATACTTTATATATAATTCTTTAGCTTCCATAAACATAGAGGTTCTAGCATGTTCTTCCATAGCAACAGTTTTTTTTAGATTTTCGGTTTTTAAATTTTTATGGATTTTCGGGTATATAAGAAAAATAAAACTAGACAAAAATAAACTAAACAAAAGTAAACTAAACAAAACACAACTAAACAGAAATAAACTAAGCAAAATAAAACTAGACAAAAGTAAACTAGACAAAACAAAATAAAATAAAAACAGAGAGAGAGGTGGAGAGTACTCCCCAGGTGAACTTATGAGTAGAGCTATGCTCCCCGGCAACGGCGCCAGAAAATAGTCTTGATAACCCACAAGTATAGGGGATCGCAACAGTCTTCGAGGGAAGTAAAACCCAAATTTATTGATTCGACACAAGGGGAGACAAAGAATACTTATAAGCCTTAGCAGCGGAGTTGTCAATTCCACCACACCTGAGAAAGCACTAGTAACAAACGTGATGTGAAAGCAGCAGTAATATGAGAGCAACAGTAGCAGTAACACAGAAGCAATGGCACCAGAAAATAGTTGCTTGCGTGGAGTTGACGGAAAAGCAATGATGATTACAGATGGACCGGGGTTCCCAGCTATCTACACTAGTGGTAACTCTCCAATAACAAGTGTTGGGTGAACAAATTACAGTTGGGCAATTGACAGAATATTGAGCGCATGACAATGCATATATATGACATGATGACTACTATGATATTTAATTGGGCATTACGACAAAATACATAGACCGTTATCCAACAGCGTCTATGACTAATAATCCACCGCCGGGTTGTCATCCGAGTTCCCCGTTGGTATTAAGTTGCAAGCAACGGATAATTGCATTAAGTAAAGTGCGTAATGTAAACAAATACATATGACCGTGGACATAGCATTGTTAGGTTATCCCTAGTGGCAACAGCACATCCGCAACCTTAGAACTTTCTGTCACTGTCCCAGGTTAAATGGAGGCATGAACCCACTATCTAGCATAAATACTCTCTCTTGGAGATACAGGCAACTACTTGATCAAGGCAACCACAAGTACCGGAGAGCATGCAAGATCTTAAATAACATATAAGATAGATTGATAATCAACTTGACATAGTATTCAATATTCATCGGATCCCAACAAACACAACACCGATTACATCATATGGATCTCAATCATGTAAGGCAGCTCATGAGATCATTGTATTGAAGTACATGGGAGAGAGAGTACCAACTAGCTACAGCTAGAACCCGTAGTCCATGGGGGAACTACTCACAAACCATCATGGAGTCGAAGTGGAAGCGGCGTGGTCGATGGAGATGGCTCCGGGGGTCAATCCCCGTCCCGGCAGGGTGCCGGAACAGGACCTTCTGACCCCCGAAACGAAGTTTCGTGGCGGCGGAGCACGGAGATGTATTCGGGAGTTTCGTCAATTGTTCGTGAGTTTTAGGTCAGGGGCAATATATAGTCCAAAGGGCGTCGCGAGCGGTGCACGAGGAGACGACACCACCCTAGGGCGCCGGGAAATTCCTGGCGCGCCCTGCCCACGTGTGGGGCCCTCGGGCCTCCCCCGGACTTGTCCTTCTGGCCCATGGAGTCTTCTGGTAAAATAGGGGCCTCCGTAAATTTTCGTCCAATTCCGAGAATATTTCCAGACTAGCTTTTCTGGAATACAAAAACAGCAGAAAACAGGAACTGGCACTGTGGCATCTTGTTAATAGGTTAGTCCCAGAAAATGTATAAAAATGACATGAAGTGTATACAAAACATGTAGCAATTGGTATAAAACAAGCATGGAACATCAAAAATTATAGATACGTTTGAGACGTATCAGGGGTAAAGGCCGTAGATTTCATACCATCTCGTCGTCGACGTCGATTGGCATTCTGTCGAACATGTGGGCGTCGGAGTAGCCGGCACCATCGCCGTCCGCGCCAAAGAGGCATTGCCGGCCGCTCACATCGACGCGATGGCGACGCCGGTCTCTCTGGAGAGCCGACGAGTCGGTGAACGCGTGGTTGAGGTCGATGGAGACGCCCACGGTCGGCGAGCCGGAGCGGCTGCTGCTTTCACAGAATGGCGAGGCCCGTGCCCCGGAACGCGGGGTGGCGCCACCGCCATCAAAGAACGCTGGGTTCGACGACGATGCGCCGCCCGCCACGTTCGTGCTCCCTTGAATTGCGCCGCTGGCAGCGGCGTAAGCCATTGACGCTTGAAGCAGATCTATGTCCCTTTGCCTAGGCTCTGCACTGACGCGCCGCCCTCTCCTGTCTACGGTGGCCGCCGCTCGACGCGCCAGCTCCTTATCCCAGGCTTCATCCGTCGTGTTCGACAGCCGTGCGCGTGATTTGCGAGGAGCGATGTAGCCGCGAGCGCCACCGCGAGCAGCACCACCACGGGCAGCACCACCGCAAGCAGCGCCACCCCGAGCAACACCCCGTCGTCCTCCTCCTCCGCCGCGAGCGCCGCCACGGTTGCGTTTGATGGGTGACATCGGCGGCGGACGTAGATCGCCCAAAGTGGGAAAGGCGGGAAGGAGGAGCGCGGGGGAGGCGAAATGGCGGGAGAATGAAAATGGACGAGAGGGAGGGGAAAGTGATATCGAGTGTCCCGTGTCGCTAACGCGTCGTCCTCACCCGTCAGGATTGGACGAGGCGCGCGTTGCCGCGGTTGCCGGCGTGCCTGGTTGCGTCCCTAAAACCTTGGCGCGAAGTGGGGTTGCCGGACGCTCTATTGGGACGTGCCGGCAACTTTTCGGCTATTGGGCGCGCCGCTGGAGCCAATTTCATGCCGGCGTGCCCAATAGGCCTATTGAGAGCGGAGTTGGGCGCGCCGGTGGAGATGCTCTAACGTGTTAGCATACAACGTGTACCGCCTCCATCAGATGTAGCCCAGTCTACTGCCAAATCTAATGAGAAATATGAGCTCAGAATCTTTACACACAAGTAAGATCAGTTTCTTCTCTTCTATATTCGAATGGGCAGTGCTCCTGGTTGCTTTCCAAAGAAAAAAAAAAGAGCTTTAGAGTCTGAGCACTGAAACAGACAGATTATGTGCCAACCATAAGCAGCAAGAGCATTATTCATCGTGTTCTCCAAAACAAGAAAGGCCGCAAAATGATCCGGAGAAACTCGAAAATACTCTGGGTAAAATAGTGCTTGCTCATTTCTGTACATCAGATGCAAAACCTCAAAAGACACGAGTGAACCATGCGATTTTGCTGAGATAATTGCAATTAACGAACTCTCTTGCTTCGAGAACATATCGGCATCACCATCCAAGGAGAAGTTCAGTACTGATCTGAATGAGTAACAATCGCCTCAACCCGGTCTATGGATGCTTGCAATCGCCCATAGTTCATACTGAAGGCAGGTTCTCCTGTTCCAACAGCCCTGCATGGAGCAAATACAAAAAATGAGTTGAATTGCAGTGTCGGCGACTTCAAATGGTCATGTTAGCAGGTTTATGATAAACAGTACAGTAGCATGCTTCTTGTAACGATGTCTCACAAGAATTTTTTAGTGTTGACTCAGACTTACCCATGAATCTCTGGAAGCACATATTCAGCTTTCCATCCGACCCTCAGATCAAACCCTGGAAACAAGTTGAGTTTTGATTTGTTTCTTATCTGAGAAACACCATCTCCCCCCAAGCAAGTAGAAAGCTTCCACTTCCATCCAGTTGCCTTCAGTTGGAAATTATGACCAATGCCAACCTGTATCATAATTGTTACAGTATTATAAATCTCATATAATCGAAGTGAACTTAAAAAAGGCATTTTGTTTCTAAACAATTTAGCCTTCCGGAGTTTGACCATGTTCAACATATGTAGTGCGACCAACCAGCCATGCTAACCACATATATTTCTTAGATGCAGATGGCGACTACATGTCATTTGCAATCAAGTAATAGTTAAGCTTATATACATTCTGGCTAAGGCAGACGGTCTACACTCTTATATCCTGATGTATACATGTGAAAAAATGCAGCACAATCATTCGTGTACCATTTCGAAGGACCAATTTGTAACCATGATTGAAAACAGAAGCAAGTAGGAATCCTTAACCACCAAAGGATACTGTTATAGCACCATAAACACTGTCATTTTAGCCACCCAAAAATTGGCATGAGATGATGGTTAAGCGCCATAATCAGTACATGGTTGTTCCAAACTAAAAGCAAAGCAGCGGGGAAATGCTATTCTTAGATACTGCGTCTGCCCAAGAACATCTCTATATCACAAAGAGAAGCGCATCTGCTCCATTTTAGATGGTTTAGTATTCCATATAAACTAAGAAATGAACATGTGCTCTTTTAGTTTCGTGTTATAAAGTTGATGGATACCAAGGAGCCATTTATGAAGAATACTGGGATTAAAGCTGACACATATACAATTAGTATGTTCTATAAAAAAAGTTTATATACTTCTTCAGCACTTCAAAACTGATTTATGCACTTATCCAACTTCTATTCCCACTTCTAAATTCCGCTTGCATTAATACCGTGCATCAAGCAAGCAGGTACGGTGGCATCTCTCCCATGAGAAAAACTATTACTACCAGCACCAACCATAGTGTTATCAACCATCGAAATACATTATTCCCGCACGACCAATTTAACAAATCTAGTTGCGCCATAACATGCCTTATTGCAAAGAATAGTGCGGACAAGCTGTCAGTTGCCTCATCACAAAACCGTGTCAAATATGTAACCAGGTCTTGCTAACCCATAAACGATGGGTGAAAACAAGAGTGAATTAAGCAAAGAACCTGAAGGTTGAGATATTTTGAGAGTGGTATCTTCTTAGACAGCAGCTGTATGTCACCACTGATGGGCTTGTACTGGAACTTCCACTTCCGGTCGAAGTCCAGGGGCTTCAGAACTACCTTCGCCTCGAAATCATTCACCTCAAGATTGTAGAACTGAAACAATGTACACCAGGGGCATCAAGCCAGCAACATCAGCAACAGTAAATTATTTCCAGCACACGGGTATCATCACCACATTCGAAATCTCGCGAAATTCGTTGGACTACTGGAGCAAATTAATCGGGGGAGAAATCTACGGCCGGCCCAACAACTTGAGGTTTAGGGTTTAGGACGAGGTAGGTACGGACCTCGAAGTTGAGGCCGACGCGGAAGCCCTGGAGCTCCTTGCGGAACTTGAAGTGCAGCTCGGCCGGCACGACGTTGATGTGGTACAGCTCGTCCAGCGTCGTCGGGCCCTCCCCGACTCCCCCGTCGACCCCTCCGCCGCCGGCGCCCGAGCTCGAGGCCATCGGAGGCGATAGAGAGAGAGAGAGTCCTCTTTCCTTCGCAGGTGGATTGTTGGGCGGCGGGGCGGGGCGGCGGGGGACGGCGATGGAGCGATCGACCGGCCCACCCGGGACCCGGCCGTAATCTAGTAGAGTGTCGCTTTTACACATCGCACCCTCGCCTCTGTGTATATCCTATACCAGTTCCTTAGGCAAAACCCCGGTCTTGTTTGACACCCATCATTTCATTTCATTTGCATTGAATGAAATAACATTGATAACATCATTTCATTAGGTAAAAATGAAACGACAGTGTTAGGGGCGTGATTTGACTTAATATATCAACACATTTGCTAGAATTTCAATTGAAATGTCATTTTCAATTTTATAACAGCCAAACACATTGGGTAAGAAATCTGAACTGAATTCCATGATACCGGCATTATTCATGGCTACCACTATATGAATCAATCAACCACTATATGTTTATTTTAAGGATTTCAATCCTTAAAGTGTCAATCGAAATCCTTTAAATTAAAGAGACCCTAACCACGTGTATTTCGAACGTCGTGTACAAAGTAGGTGTACACGCAAGTACGTTGCCACAGACACACACCCCGCACAATGCCTAACGAGATTCGAGCGTAGATTTTAAGATTGATGACATCTCCTAACCCACACAATGCCTAACAAGAAGGCGTGCTCTCAACCTTTTGGAATTTCACTACAAATTCTTGCAGAACATACATAATATTTGAAATTTCAAAGAAAAGTGTAATTATTTTGAACAAACATTAATGAATTGGACGAGTCTAACCAAACTTGAACTTGATTTCATGTTCTTTTGGATCTAATCTGAATCTAGTTCGACACATAGCGAAATTACTTAAAACAAATAAACATATATAAAATGTGTCAAAGTTTAAAACCACCCTCCTCACGCTGAAATAAATATCTTTCTTGGAAACAGCTCATGATGGTCTTGCTCACATCGTATTCTTGTACGATTTTAATGTTGATCCAATTAATAGTACTAAAATGATTGTATTCTAATTCACATCATATTCACATGGATTCCAATTGTGGTTCATAAACCTTACATCCAAAATATATATTTCTGACAATATGTTCAAAATGCTATTCAGATAAAGCAATATAGATATGATTAAGCATGGAATAAAATACCATACTACCTTCATTCCAAAATATAAAACGTTTTGGGTAAAAACTAAGTTATTCAGACATTCAAATTCAACTGTTTCAAATTCATATTCGAGTCAAGAATACGAAATCTCGTTTGACCGAAAACCCCTTTGGAGCCTGTCAACTCATAAAATCTGCCTTCTTTTCTGTTCTGCGCTCCTTCTCGCTCGCACACCGATGTGCGAGATGCAGCCCATCTGCCTCCTCTCCAGGTGTGACTCCATGACCGCCGCCGCGCCGCCGCCGCCGCCTCCTCCTCCCGAACTCTCCTCTCCTCTCCATCCGATGCCTCACCCCCTCTACCTGCACACCCTCCTCAGGCTGCGGCTGCCCCCTCGCCACCCCCTCCACCGCCTTCTCCACTCCCACAGCCCCAACGACCGCCCGCCGCCGCAGCACCCGCACCCACCCCCGCACGACGCCGAGCTCTGGATCGCCAAGGCGCTCGCATCCGCGGCCTTCCTCCGTCCACACCACCTCCCGGCATTCCGCCGCCTCGCTCCCTCCCAGGTCGCGGCCGCCGCCGCGCTCCGCCACGCGCCGTGCGCATCCTCAGCGCTCCAGCTCTTCTCCTCGCTGCACTCCTCCCCGCTCGACATTCCCCCGTCCGCGCACTCCTACCGCTACGTCATCTCGTTGATGTGCCAGTCCGGCCGCCAGGCTGATGCCCTCCAACTGTTCGACCAAATGACGGACCAGTCTGGGTACATTCCCAATGCTCGTTTCCTCTCGTTTCTGGCCGGTTCCTGCGCCAGCGCGGGCCTCCTTGATGCGTCCGCAGCATTGCTCTCAAAGGCATCCCAATTTGGTTGCTCAGTGGAAGCTTACGCATATAACAAGCTCATGAGTTCGTTCATGGCCCGTGGCCGGGTGCAGGATGCCGTGGCGTTGTTTGAGGGGTGGATCCAGGGGAGAATTTATTCTCCGGACGTGTGGAGTTTTAATGTCGTCATCAAGGGTGTTTGCCAGGTGGGGGATGTTCAGAAGGCGCTCGAGTTGGTCGAAAGGATGCATCAGTTTGGTTGCTCGCCAGATACCGTCACACATAACATTCTTGTGAGTGGGCTATGCAGGGTAAATGAGGTGAGTAAGGCCCGTGAGGTGTTGAGGAGACTTCAGAGCGATGGTGTTTGCATGCCCAATGTTGTGACATACACCTCAGTAATCTCAGGTTACTGTAAGGCTGGCCGGATGGAGGATGCGGTAGCAGTATACCATGACATGGTTGCGTGTGGAACATCACCCAATGTTGTCACATACAATGTGCTTATCAATGGATATGGCAAGGCTGGGAACATGGGGTCTGCGGTGGCACTGTATCAGCAAATGATACTTCGTCGCTGCCCTCCTGACGTTGTGACATTTAGTTCATTGATTGATGGGTATTGTCGGTGCTGTCAGCTGGATGATGCAGTGAGGATTTGGACTGAGATGGCTCAGTATCATATTCAACCAAATGCACACACGTTCTCTATCGTAATACACACATTTTGTAAGCAGAACAGATCAGCGGAAGCACTTCGTTTTTTGAAAGAATTGAACATGAGAACAGACATTGCACCACAGGCGTTCATATATAACCCTGTGATTGATGTACTGTGCAAGGCTGGGAAGGTGGAAGAAGCAAACACAATCCTAATGGAGATGGAAGGGAAAGGGTGTCGTCCTGACAAGTATACCTATACTATATTAATTATTGGACACTGCATGAAGGGTAGGATAGCAGAAGCCATCACATTTTTTCATAGAATGGTAGAGACTGGGTGTACACCTGATAGTATTACAGTCAATTCTTTTATTAGCTGCCTTTTAAAATCCGGAATGCCTGGTGAGGTGGATTACATAATGCGTATTGCATCAGGGGGTGCTTCATCGAGTTGGAGAGATCCTTCTCCTGTAACCCGAAGCATAGAAAAAATTTCAGTAGCTGTATAGCTGAATGATACAATGGAAAATGTAACGAAGAGCATCTTGTCTGTTTGCGGTGCGTACGACGGGGCATCTGGCGCTTGTCTCTATATGGAAAACAAGCTCTGGTGAGTTGTTATTGTTCAGAATCAAATGCCTTTTGCATCAACTATACTAATTAGTACTACTGTTTGTTCATTTGAACTTTTTTCATACAAACTCGTATAATTTTATAGGTATCATCTTAGTTCTCCGTAATGTGTTCAAATTAATAGGTTTGGTAGCATGTTTAATGTCCTCTTTACATTTTAGTTCATCTCAGATAGTTAGACATCATAGAAAGGTTAATCAAAGAAGGTGGTTGTGTTTAATAGTCTATCCGAGTCCGTAGAAACTGTGAACAAGATTTTACTGCACCATGTGCTAATCTGATATTGACATTTGATACCTGACTGTCAAAATCCTTGACTTTTATATACATGTCTAGTCACGTGAACTCTACTACAGTTTTATTCAATTAAAACTTAATTGGCTATTGGAATTGTACTGATATTTTTGTACATTAGTTG
This sequence comes from Poa pratensis, assembly GCA_947311845.1. Classification (NCBI taxonomy): domain Eukaryota; kingdom Viridiplantae; phylum Streptophyta; class Magnoliopsida; order Poales; family Poaceae; genus Poa; species Poa pratensis. The sequence goes on from CAMZMU010000047.1 coordinate 40,438,889, forward strand.
TTTTGCAGAACATTCAGCTGAAAGGAACTCAAATGTAACTGTTAAGATCTTGGTTTCACCAAGGCTACAGAACAAATGAGGGACTAATCCAAAGCAACTTCATGCTAAGAAAGAAAATGACAAGCAGTTTGGTGCTCTGTGTATTCATTGAAGTGATCCGATGAATTCCATAAAGAGAAGCAAATGGCAGAGCTGCAAATTTCAAGGGACCTGCTGATCCGCTGCAGTAATGCTACATCAATTGCTCAATGGACGCTCGACACCCCCCTAAACACCTCATGTACGATTTGTCGACTCCCTGGGTTTCAGATCATAAGGTCCTCAAGTCACTTTGGCCCGCCTGTCAAGAACATGCTTCATTTTGGAGGAGTTGTTACTGAATGAGGGGGCATCAGCAGCTGAAGACTCGCACTTGAAGAACGTGCTGGAAGTAATTTACCCTAACAGAGGTACTTCACTTGTATCACGCCTTTTTGTTCATTGTTCACTCCGGCACAGAAGATATTTTAGGAAAGGGTAGTTGATCATTTCGACTGTCATGCACATTGTGTGCATTTTTCCTACAACCATGTCTACACAATAATACAAGTCCGATCATACAGTTTTGACAGTTACATTTTCTGTTGTGATTTTTATTATCTTGTTTCTTAACCATACTTGTTATCCAGCAGCAACTTTCTAGTTTTCGCAACATAATACGTATATGGAGTTAAAAAGGATGTTTTGGCCCTGCAATACCCATAGTGGGTTCTCTTCTATTTATATCATGTTAGTTACAACAGCAAATACACCATCAGATAGTGGGAGATGAATGACACTACTAACTCTACACCTTCCATCTTCCCACACTGCACTAAGTAATAACACTAGCACTAAGCTATGATTACAATGAATGTGAACAGCATAAGTTACTAACGGCCACTTAATATATGTCTTGTCGAGGCGCTTAGTAGCTTGGCTTAAAAGTCTCATAAACAGAGTTACCAGAAAAGCTAACAAGGGTCTTAACCTTCTAATCAAAGCATTACGTTAGCTTATCTGCTGAACATTGGCAATAACACCTTGTTTCGCAGGGTTTAAAGAGTTAAAATCCCTTGCATTGAGTCCGAGCTCAATGGATAAATCCTTCATGACTTATTGACTTCTCTTGTCAATAGATACAGTAGTCAATATAGATTCATAAAGCTGTCCCAGGAATGTTATGTGGGCCTGTGTTGTTGTGTGCTCCTTTTGCTTTACTGTGTACTGTTATTTGTCAAAGATATAATTGCGCCACAACACATGTTAAGCTCATATAGTGAACTCTTGGCACCGCTACATCATCAATTAATCCCTTGCTTACATCTAAAAACTGGCTAAATCTGATATACAATGTAGCTGATACAGCAAGGATGGTTTCAGTGGACATGCATTGAATTGATTACTTCAAGACTACAGTTGATGCTGTAAGTCAGCAAATTCACCCCTTCATTTTATTAGCATCTGGTCGATTCTCCATGGATGTTGTCAAGAACTGCCATCACCCCAATGATAAAAGCCTGGTCACATCCTGACTGCATTGTCACGTGGTAGAAGTCATTGCTTCCTATCAGCTCTTTCTTCCCCATCTACAGTTTGAAGAATATACGTTAGAACCCTATCTTTTATGGAAATTCTTATACACTTTACCAGACACACTTGCATACACATGTCGAATAGCAATCAAGCAAAATCATTGGAAACAACCAAACACCATTCTAACCAACTTCTCGCTTTAGAATAGCATAGTTGCTCTCCCCTTTTGTCATGCAATACTTCTTGTTTCTTATGATTCACGACAGAAGGATATGCACTTAGTAATTTAGTGATAACACAAAGGAACTCTTGAAAATGGTTCAGACCTTGGGTTGAGCGTTGGTATGTCGCACTCACACGCACATGCACGTTCAGTGGTAATCTGTGGAGATGTCCGGCACTTCGTAAGGTTAAGATAAATTGTAGATTTATCTAAGCAGCCTCTGCTCTAGATTAAGCTTGTGTTGTGTGTGTGTGTGTTCACCCTTGTAGTCTACAGAAGAAGAAATATGCACCTGCACGGATGTGTGCGTCGGACCCGTGGGTGAAGAAGAAGAAATATGCGTGTAATAATTTAGGATAACACAAAGGAGTTTTAAAAAATAAATATAATTTGCTGCAAAAGCACATGTAGCATCTTGTGCAGACCTGCACTACTGTTTTGCCTGTGCAATCCATTATTGTGCAGTATCTATCTGAAAAAGATAGGTATGTACTTGTGGCATGGAAATGCTTATACACTTGACTAAACACACCTGCATGCACGTGTATAATAACAATCAAACAAAACCACTGTAAATAGTTAAACACCACCCATTAACCAACATCTCACTTTGGAATAGCCTTTGCTTTTTTCCGCTGTTGTCATGAAGTAATTCTGTTAATGATGATTCAGTACACATGGGGCAATCTGTAGTTGACTTGTGCACATGAAAGAAAGATATGCATGTACTTTTAATTTAGTGATAACACTAAGGAACTTTACAAAAGAAATTTAATTCACTGCAATTACATATGTAGAAAGTTTTGCTCCCAGGGGATTACGAAGGTATGGGTAGCATACCTGCGCCACTATTTTGCCAGTGCAATCAATTATTCTGCAGTTTCTATCTGCAAAAGATCCACATATTTCGAAGTCCCAGTTATTGCAGTGCCTCTTTGGTTCAATGTGAATTCTAACTGGTGCACCTTTTGCTACGCACGATTTTGGATCAGTTAGACTAAAAACCAACTTATTCTTCCCTTGGTAATCCATTGAGTACCCATTCCATTTGTTCCGAGTGCTTAGAGCCTGGACAATTCCTCCCTGCAATGGAGACAGGAAAGTTTCATTATTGTGATTTATAAAGAAATATAGGATGCAAGGATATGAGAGGGAGATCATTTGTGTTTGTTTTCTTCCCTGTCGGCAGTTAAGTTCTTCACTGTCAACTTACTTAAGTTAATCGTGCCCTTATTTATGTAGGTTGTTCACAAAATTAAAGAGCTAGATTGGGCACAAAAGCTATGGAATAACATAAAGAAGTATAGAGGAATCAGAATAACTTCATAGAGCAAATGGATCTAGTTGATACTGCTCAGTTCAGGCAAGCACTAAAAAACGTGTAATAGAGAAAAAAACTATCTTCCAATTACTATTCTGCAAGTTATGATCCTTTACCTTTCTAGAAATGAACAGTATTTGTTCTCCATCACCGTCTTTCACCATGAGCTCCCCCTTAGATCCAAGTATACCACAACCATCCACAATGAATACAACATTATGGCTAAAGTCAGTAACAACAAAGCCACCACCATTCACTACCATGGGTCTCCTCCTGATCATCAGCGCAGTTGGAGTGCTTGAGCAGTACATCTTGCTAACTACAGGCATGCTGTCGTCCATCTCACTCGATACTGCTCACAGAACAAAGAGAGATGGCCCTATTACTCAGTCCAAACTCCAGTTTCAGTGGCTATCTCGTTTCTAGCATCTTGTGTGGCCAGCTGGTGAGTACTTATAATGGGGCAGGGGGCAGTTGTTTTAGACATGACAGTCGCCCAAGCTAAGAAGTAAGGGCATTCAGTAGGTGGGTGGTTCAAGATTTTCTCTACAATGGAAGTGACAGCAAGTTCTCCCCACATAAAGGGATCCCTGAAAGCCTGGCCTGGTTGAATAGACCTTGTCTAACTTTTCTAAAGCATCATCATTGGAAACAGTTCTCAGAAGTTTCTTGTTGCTCAAACAATGCCCATTCTTATGAGTTTTTCTCTTTCAGTGGTTCTCATGTACTGTATACTCTATGCAGGTTATTGTGGATACACTTCTTTTCAGCTCAAACTACTATATGTTTGCTGACTATGCGCATGAGGACCATGCAGGGAAGCATACGGGAAAGTTAAGATTTGACTATTAGACAAGATATTAGTTAGCACGTCTGGATAAAGTTAGCCTTGTGTTATCCACGCACATGGAGAAGTACTTCGGGCATGCATGCTGTATTATACCAGCAATCATAACCCCAAGTGCCCTGCAATTATGCTTTAATTTTCTGCCTTGAGACTTATCCATGGCTACTGGTAGAATCTGATAGCATTATGTATGAATATGTTTTATTTTATTCATCAGTTAACATCCTGTCAGGAATGTTGGCAATCTCTTGATTTGTGAAGCATTACGTATACAGTGAGAAGCAGCTAACATTGTGGATTAGCATGCAAGCTGTCACATATTGGGTGGCCAACAGAAAGAAAAAGTTTGGGTGAAGGTCATGAATATAGGCAACCAGATCTTTTTGCCAGACAATATATAATTGGCAGAAGTATGGCTGATTAAGCTACAACCCATACAAGGTAAACTGCCAAAGGAAGCATGAGAAGGATGGCATTTCATCAGTATACTGGAAGCTTTCGATCTTGTTAGTGTCATGTTGTTGATACCCATCTTTCCTCTTATATTATTGTAAATTTTATGAGAGTTCGTCTCTTTCTAGTCTATAGGCCCTGAGCGCAACTGTTTATAAGTGCAGGAAATCTTTCTTATATTCCTCTGCGCTTACAATTTTGCATCTTTGCATTTTGTCATTGTGCTTTATCTGCCGAGTTTATTTATTAATTTCATTGGCTGCTATTTGCATTATGTCCTTTTGCTATTGTTGACACGTTTTCCCTTGGTGTGAAGGTCCCTTTCATGTAATCAGTCACGCCGACCGGCTGTTGAGTCTCAGGATCCTCAAGAACCTCGACTTGTGAGGTAAAGCGGAAGAATATTCTGATGCAAATCTAACTTGAGATGAAAAGGAATCACCATACTCTTGAGATGAAAAGGAATCACCATACTCTGTTGCCGGCTCACTGGTATTTTCTGTGGCCTATGAAAGGTTTGTAGAATGAAGTCTCAGTTCTTGGACAGGAAGCAGTAGTTGTTGAATCTTCCTTTTGGTACCTGAAACATTGGTGAAGCATAAAGGTAGAGCTGCTGTGTGCTTTTTCTTGGAACTAAAAACTTCAAAGCTTCGGCATGAACTGCCTAACCTAAGGATTCCCCTGCCTAACTCTACATCCATTTGTGGCCAGGAAAGTTGAACCGGGGCCGTGAAACGTTGTCAACTATTTTTGGCAAGCAAAGCTGTAGCAAGAGATCCCCAACATGAATGGCTGATGGGCTGTACTAACCGAGCCTTTGGGGCTAAGCAACCACCTGCTGAAGGAAACTTGTGTAGTCTTTTCGTCCTTCATCGGCCTGATGTCTCTGTTAGAGTGTACAAGTCTGATAATTGATGAATGAAGTTATACTAGATTAGAAGCAATACATGTGCTGAGTCAAAGAGTTAGATCCAGGGGACAGCCAGATTCAGCTATTACATCGAATTTTCTTTCGTTTTTCTTATTTTCAGCTATAGAGGGCTAGATGTGATGATTAGTGCTTCTAGAAAGCGGCTCTTGGACACGAGACTTTCATGAATTCTCTCATGGGCCTTTTTTTTATTAGATCTTTGGAAAAAGTATAGAATCCACCTGAAATGTCACACATTGGACACATTTCACCCTAAACTTTGAAACTGGATAATTTCAACCCTGAAATGTACAAAACCGTCTAAATCACACCATGTGGTGGTTTTGGACAGATTTGGTGGTATTGTGGGATGACATGGTGCTGACATGGCGATGATGTGTCGTCGATAGAGATAAGAGTGACCGGCCATCGACGAGTACATCGTCGGGGGATCCCCATCGTCGGCCCCGCGCCTGTCGACGGCGACAAGTCTAGCCGCGGTGTCACGTTGTTTAGCCCGGAGCACGGGATGTCGTAGGTGGCGGGCAGGGCAGCATGCTCGGCAGCGCCATGGGGCAGTCGCGGCAGGGCAGCGTGCTCGACTTCACTGCCTCGTCACTTCCACCTCCATCCGATCGATGTAGCTTATTATATAAAGTAAGTAGCATGGCACTCCGCATCCATCAATTCATCTCCGATCCATTGATCTGTTTTTTTAGACAAGGTGGTCGTACCACCGCTCGAATAGATAGTAAAGAATTGACCCAGTTTATAAGGAAAACCGGGTTCAAAAACCATACAAAATGTATAAAAGAAACACACAGACGAAGCGACCCGCCGTCCACACGGCACAAGTCGAACAAACGCCACAACACACACCACCCGCTCCGGAGCCGCCACCCGGCGTAGCAACCAGATCGACCTTCGCATTGCCCGAAAGCGATCCAGTCAAGGTCGACGAACCCTCTGTCCGCGCAGTCTCTATCTAGGTTGCCACCAAAACCACCATGTTCTGGGGCCGCCGCCCCGGCGTAGCAACCAGATCGACCTTCACATTGCCCGAAGGTGATCCAGTCAAGTCGACGAACCCTCTGCACACGCAGTCTTCATCCAGGTCGCCACCCAGACCCCCGCTAGACAACGACTCTGCCTCATAGAACCGTCATAGCGTGGGAGACCGAGACCGCCGTCTCGACGTACCGCCACCGTCCGGGGCCGCCGCCCCGGTCATCCGCTCCCCTGACAACAGAACCGCCCTCCCCGAGCGTCGCGAGCCCATCACACCGTGAGGGCTAAGAACTTCCAAGGCGACGCCTCCAACAAGGAAACGATGCGCCCGTCGTCGCCGCCCGCTCCCGATGGAGCTTAGGCTTTCACCCGGAAATCTTAGCACCACCCACGTCGGCGGGAACGAGCACTCCACAGCGACGCCCCCAAGAGGGAAAACGACGCCCAAAAGCGCCGCCGTCGGCGGCTCCGACCAAGTCGGAACAAGGTTTTCGCCCGGAGGTCGTCCCGACCGCAAAGCAAGGGAGCGACGCCACTGGCAGTGCTGCCCTACCGCCGTCCACCGAGCTCGACCACCGGCCATGTCGGCCACCACGCCCATGGCCGCGGCCTCCATGCCGCACCGCAGAGGTCTTCGTTCCGGGGTCGCCGCCCCGGCTTCCACGCCACCCGGGAGCCGTAGCACGTCGGCAGGAGAGGCTCCTGCGTCCGCGCCCTTGCCTCCGCTATCGCCACTGCGCCTCGCCCGAGCAGGCGCCCAGCACGCGCGCCCCCGAGCCTGGCCCGGCGGGCCCAGATCGGGCCCGCCAAGCCCATCAGAAGCGCCTCCACCTCCGCTGCAGGCGACGGCAGCATCGCGTCCTGCACCGCCGCCCGCAGCCTGCGCCGACTCCCCCACACCTCCGTCGCCTCCGCCCGGGCTTGCCGGCCCGGCGTCCTCCGCCCTGGCCGCCGTCGCCCCCACGGGGCGGCCACCCCTTGACCTGAGCAGAAGAAACCTCCCCCCGACTGCCCTTTTGGCAGCGGAGGGGTGCCGCCACCGCCGCGGCCGAGGCCGGCAACGGCAGCGGCAGGGCTGGCGGCTGTGTGGAGGAACTGGCGGCGGCGGGAATGGTCGCCCCTGGCGCCGCCTGGGGGGGCGACGCGAGGGGACTTTTTCTCTTCTTTGCATTACCGATCGATCAGGCCGGCGACGATGAGGGGTGCGGCGCTGGGCAACATGCTGCAGGGGTGGGACAACGCCACCATCGCCAGCTCGCTGCTCTGCATCAAGGAGGCGCTTACCCTTCTCCAACAAGCGCAGTAACAAGCGCAGTAACAAGCGCAGTTATAGCTGTAGTAGCCTTTGATTAGGCGCGAGTTCGGCCTGGACGCGCACCCGGCGCTCGAGTTCGTTCGCGAGCTGCAAGCGCCGGCGGCCAGCGGCGCTCAGCCGCAGCTGGCAGCGCGGGAGGTGTGCAGGGGGCTGCACGCGTGGGCTGTGCGTCGCGCCCGCGCCGTGGCCCTGCTGAGCGCCCGGGCTCGCCGCATCCGCGTCTCTGCTGCCGACCCTGCTGGTCACGCGCCGTCTGCGTGCCCGCGCAAAGTAACGGCCCCGAGCTGCGCCCGCACTCGCCATGTCCATGTTGCCGAGCTCGCCGTGCCCGAACACGAGCCCCGCCACGCGCCGAAGCACCCGACCTCGCTGGCCCCCGCGAGCCGCTGTTGGCCGCTTGTGCAGCCACGGCGGCGCCGCCGCGTCATGGCCGGCCGCCAGCTGTGCTCACGCCTACCGGGCCGCCGCGCTCACGGCGCGCTCCTCCTCGTACCCGCCCCGACGCACTGCCCGCGCTTCCAGTCGCGACGGCGCCGCCACGCCATGGCCGGCTGCTCTTATCTCCTTCGACGACACGTCATCGCCATGTCGGCGCCACGTCATCCCACAAAACCACCAAATTTGTCCAAAACCAGCATAAAACCAGCATAGGGTGTGATTTAGACGGTTTTGTACATTTCAGTGTTGAAATTATCCGGCAAAATTTAGGGTGAAATGTGTCCAATGCGTGACATTTCAGGGTGGATTCTATACTTTTTCGTAGATCTTTTGTGAGATTGCTACGGAGCACTTGAATTCGAACCGCTTCCGGGCCAGTGTCCATGTGGTCTGTGAACTGTGATGCTCGGACCGGCCCGTCGGGGAGCTCCGATCGACGCAAAGAGCATTTCCCTCAAAAACAAAAAGACGCAAAGAGCATCGAGGGCGAGGAGACAGTAATCAAAGATACTCTTCCCTCAGAAAAGAAAAGAAAAGGTAATTAAAGATACTCATATGCTGTTCATTTTGGAACGGTCAACCTACGCATTTTTTTAATATCAACTGAACCGTCTTGCCTCGTGCTCGATCCAAGAAACTAGGGGCTATTGGGGTCGAAGGAGATTTTGCCTACAGGGTCCTTTTGGATCAACGAAAAACTAGACTGGAAATTTCTTCACAATTCATGTGGAGGACGCAAAATAGCTATATCTGCAAATTCATGTGTGTTGTTTGCCGTTGGATTTAGGAAACCAAAACACAATTTTAGATCTTATATTGTATTCTTTTTCGAGTAATTGAGAGGAGTACTGCCCTTATTTTAGAAGTAGTAGAATTTTCACAGGTATTGACAATTGGTTTTCGCACTCGAGTTAAGCTAGAACCGTACCAAAGCCGCGCACCTAATACTCGCGGTGAATGAAACCACAAGAGTCGTGCCTTCTATTGCAAGTTCTCTGAGATCTTGCGTTCTAAAATTCTAGTTATCCTAGGTCATGCCTTTTATCCTAATATAAGCTGCAATCATGGACTAGATGTGATTTACCATGAATCTTTCGTAGAACACGAATTATAATCTCAATCATGTCTTTTTTTCCCGACTGGATCTCAAATCATGTCTTGGACGAATTTGAAACTATACTAATTTGTAAAACCCTCTCCAAAATGCGGCTACCACGGATGGGAAATGCTTGGATTGAACTAGCCGGTGACCGTCAGCGATGATCTGATGGACCATCCAAGTATCCAAAGCAGAGACGGAGCACATGGGAAAAGCGGACATGTCAGAGCAGCGGCACCTTGCTCGGCTTTTCCGGCCGATTTCGCGAACCCGCCACGAAAAACCAAAACCCTCGAATCCCTGGTCTCCTCACACACCAAATCGATCGCCGCCTCCACCAAAATGCTGCTCTCGCTCTCGCTCCGTCGCCTCACCGGCCACCTTCGCCGCCCCCTCTCCGAAGGGCAGCATGCTGCCTGAACCTCACCACGAAGCGAGGAAGGAGCTGGTGATGTACCGCCGCATGGGGGTCAGTGAGGGGAGGCTGCGGTACTCCGAGGTGTCTCAGGGGTAGCCCTTCGTGCTCGACGATGAGGCCGTCGGCTGGACGTTGGAGCACCGGGTGGCGCTTAGTCGGATCTTGGCCGATGGAGGCCACCCATGGCTGCCCTTGCAAGGGGAGAATACGCCAAAGATTAGCGTTCTTGACCCATTGAACGCCAATGTCATAGACCTCAATGTCGGCAATCACATGGTCGCCCTGGACATTCCCATTGGGAAGGTGAATGGGACTTCTCCTCTGAATGGCCGTGGCGAAGTTTCTTGTTTCCTACCATGTGTGCTTCCCTCGTGGCTTGGATCAAGCCGGATCCCTCCTACAATGTGTGCATTGTATTTCTCAGTTTGGGGTTGATGCACCTTCCATGGTGTATCCTTGAAAATTTCTAAGTTTGGGGATAGTAGCTCGTTTCTGAGAACTGCTACTTATGTTACTGACTTGTGAGTTCTATTATGGTCTTTAAGAAAAAAGAAATTCATTTGATTAGCCTTAAGTTGTGAGTACATTGCACGGAAATCTTATAACCTGCTGATCTGTGTATTGATTTTGTTCGCCAGCTCAATCTTTATGTGCAATGCACAAAATTCTGTACTGGTACAAGCTGTTTTGTGTTTATATTGTGGTTTTTGTTTGAAATCTTGGACAAGGCTGCCATCTAGTTATGTATTTCTGTGTACCTTCTCTTAGCTAATTCCTCTTCATTGATCCATTATTAGTTGTATGTCAGCCATTCACATGCTACTTAGGATAATGCATTCTTGGTGCATGTAGCTGTCGCTCTCCGTTTAATTTATCACATGGAAAATCAATGTTGTGCTCGTTTTGCCAAATACTAATGTGTACTGCCCATGGCTATCCATAAAACACCAGCTTATTTGAGCAGTAATATTTTAGGGGACCCGAGACTAATTACATAATAGCATCTCATGTTGTGCATGCTGTGTGTTGCTACGCCTATACTCAGATCTCAAATCACCACATATGATTACTTTTGCTAAAGCATGCTGTTCCCCTGAACTTTTCTTCCACTCCTACATAATTGTAGTATCGTACCAGTCTGCTAAAAGATATCAGTTGTTCTCTAGCATGGACCTTTCATCAAGTTATGTTACTGTTTTTGAACTAGCAATGTCTAGTGTAGGAAGTAGGAACCAAAGGATGCACAACTTTATTCATCACGTGAGTTGATGACTGCTTGATAAGGGACCGTAGGATGTCTAGCCTCGTCTGTCACTGATGACGACCATTGTGTTTCCTTTCCTGAAATATTATCCGGAACAGATCAAGATTGAGACTGAAGTTTGATACTCCTCTGTTTAGTTTGCCAAACATCTTATAATATGAACAAAGGGAGTACTTCATAAGTAGTAATCCTGGTGTAATTATTTGCTTCAGCTAACATGGATAGAAGACATAATGTTATTAAAGACCACTCACTTTTTATTTCCTCAAAATGTTCTGCAGGGGCAAAGATGGATTACTAGTGTTTCTGTTTACTCAGATTTTTTTTTTTTTTTTTGCGGGACAGATTTTTGTTCTTTATATGACTATAACTCTTCATATGTTTATTCAGTGGCCCTTATATGTTTTCCTTTTTCTTTTCAGGTTTCTTATATAAACAAAATATACATGTTACAATCTACTAGGATGTTGATGTTTGCAGAATCCTTTAGGGTAAAATCTGAATATGTTTGGGTTTCTAGGATTTTGCTGATGAACTTTATCACGGTTTTGGGGCGAGCAGGACAGTACGTTCCCTCTTTTCATAGGGTAAGGTCGATGTGTTGCCGTGTTGGCATGTTTAATTCTATTGATTGTTAAGCCACACTTAGTCGTATGAACTTAGAAACTTGCAACATGACTTAATTTCGCACAGTAGGTGCAATCTGTTTCCTGGATACTTCCATGATGATTAGATAGTTTTTGCAACTTCTGTTGGTACCATATTTCTGTGGTTGCAAATTAGAGACTGTGAATGCCGTTGACTGCATAAAAGATAGATATACTACGTGCTAGTTAGAGCAGACTTTTGTATGGGTGCTGTGTCAGGTTTAGGAGATCATGTACAGATCTCTCTCACCATTAAGATGAACTGACTGCACCCTCATCTCGATGCCTCCATGCGAATCCAGTAACTTCTGACCAGCCCTTGTAAAAGACACAAATTAAGTGAAGAAGTCGCAAAAATCTGAAATCCGAATACAAGCTACATGTCTATTTATTAACCTCAGAACTCAAAGCCATATGCACTCTTCCAACTAGTGACCAATTAACATACCTCGCTGAACATGTAACCACTTCAAACAAGGTTTAGTTTCAGCAACCATGTCTATCAGATCCAGGCTACTACTCCTACAATATAAAGATAAGAAATGACCTGAGGTATAGTAGAACTTTATGAAACGATGATACTCTTTTTCCGCAAATAGCTACTACCAAAGTTCCCTATACTGGATTGACTCTAGCTGAATCACGAAGACGACATGTGATCTTGCAACATGGATTCATGATCCAGCTTGAGTCAATGCAGTGTAGGAAACTAATCTTGGCTCAGGACTGACAGCCGATATGGATCTGAACATGAGGGGTGGCGAGGGCGTGCAGAAGATGGAGGCGCATGGGAGGTGGAGGAGGACGAGCTGAGGCGGCGGCTGCTCGTCTCGTCGCTCCTGTGGTTTGAGGATAAGTAAGCCAGGAGAGGCGATTTGAGGATAAGTATATATAAGGAACGGGCGGGCTGTAGACTAAACCCTAGCCCAGGAGTAACAACGTGAAAAGGATTTGTAGAGGAAAATGGACCAGGAAGCGATTAAGCCCACTAATTCCTGGACTTTAGCCCAACAAAAGATGACCTAGTTGCACGCGATAGTACTGTTACGTTGGGCCAATAACTGGACGCACAATTTGTTGAATTCACAACCAAATTACAAATCAGGGAACTGCCCACGCACGAATGCATGTTCTGTCGTTGCTTCAATTTAACACTCTTCTTGGCAATCGTTTCTTTCCTTGTATTTCTGTTTGACCGGCACAAAGAAGAAAACTTAACCGCCGTCTTCAGTTCCCCCTTTTCTACTAAAATTCATTCACTTTTTTCTTTGTTTTTGAAACTTTCGGTCGGCACTTCATGATGATCCGATATATGAGTTGAGTTTTCAGTAAAAATAGTGTTTTCAGTAGATTAGGTTAGTGTTTCGCTAGCCGTCTTCTTCGTCAATGGAGATGACATCGTTTATAATAAGTGATCTACGCCCATCGTTCGACGCGATGTCTCCTTCCCGACGTTAATGATGATGTTGAAAGATTAAATATGTCTAGGTATGGCCCGAGCAGCCGCTGTAGTGCAATAGGTCTTTCAGGGATTGAATTGGGCGTGATCTGGCCTTCATCCTAGAGGAGATCGAGCTTCCGCTTTCAGCAATGGAAGGCAGGGCGCTGGATTCTTGGCATGAAAGGCAGTGACGTCAGAAACCATTTTTGCAAAAATCTGTCAGATCTTTCTTCGTCAGATCGATTTTGGATATTTTCTCATGTTTGCCTCGAGCAGGATTGTCCTTACAATATTTGTCCCGGCGGCTACATTCTCGACAATGGTGATTCGTACTCTCGGCTCCCATCAACGTCGACCAGGCTGTTCGATTGGTTGTTTTTGCTGCAATACTGGTTTTGATACTCTTGCCGATGTTAGTTGATTACTTTAATGGAAGCGTGCATGCACATAACCTTGACATTGCGGCTCAAAATTAAAATTATGTGAGAACACTCGTTGGTATTTACAGGTCTGTGGTTTTATATCTATGTCATTTTTGTACGGCGGCCAGATTGTGTCATGGAAGAAGAAATAGTTTAGAGATCGCGAAGATTTTCTCGTTTCTTTTAGACTTTATTTTTTAATAGTTGTAGTCACATCATCTATCTCTACCGATCTATCTCTACCACGTAATTTATGCTAGTATAAATATATTGTGTTATTGATTGTTAAAAAACACTCTTCTTAGCAAAGTACCTACGTTTTTTGTGGCCCACCCCCTTATATATAAATGAAAATGACCCATATATGACCTTTTAACAAAACAAAAAAAGTTGGGGGCAGACTCGATGCGTCGCCCCGTTGGTCGCACTGCGTAGGAAGGGGCGGACCAGGGGCGGACGCGCGTCCGTTTGCCGACCCAAACGGACAAAACGCGGACCAAACGCGCGTCCGTTTGGGTCGCCCCGTTGGAGTCATCCTTATGAGTTTGGTTTGGTTTGGGTTTGTGTACGAAAGAATTTGGTATGGCTGGGTCTGGGCCTAAATGGTTCGGTGGCCAACGGTTAGGAATCGTAGTTCCGAACCGGGTTTTCGATTTGGTTCTGTCACGTCCAAGCGAGAATCGTGGGCGTCACACGTGACACGTCGCGAGCGCGTCGTTCTTTAAGCAGGCAACTCGAGCTTGCGTGGTCACAGCAGTTTGATTTGGTTTCAACCCAAAACTAAGAACAGGTTGAACCCATAGATCGATGCATGGTTTGGTTTTGGTTGGGTTGGACTAAGCGTACGGTTTGGTTTGGTTTTGGTTATGCGGGACGATTGGAGGTGTGGTTTAGTTCTGGTTCAAGCTCCACGTAGATAGGTTATGGTTCAAGTTTGGTTTAGTTGTCGGACCATTCTCACCTTATAAGTCTATTGTCAAATTCTTGCTGTAATCCACACTAACTGTGACCGGTGGCAGCTTGCAAACACTCACTTCCCAATGAAGATTGAAAAAACACCCACGTGCACGGTACGATAAACCGCGGTTACAGTAAGTGAATCGAACAAATTGTCCCCAAGATGGTGAACCTCGCACTCCAACACCGCCAACACGGCCTTTGGGATAGCGACCATTCTTAGATCAATATTGCCGTGGTGACCAGTGTTGATGTCCCAATGGAGTCTTTCATAGTCTGCATAGAATGATGGAGCGTAGACAGAATACCCGTCAATTAATACCTTATCGTTTTCACCTTCTTCATCTTTCATTACTAGACGATACTCAATTAGCGTAAGCCCAACCGCATAGATGCCTTGAGGTGGGGTAGATAGAGGTTGAAGCTTACAAGCACCCTGCAAATTTATCGTTAGACATATATCATGTAGGTTTCTTCAGTAAAGGGAGAAAATACGAAATGGTTCACCCACCGGCTTAAGCTTGCATGGTTTGTCCCTTGAGTATTCGAATACAAAGTTGCGTCGACCGTTGTCTCGTACATCTTGAAATGCAAGCATGCCGTAGATCTCTACCGTGGCATCATAAGGAGACAATAAATTCAAACTTAAAACTTGGATAGCCCGCCGACAAGGTTCATTCATCTTTCTGTCCACCCAACGGTTTTCCCATTTTGGCAATGGAGGCACTGCACGCAATATGACAACAAATCATTAGATATTAATTTTTCTGATGTAAATACTTAATAAAATGTAGTCATTATATCTGCTTAAAAACTATGTGGACTCAAATTTCATAATTTCAATTTTGGCGTGCCCACTTACACAAGTTTTGTGCAGACATCAGATTTGGATCGAGCTGACACGGTCCGTCAACACGAAGAGACCCTTTCCACACTCTCGATAATGAACGCGATTTCTCGGCGCTGGGCATAGGAGGAAACAGCATCTGATTCTCCCATCTCTCCTCCATGTCGGCGACGTAATAAGGGTTCCCGTCCTCGTAGCGGAACATATACCCGTATCCCGTAGAGCCGCAATGGCGCTCCTCTTCTTCATAGTCGTATGGAGGTTCGTCCGGTTCATAGTATTCGTAATATCCTTCCTCGTCCAGTTCTTGCTGTTCCTTGATAATTGAGTCCAGCTCCTTGTCCCACAGCCAAATTGTTACGGACCTACCTTCTACAGAAGACAAGACTACGGGGCCACCCGTCAGCCACTCGAAGAGGAGCAAGTCAACAAGGGAGAGAAGAAGAGCCGTTCGATACAAAGGACCAGAATGGATGGTGTGATGATCGACTCGTGGAGAGCTGTCACGGGCTGGCGTGTTGGAGTGGTTATTTAGGCCTGCGAGACACACTTTCCTTTCTTGCTTTTGGAAGCCACGAACAGATCGAAACCTTGTATCCCTGTCCCTGCTTCTCCTCCCAGTCTCCTTCTCTGAATCTCTCCCTCAACTTCTGAAACTACACTTGTATCTGAGATCGGAGTGTTAATCCAGTGAACTGAGTGTTGTGGCTGTCGTATTTGTGGTGTTTGTGATCTGGGTTCGTATCATTTGGTATCAGAGCCAGTAGTCTTCCGCCCCAATTTCGTATCGACGAGTTTGAGAACCAGATCCTTCGGATCCTCACCGTTCCGGGCGTGGATCTTCGAGATCCACACAAAGTTTCGCTTGCGTCGCCCACGGTGGGTTGATTTCTTCTCAGTTGATCGATTTCGAGGTCGCTCGCCAACTGTTCGACAGTTTGCGTCTGCCAAACTGGCAACAGAGAAGTAGCAGACAAGGTGGGATACCTCAGCACGAATCACCACGATGGAGGCCAAGCTCGACAAACTTATGAGTCTGCTTGAAGGATCCGAGAAGAAGATGGCGGAGGAGCTGCAAGCGATCAAGCTCGCCGTCGACACCATCAAGCCTGACATCGTGGCGCTGCAAGGATCCGTCTCGGCAATGCAGCCGGAGATGCTAAATCTCAAGGACACTCTCGAGACCTGGAAGCCGGAGATGGAGAGCAAGGTGGGTGACCTGGGCACGGCGATGATGGATCTGCGTCGCCAGGTCGACCACATCGCAAAAGGGGTGGGAGCAGGCGCGCTGGGGCATCCGCCCGGCGCCGTCCCTCCACTGACGGGCACATCTCCGTCAGCGACGCAGCTCGGCGTCCACTCCGGGCAAGGCCACGACGACAAACGAATTCCCGGGGTCGTGTTGGTGGAGGATTCGACTCCTCTATCACCTACCCCAGTCACAGGTCAGACGCGGCACTTGTCTCTCATTCCGTTTGATCCCGGTGCAAGTAAATCGCGTGCTGTTACGGGGAATCCACCACCACACTCGGAATGCCCTAAGTTTGATGGGGAGAACCCGTGTCTGTGGCGTAAGGAGGAGATTGGCGAAGAGGTGGATGACTATAGTGGGGCAAACAAGTCAGTTTCATTATCACGCGTCAACTCTAAAGCGTACTCGTCCACCAATTTTCAGTCTAACAACAAGTTCAAGACTATTGGTGTTTCAACTGAAGACAAGCGGAACACTGACCCTAAAGGGATTTCTGGAGCACAGAAGTTTGCTGCATTGAAAAGCTATCGGAGGGCTATGGTTTTGTGCTTTAAATGTGGTGAGAAATTCGGTCCTCAGCATCAGTGTGCTGCTTCAGTCCAGTTACATGTTGTGGAAGAGCTATTGAATATGCTTGATGGTTCTGATTCTTTTACCACGGCCGTTGAAGGGGAGAGGGAACTTGAGCAGGATCTTTATGCTTTGTCACAGCAAGCTGTTGGTGGAACTGAGAATAGCACTTGCTTTCGGCTGCAGGGTGTGATACAAGAGAAAGAAGTCCTTATGCTAATAGATTCAAGTTCTTCTGGCAACTTTATCAGCAGTGAGCTTGCTGCCAGCCTGACTAGAGTGACAAAAATGGCTAATCCAATCAGAGTGAAAGTTGCTAATGGTGCTATACTGAAGGGAACTGAGATTTTATCAAACTGTGAGTGGTCTTGTCAGGGCGCTCATTTCTCGACTAGTATGAAAGTGATTCCATTACAGTGCTATGATGTTATCTTGGGAATTGAGTGGCTCCAAACTCACAGCCCCATGGAGGTGGATTGGAATTCTAAATGGATAGCTGTTAAGCAAGGAGACACCATTGCCAAGTTGCATGGCGTCACAACAGATACTTCTAGCTGCAAGAAAATTTCTGGGTCTGAATTAGCAGCTGCGGAGCAGAACGGTTCAGTTTTATACATATTGCAAGTCACTCCTGAGACACCCAAGCACAAGAATCCAATTCCTGCAGAAATTCAACATCTATTGGTTGAATTTGCAGACTTATTTGAAGAACCCAAAGGGCTGCCACCAAAAAGGTTATGTGACCACAAAATTCCTTTGCTGCCGGGTGCTGCCCCTGCCAAACTTCGGCCTTACAGGTACAACCCTATGCAGAAAACAGAAATAGCACACCCGTACACGGTGTTGTCAGTGGCAATGGCGTACATGAAGGATATCTTTAAATTGCATTCTCTTCCTCAAGCTATTGTGTCGGACAGAGATCCCGTTTTCACTAGTAAAATCTGGCAAGAACTCTTCTGTTTGACAGACACTCAACTCTGCATGAGTACAACTCGACACCCTCAGTCGGACGGTCAGACAGAGAGTGTTAATCAGTGCATGGAGGGGTATCTTCAGTGTTTTGTGCATTCCTGCCAGACTAAATGGATCCAGTGGCTCCACCTTGCTGAGTTTTGGTACAATAGCAGTTATCGTTCGAGCCTAAAAAGGAGCCTGTTTGAAGCACAGTATGGTCACTCACCAAGATACTTTGGCATTGACAAGGTTGAATCATGTGCAACTCCACAACTAGAGGAATGGTTGAAAGAGAGGGACACAATGACCAAATTGCTGCAACACCATTTGGAGAGAGTGCAGCAGCGTATGAAAAACCAAGCTGACAAAGGACGAACGGAGACATTTGAAGTGGGGGACAAGGTTTTCCTTAAGCTGCAGCCCTATTTGCAGTCTTCTGTTGCTCACCAAGCTAACCACAAGCTAGCATTTAAATTCTATGGGCCATTCGAAGTTGAGCAAAAGATTGGCAGTGTGGCTTACAACTTGAAGTTCCCTCCTTCCAGCATGATACATCTTGTTATTCATGTTTCCCAACTCAAAAACTTTGTCCCTGCTGATCGTGTGGAAGCTGCAATTTTGCCAGAGGAGCCACCCGAGTTCCAAGAGCCTGAGCAAATTCTAGCTCGCCGTACTCGAGCACTGGGATCTTCGTTCATCAAGGAAGCGCTGATACGTTGGACAGGTATGTCAGACTCTTTGGCAACCTGGGAGAATTTGCAGGAACTCCGACAACGTTTTCCGGAGGCACCTGCTTGGGGGCAAGCAGGTTTTCAAGAACAGGGGAATGTTACGGACCTACCTTCTACAGAAGACAAGACTACGGGGCCACCCGTCAGCCACTCGAAGAGGAGCAAGTCAACAAGGGAGAGAAGAAGAGCCGTTCGATACAAAGGACCAGAATGGATGGTGTGATGATCGACTCGTGGAGAGCTGTCACGGGCTGGCGTGTTGGAGTGGTTATTTAGGCCTGCGAGCCACACTTTCCTTTCTTGCTTTTGGAAGCCACGAACAGATCGAAACCTTGTATCCCTGTCCCTGCTTCTCCTCCCAGTCTCCTTCTCTGAATCTCTCCCTCAACTTCTGAAACTACACTTGTATCTGAGATCGGAGTGTTAATCCAGTGAACTGAGTGTTGTGGCTGTCGTATTTGTGGTGTTTGTGATCTGGGTTCGTATCACAAATGCCGAGCATCTCATTCTTTAATTTCGTTCTCGTGGTCGCTATCCACGCATCCAACTCCATGGCCACCGCCGCGACGTCTGTTAGGTCGACAAATTTACAAACGAAAAGGGGGACAAAAGAGAAATGAGGTGGGATTAGACGCCCTTACCTTCTCTTCCACCTTCCATAATCTTCTTCCTCCGCCGACATGGACGGATCGAGAGACGATTTGATTTTCCGGCGAGCACCGAGGCGCGTATGAACTGCTACTCCCTCGCGGGACTCGCCTTCCGTTACCGACTCAATGTAGTTTTCTTTTTTTTAGGGAAACCGACTCAATGTACTCCCTCCGTCCCAAAATAAGTGTCTCAAAGTTGTCCAAAAATGAATGCATCTATACTTGTTTCATGTCTAGATACATCCACTTTTTGACAAATCTAAGACAGTTATTTTGGGACGGAGGGAGTAGTAAAAGTGTAAAACTGCTGGTGGGCTTCCTATTTTTTAGTTCGGGCTGCTAATGGGTTGGCTGATGAATGTTTCAGATCAAAATTTAATCGGCCCAAACATGACGAACTAATAAATATTTGACGGGCCAATCGAGTCCACCTTTCTGCGTGTAGCGCAACGCATTACCATCACCATTTTTCTGCTAATAGCATCCTTGTTTATGTCCTGATGAAACGATGTGATGTTCTCAAATCTCCATATATGTAGATCACGAATACATATACATAAATAAATCTAGTAGACAATGGCCGTGTTGTTGATGTTTTGTATTGTCACCAACTGTCGTCCAAATCACCTCGATCATGTCCCTCTTAACTACGGTCTTCGCCGCTGATGGTGACCACCACAATAACCGTGGAGCTCAAGCTGTATGCACAGTGTATGCTCTATCTCGAAATAGGCTTGTGCCCCGCTATATTAATATAGCAACCACACGGTACAACATTGAAACCGCTTCTGGGCTAAAACAGCACAACCAATCCCAAAAGGAAAAAGAGAGAAGAGAAAAGAAAACAAAGCCAACATCGGCGGGTGGACGAAAACGAAGATGACTCACAACCGCTGCGCCCTCCGAGAATTCCCACCACGATCCTAGCACTCTGAATTGCCGCGTACCAAGCAGCACCTCCAAAAAGGAAAGCGACGGCGATGACGCTGCTGCCCGGACTAATCCTGGTTTTTCCCCCGGTACTCTATGGGGAGTGGAGAAGGGGTACACCCGACGCCCTTCAGGAAGGAATGGCGACATTCACAAGCGTCACCACGTCGGTGCAAAGATGACAGGGATTTCTCCCGACCCCCAAACACAACAAGGTCGAACCGAGAAGAGACAACCGTAGACAAGGGGCGACGGTACCACAACCACGCGGGAGGGAGCAACCTCCATTGCCATACACGGTAGCCGACCGGACACAGTGACAAGAGCACACCAGACCATTGGAGCCGGAGGGCGGTAGCAACACGGCCACCTGGAGGATGTCCTCCACCGCCATCTGCGGGTGCCGACCGGACGCGGCAGCAAGGACACACCAGGCCGGGTAGGCCGGGCAGGCCCGGCTGGGCCCGGGAGGGCCCGTAAAGTCCCCGCCGCCACGCTACTGCACGTAGGCCATGCCACTGCTACCCTCTTGTTCGACCCCATAGGTCCGGCCGGACCCAGACGGGCCCGCGAAGCTCCCGCCGTCGCGCTGCAGCAGGGGCAGTGTCGTCGCCGCCACCCATGTCACGAACTGCTCGAAGTCAAACTGGAGGCAGCGAGTTCACGCCCGACCCGTCCTGACTCAGATCGGGCCCAAAGGGCTCAGATCTAGGCCTGCAGGGCTCCGGCCGAGCGCACACCATCCACCATCGCCACCAACAGTGGCGCCACCGCTGCGTACACCACCCACGCGGCCGCAGGACACCCCGCCGCCGCATAGCCGGACCTCCGCCGCCCGGTGCCGCGGCGCCCCGCGCGAGGACGCCACCGCGAGGGAAAGAGGCAGAGGCCGCCGCTGCCTAGGCCTAGCCTGGCGACGAACGCTGGCGACGACGGAGGGGGAGGGGAAGAGGGAGGGGCTGCAGACGGGACGCTGGCAGCATGGCCCAGTCGCCCGCGCGGGGGCGGGGGGAGGGGGGGCACCAGGTCACGAGAGGAGGGGCTTTTTTTCGAGGTTTTTTTTTTCAACAGTGTATGCTGTATGCTTGCATGCTCTAGACAAGCAGCATAGAGCATACAGTCAATGCTGCTTGTCTATAGAAAATTCAGAAGAAGAAATGTTTCTTTCGAACGAGTGAGATGGCGCCATTAGTTGTTCGCTTATGTTAGGCAAGTTGTCGTACATTAACCCCTACACAAGCAGCAGCGCTTTGTTCCCTACACAGTTGAACAGTTGAGTGTTGGCAAGTCTGATGCGTACGACGACAAAGGAACAGTTTATTACAAAAATGGACTGAGATGTTGTCGAACAGAAGAAGAAAAAAAGGTGGACGAATTAAGCATGCACATGGTCCTCGATCGTCCGGAATTCCTTTCCTGTTATTTGATTATTAGATCAGCTTTTCATTTATTTATTTTCTCCAACCATAAGCATGCATGGTCTGTACTGACTAATGTGTTTTAACCACTGCTAACTGCCTGGATGTGTCAAAAGTATGATGTATAGACAAGCATGAAGCATCTGAGCGAGAGCTGGAAAAAGTGTACACGGCAATACTTTGGTCAAATCAGCCTTTAGTTTGGTGTACATTCTGGTTAGGGTGTATATAAATGTTCTAGTTTAGAGCTTGACCTGAACTTTACGCTACACAAATACTAGTACTCATTAGTTAAGTTGGATAAAGGTGGACTTTTTTATTTGGAGTATACTAGTTAGGTTACATACGTTTTCGAGTCTGCACTCCATTGTCCATACCATTCTCATGCAGTCCTAGCCGCCATTAATTTACAACAAAAACCAAACAAGATGTTAACCACTTGACATATAATTAGAACAAACTTAATTAAGAAGCCAACATATCCAGGAGAATATGGTTCACCTCTACCAACAGTTATGAGCTCTCTGAACCTCTCTACCGGTTGATTTGTCTGTCAGACAGGGGTGTGTGCGAAGTCTCTTTCTTGTGAATGAGTGCAGTTCATCATGGTTCTTTTGAACGAAGAGTTAAATCTAATTCCAGTCAAATTGACTATCAGTTTCCAACAGATACACAATGTTTCATGCCCCCCTTTCATTTTTTATTTAAATAATATTTTCATTTCAAAAGTGCAGCATTTGCCAACCAGCAGCCCAATCATTTGAAGAAAGATTTTTGTTCTTTTTGCATGTCTTCCTTTTTCTCATTTCATTTCGGTTCATTTAGAACTCTGCACATGCAGTGCAAATCACCAAACATACAGCCCATCGAGTCCACCCTTTATCTTGTGCGTGCGTGCTGTGGGGTAACCGGTCAACGCATTATCTCCGACGACCCATTGCCATTTCTCTGCTAATAACATCCTTGTTTATATTCGTAATGAGACGATGTGATGTTCACAAATAAAGACATAAATCTTGACCGTGTTGGACTGTTACTGTCACTACAGGAAAGACGCGCTACGCCGACGGCTTTTTGTCGGGGCCATCAGCGTAGCCCCCGAACAGGCCAGCCACATGCAGCCGTCGGCGTAGATCTCTTTTGAGCTATGCCGAGCTCTCTTTTGATCTATGTCGACGGCATTGCCGCCGTAGGCATAGCTCGCGTAGAAAAACTGTTTTGATCTACTTATCATTTTGAGCATTACTTTTGCATTAGAACTCGGATTTTGATGTTCCTTAGCTCGTTTCGAAGAGGAGAAGGAGATCTACCTTATCATACACATTATTCAAGCTATATTCTTCAAAAAATTCCATGAGCAAGAACGGAACCAATAATAAATTAAGGTATAAACATTCTGCGTCTTCTCCCCCACTTACATTGATTTGTGGGCCACACTATCTTTACGACCTAAAACACCTATTTAGACTAGTTCATCCTACGATTGATTTGGATTTGCACATTTGATATCTTTTATAATTCCGAGCAAAAGTGCAGAGTTTCGCCGGAAAAAGACCACTGGAGCGTCGGAATCCCTCAAAAACTTGCATGTGGCCCTATATTATGTGTAAAAGTGTGACACTATTCACAGACATGCGGTAGCACTTAGTAAAGTCCTAGACTCGTAGGTTCCGTCAAAAACACTATTTTCGACACCTAACGTGCCTTGGGGTGACCCTCTACCACACACCCAAGACCCCAAACTCAGGGCTATGTTGGTTTGCAATACCATGGTGCCCCACTGTGCCAAATCTTGGCCCATTCCAACATGGTTTGATCATTTGATGCCCAAGTTTAGCCTATTTCCCCTAGAAACCCTAGTTTCGACACCTAACTTTCCTGAGGGTGACCCTATACCACACACCCAACACTCCAAACCCAGAGCTATGTTTGTTTGCAATGCCATTGTGCTCCACTTTGCGAAATCTTGGCCCATTCCAACATGGTTTGATCATTTGAAGCCCAAGTTTGGCATGTTTCCCCAGAAACCCTAGTTTTGACACCTAACTTGCCTGGGGGTGACCCTCTACCACACACCCAAGACCCCAAACCCAGGGCTATGTTTGTTTGCAATGCCATTGTGCTCCACTGTGCCAAATTTTGACCCATTCCAGCATGGTTTGATCATTTGGTGTCCAAGTTTGGACTGTTTCCTCAGAAACCCTAGTTTCGACACCTAAATTGCCTGGGGGTGACCCTCTACCACACACCCAACACCCCAAACCCAAGGCTATATTGGTTTGCAATACCATGGTGCCCCATTGTGCCAAATCTTGGCCCATTCCAACATGGTTTGATCATTTGGTGCCCAAGTTTGACCTGTTTTCCCCATAAACCCTAATTTCGACACCTAACTTGTCTGGGGGTGACCCCCTACCACACACCCAACACCCCAAACCCAGGGCTATGTTGGTTTGCAATGCCATGGTGTCTCACTGTGCCAAATCTTGATCCATTCCAACATGGTTTGATCATTAGGTGCCCAATTTTGGCCTGTTTCCCCTAGAAACCATAGTTTCGACACCTAACTTGCCTGGGGGTGACCCTCTACCACACACCCAACACCCCAAACCCAGGGCTATGTTGGTTTGCAATGCCATGGTGCCCCACTGTGTCAAATCTTGGCCCATTCCAACATGGTTTGATCATTTGGTGCCCAAGTCTGGCCTGTTTCCCCAGAAACCCTAGTTTTGACACCTAACTTTCTAGGGTGACCCTCTACCACACAACCAACATCCCAAACCTAGGGCTATGTTTGTTTGCAATGCCATTGTGCTCCACTGTGCCAAATTTGGCCCATTCCAACATGGTTTGATCATTTGATGCTCAAGTTTGGCATGTTTCCCTCAGAAACCCCCGTCGTCAACCCTAGCTCGGGAGGGTTCTGAAGCTCTTCCCGGCACCCTGCTGGAGAGGGGAATCATCACCGGAGGGCTCTACATCGCCATGCCTGCCTCCGGAGTGATGCGTGAGTAGTTCATCCTTGGACTACGGGTCCATAGCAGTAGCTAGATGGTTGTCTCTCCACTTTATGCTATCATGTTTAGATCTTGTGAGCTGGCTAATATGATCAAGATCATCTTATTGTAATACTACATGTTGTGTTTGCTGGGATCCGATGAATATTGAATACTATGATCAAGTTGATTATTAATCTATGTTACATGTTATTTATGATCTTGCATGCTCTCCGTTACTAGTAGATGCTTTGCCCAAGTAGATGCTTGTAACTCCAAGAGGGGGTATTTATACTAGATAGTGGGTTCATGCCTCCAGTAATCTGGGCGAGTGACAGCAACGTCTAAGGTTGTGGATGTGTTGTTGCCACTAGGCATAACATAACAATGCTATGTCTACGGTCATATGTATTTGTTTACATTACGCACATTACTTAATGCGATTATCCGTTGCTTGCAACTTAATACCAACAGGGGACACAGATGTTAACCTGACGGTGGATTATTAGTCATAGATGCGGTTGGATAACGGTCTATGTATCTTGTCGTAATGCCCAATTAAATATCATGATAGTCATCTTGTCATTTATATGCATTGTCATGCGCTCACTATTTTATCAATTGCCCAGCTGTAATTTGTTTACCCAACATGTTATTTATCTTTATGGAGAGACACCACTAGTGAACTATGGACCCCGGTCCATTCTTTTACATTGATAATACCACCAACTGCAAACAATTGTTCTCTTTTACTTCCTGAAATTAAATATTATTTTCCACACCATACGTTTAATCCTTTGTTACAGCAAGCCGGAAGATTGACAACCTTCCTGTTTCGTTGGGGCAAATAGTTTGATTGTGTTGTGTGCAGGTTCCACGTTGGTGATCGAGCAACGGTGCCACCAACAACCTTCTGAAGTGCTCCTACTCCTCCTGGATCTGACAATCTTGGTTTCTTACTGAGGGAAAACTTGCTGCTGCACTGCTTCATACCTTCCTCTTGGGGTCTCCCAACGAACGTGTGTTTCACGTCATCAAGCTATTTTTCTGGCGCCGTTGCCGGGGAGATAGAAGACTTCAGCAAGGGGAGTCTCACGCTTCCAATCTCTTTACTTTGTTTTTTGTCTTGCTTAGTTTACTTTTATTTTATCTTGTTTGCTTTAAATTATCAAAAAGACAAAAAAATTAGTTACTTGCATCTAGTTTATTTTCGAGTTGTTATTTTCTGTCCTGTTTTAATTTTGCTAAAATGAGTACCCCTGAAATTGAGGTTCGTTCCTTTAGGCAACAAGGTGGAGAAAGTTTAAAAGATGCTTGGTATAGAATCAGTGATGCTCATCATAGATGTACTAAAAAATATTCTACCATGATCCTTCTTAGGAATTTTTATGTTGGCATCACTAGCTGGTATAGGTATGTTCTAGACACTTTGACAGGAGGTAATTTTCTAGGCACTCCTGCGTTGGAAGCAAGCAATATAATTGAAAGTTTGGTAGGAACACCGCCTATTAATGATATTAAAATTGAGATTACCTTAGGAGATATTATAAAAAAGTTGGAATCTATGGAGAAAAATTTGCCAGATTTCCTTAGTAGTGCTAGCAAAGTTGATGAATCACTTGCAATTATCAATAAGAGAATTACTGTTTTAGAGCTAGGCTATTCATGATAATCAAAACCGTAGGATTGGTGAATTGGAGGAGGCTATTGATACCTTAAGTTCCACTTTTTCTTCTATTAAAACTAAAAAGCAGAAGTCTTTTGTGGGTAAAGAGCAAAAATTTATGTATGTGCCCAAGGTGTCCAAACCGAAACCCACTAATGTGCTTAAAACTGATAAAGTGTTTAGTGAATTTGAGGGTGAATCACATGATGGATTATTTAGATTTTCTTCCCAAGAATTACACAACCCGAAAAATCCTATTGTGACAAGCCATGTTCTTGAGGAAGCTTTTGATGATTTGGATCTTGCTACACTTGGTAATACTTGATGCATACTTTGTGCCTAGCTAAAAGGCGTTAAAGAAAACGCTTATGGGAGGCAACCCATTATTTTTATTTCTGCAATTTTTCTTTTTATTGAGTCAAGGAACTTGTTTACTTCTGTAGCAACTCCTTTGTATCTTTACTTTTTCGCATTGTTGTGCCAAGAAGAGTCTCTAATGATAAGATGATGCTAGATTTTGATTGCTGCGCAGAAACAGATTTTTGCTGTTCACTGTACGAAAATTATAAATTCATTGAAATGTGATTTAATCTGCAAATTTTTGTGCGTAATCCTGATGTATGTACGCATCTTTCGTTAGTTCAAAGTTTTTCGATCTGAGCAACGTAAGTGCCTCGAAAAATTCGTCTTTGCGGACTGTTCTGTTTTAGACAGATTATGTCTTTTATTTTGCATTCTCTCTTTTACTAGTGTTGGGTGGAATTCTTTTTTGGGTGGAAGAGCTTCACATAACATCAGTGGCAGTAGTTAATGTTTAAAGTAACGGTCATATTGCGTCCTTACAGAACATGTGAGTTTTTGATTGATGCACTAACCCTCTAATGAGATTTACTTTGAGTTTGGTGTGGCGGAAGTTTTCAAGGGTCAAGAGAGAAGAGTGATATAATAGGATCAAGAAGAGTAAAGAGCTTAAGCTTGGGGAGGCTCCCATGGATCTCCCAGCATATTTCAAGAAGACTCAAGCGTCTAAGCTTGGGGATGCCCAAGGCATCCCCTTCTTCATCGTCAAAATTATCAGGTCATCTCTAGTGAAACTATATTTTAATTCTTTCACATCATATGTGCTGTTCTTGGAGCGTCTGTGTGCTTTTATTTTCAGTATGTTATTTTTATTTTCTGATATCAACTTGATTGGATCCTAGCATTCTTGATTGGGAGAGAGACACGCTCCGCTTTTTCATTAGAATACTCCTATTCTTCACTTATACTTGTTGAGTATTCATATCTAGCGTTGTTAAGCTTTTAGCTCTTGTTTTCATGTATCTCTTGTCAGAGCTATTAGTTCTTTTAAAGAAAGTACTCTCTTACTTCACTTATACTTGTTTGGAGAGTTATTGAAATAAATTGATTGGTGTTTGGTTGGAACAGAAAATGTTGCATGTGGTAAATGGTATAATGGAAAAGACTTACATACTCTTGTAGATCACTAACTTGGATAATTTGATACTTGTCAATTGTTTTGAGTTAACAAGTAGGTCATGATTAAACTTTTGCATCATGTAAGTTAAGCCCATTAGTGAAGAACTACCGTAAAGCTTGTTGAAATTTGGTTTGCATGAGTGGTATCTCTAAGGTCTAGATATTTTCTAGTAAAAGGGTTTGGTTAACAAGGAAGACAGTGTGGAGTCTTATAATTTTTGCAATATGTTGGTCATATAAAACTTGGTGTACCGGTTGATAGTCTTGTTTGCTTAAATAACCTTGCTAGCCTAAACTCTGTACTGAGAGGGAATGCTTCTCGTGCATCCAAATCCTTGAGCCAAAATCCATGCCATCTGTGTCCACCATAACTACCTATATGTGGTATTTCCTTGCCACTCCAAGTAAATTTTTCATGTGCTACCTTTAAATTATTCAAAATTGTTACTACTCCTTTTTGTGTCAATGTTTACCAAGCTCATGAGGACGTGGTGGATGTCTTTATGTCACTTGTCAAGCAGACTTTACCTTCAGACTAGCGGCATATACATCCGCTTATCTATTAATTTTGCAAAAAGAGCTGGCAACGGGGTGCCCAGTCCCAATTAATTACAACTTTAACCGCTTAATCTCTTCACATTTTGTCAACTGAATACTCAGTGAAACATCTGCATGTGTAAACCAAAGAGAAAAAGAGGGATGATCTGCCTTGCTGGTAGAAATAACGTCCTTCATGGGAGCCGCTCTTAAAAGTCTGTTTGGCCGGGGTCATATTGTACTTTCCACTACTGATTCGTTGACCAATTAACATACACCTCTCAAAACTTAATTTTTACTCTCTATATGATTTCAAAAACTAAAAAGCTCTAGCACATGATTTAATCCCTGCTTCCCTCTGCGAAGGGCCTTTCTTTTACTTTTATGTTGAGTCAGTTTTCCTACTTCTTTCTATCTTCCACAAGCAAACACTAGTGTCAACTTTGGTACAACAATTGTTATATGCTACATATTGGATTTATTATATTGCTTTGTGTTGACAATATCCATGAGATAAATATGTTAAAAGTTGAAGCAAACGCTGAAACTTAAATCTTCCTTTGTGTTGGTTAAATACCTTTTACTAGAATCTATTGCTTTTTGAGTTAACTCTTATGTAAACCTGTGGATGCAATGTCTCCAAAGTACTATTCATGAAAAGTTTTGCTTGTATGATTCAGTTGTTTACTCATTATCTATTTGGTAGCAAACTATAGACCATTGACTTGGATCACTTCATTCATTTACATGTGCCTTACAATACTATTTGATCAAGATTATGATGGTAGCATGTCACTTCAAAAATTATTTTGTTTTATCGTTTACCTACTCGAGGACGAGTAGGAACTAAGCTTGGGGATGCTGATACGTCTCAAACGTATCTATAATTTTTGATGTTCCATGTTGATATTATACCAATTGTTACATGTTTTATACACTTCATATCATTTTTATACATTTTTGGGACTAACCTATTAACAAGATGCCACAGTGCCAGTTCCTGTTTTCTGCTGTTTTTGTATTTCAGAAAAGCTGTTAAGGAAATATTCTCGGAATTGGACGAAAATCAACGGAGGTCCCTATTTCACCGACACGTCCACGGAGTCCAAAGGAGAGACGGAGAAGCGCCAGGAGGCGGCCACACCTGGGCTCGGCGGGCCCCACCTCCTGCCGCGCGAGGGTGGTGTGGGCCCCTCGGGTGGCCTCCGACGCCGCCCTTTCGCCTATTTATTCCTCCGTCTGGAAAACCCTAAATACCGGAGTCATATTCCACGAAAAGTTCCAGAGGCGCCGCCGTCGTCAACCCTAGCTCGGGAGGGTTCTGAAGCTCTTCCCGGCACCCTGCCGGAGAGGGGAATCATCACCGGAGGGCTCTACATCGCCATGCCTGCCTCCGGAGTGATGCGTGAGTAGTTCATCCTTGGACTACGGGTCCATAGCAGTAGCTAGATGGTTGTCTCTCCACTTTATGCTATCATGTTTAGATCTTGTGAGCTGCCTAACATGATCAAGATCATCTTATTGTAATGCTACATGTTGTGTTTGCTGGGATCCGATGAATATTGAATACTATGATCAAGTTGATTATTAATCTATGTTACATGTTATTTATGATCTTGCATGCTCTCCGTTACTAGTAGATGCTTTGGCCAAGTAGATGCTTGTAACTCCAAGAGGGGGTATTTATGCTAGATAGTGGGTTCATGCCTCCAGTAATCTGGGCGAGTGACAGCAACGTCTAAGGTTGTGGATGTGCTGTTGCCACTAGGGATAACATAACAATGCTATGTTACGGTCATATGTATTTGTTTACATTACGCACATTACTTAATGCGATTATCCGTTGCTTGCAACTTAATACCAACGGGGGACACGGATGTTAACCTGACGGTGGATTATTAGTCATAGATGCGGTTGGATAACGGTCTATGTATCTTGTCGTAATGCCCAATTAAATATCATGGTAGTCATCTTGTCATTTATATGCATTGTCATGCGCTCACTATTTTATCAATTGCCCAGCTGTAATTTGTTTACCCAACATGTTATTTATCTTTATGGAGAGACACCACTAGTGAACTGTGGACCCCGGTCCATTCTTTTACACTGATAAAACCACCAACTGCAAACAATTGTTCTCTTTTACTTCCTGCAATTAAATACTATTTTCCACACCATACGTTTAATCCTTTGTTACAGCAAGCCGGGAAGATTGACAATCTTCCTGTTTCGTTGGGCAAAATAGTTTGATTGTGTTGTGTGCAGGTTCCACGTTGGTGATCGAGCAACGGTGCCACTAACAACCTTCTGAAGTGCTCCTACTCCTCCTGGATCTGACAACGTTGGTTTCTTACTGAGTAAAAACTTGCTGCTGCACTTTTCATACCTTCCTCTTGGGGTCTCCCAACGAACGTGTGTTTCACGTCATCACCTATGTCGACGACAATCTGGGCTATGCCGAATTGCCGACGGCTTCTGGCCGTTGGCGTAGCCCGCCATTCCTATAGTGTGTTGATATTTTTTTTCTATATATTCGATGAGACTTTACAAAGTTTGACTTACACTAAATTCAGAATGTAAGGTAATTATAAACATAGTGAGTAGTTTTGATGTTTTGTTTTGTCACCGACTGTACTGTACTCCAATCATCAATTGTCCCTCTTAACTCCGGTCTTCGCGACTGATGGCGACCAGTAACCGTGGGGCTCAAGCTATATACTGCTTGTCTATTGAAAATTCAGTAGAAAAATATTTCTTCCAAACGAGTGAAATTGCGCCATTACCTACTCACTTATGTCTGGCAAATTGATCAACAGTTTTCTTTTCATTTGAAGGAACATTAGTTAGTACATTTACTCCACAATAGCGGAACTTTGTTTTCTGCACAAATAAACGACCAGGTGAAATCTGCTACATATATATACTACAAATAAGGAATATATTCTTTCAAAAAAATTGGGCAGCATTTTTTTTCTCCTCCTTTTTGTTTCACCAACCGTGAGGATGGTCTGTCCTGACAAACGTGTTTGAACCACTACCAATTGCCTGGACGTGTAAAAGGTACGGTGTACAAGCATGAATCATGTGATCGAGAACTGAAATATGTGTTTGCTTTTTGTCAAATCAGCCTTTAGTTTGGAGTACATTATGGTTAGGGCATGTCTTGATGTTCTATCTTCGAACTTTACCTGCACTGTACGCTTCAAAAATAGTAGTACTAATTAATTTGTATAAATGTGTTGCTTTTTAGCTTACTTCTGAGGAGTTCACATTCCATACCGTTCCCATGCGGTCCTAACTGGCATTAATTTAAAGATGACAAAGTGACCAAACAATACTTTAACCACTTGATATATATATAAGGTTAGAACAAACATAATTAAGATGCCAACATTTTCAGGAGAATGCAAACCGTTATGAGCAACGCCTACCTACTGGTTATATTTGATCAACGTCAAATCTCGGCCGTTCAATCGCGGGAACGGGTGGTCAAAGATAGGATTTGTGCTCCATATAGGTTGGAGAAGCTCATAACCGGTGTGAATCCTCCTTCTAGTGAAATTGGCCAACGTCTGGGTGCAACTCTCCTTGGTTCTTTTGAAGAAACAAATTCTAAATTTTAGTCAATTTTCAGCCTTCAAAATATACAATATGTATGTTAAAGATTTGTGCACACATGTTCATACTGTCACTTTTTTCTTTTGAAATATTGTCATTTCAAAAGTGAAGCATTTGACAACCAACAGCTCAAGCTGTCAAGCATATTAAAAAGAGAGTGACTAGTCCTCGTTCGAGCGAGAATTAGCCTAACTATTGGTCAGTTGCAACTCACACCGAGCACAAATCACGACATAAATCTAACTGTTGGAATTTTTTTTTTCGAGTTGTAACTCATAACTAGAGAAACTTGGTCGCAACCCACTTACAACTCTAAAGATGGAACTCGTGATGCAAATCCAACGGTTCTGAAGCCCCCGAGTTTTTACTTAATTCTGGGGACCGAGAGCTAGCATAAGCGTTTTAAAAACGATATTTTTTTTGTTCCATACCTTCAGCTTCTCTTTTCATTACACTTCATTTAAGAACTCAGCACATGCAGAGCAAATCACCAAACAGACAGCCCATCCCTGCCCCTCCACCCTCTTTATATAGCACGCACGAACTCGAGAGCGGTTGAGAAAAACAAAAACCACAAGGCAACAATCGACCCGAGGCCAGTGGCTGCCTGCACCAACCAAGAAAGGGAAGCCAAATCGAGAAGAAGAATGGTGGAGGCGCCGCCGTGCAGCGTCGTGCCACGCCGCGCCGCCGGGCACTTCCGCCTGCCGCGCCACGGGCTGCGCCGCAAGGTCCACATCGTCCGGCTCGGGACCGGCGGCGCCGGCGCACGGCGGGCTGGCGTCGCCCGCGGGCTGTGCAGCCTCCGTCGCCGCATCAAGCTCCCCTGGCTCCGCAGCGCCATGTGGCGGCTCGCCGAGCTCTGCGTGGTGGCGCTGTCGGGACCTCCGGCTCCGGGGACGCCAGACTCGCCGCCGTCGTGGACGGGCGTCGAGCCGTGCTATGCGGCGCCCTTCGTGCCAGCCGTGCTGTTGAGGCGCGCGGCCGGGACAGACTAGCTAGCTCTAGCTGCTAAGTGCTAAGTAACGGTGCTTCCCTGTGATCATGAAGACAAGACTAATGTATATACTCCCACTACTGCTCAATGCAGCAGTAAATTGATATGTAACCATTCTTTACCGAACCACGAGCGATTAGTTGATGTCTGAAAGCCTGAAGATTACATTCCCTGCTCTATCTCTGTTTATTTTTCCCCTTTTAATTCTCTATCTAGTTTTGTTTCTCGTTGCCGTTTATGCTTCCAAAGCAGAGCGAAGTTCGGTGCTGTATACTGTGCGCTACAACATTCCAATCATGTGGATGGTACCGAATGCTTATCTGTTTCTTTCGCTCTATGTTAATGGTACTACTAGTTTTAATTGTGATCTGGACTCTTGAGTACATTTCCACTACCGATCGATCATTGTCTTCCCTCAGAGGACTTGCCTTTGTCGCCGTAGAGTACATTTTGATGTTCAGAGTTTGCTCCATGCTCACATTATAATGCCGGAGACTCGAAGCAAAACTTGCAGAAATTCCGTGGCCGTAAGCTACAAGCGAAAGTAGTCTAGAAAAAACCTGCAGAACTCCACCAGAATTCTGGTATACGTATGATCCGAGATTGACGCCGGACTTCATTCATTCTGCACAGTGAGTGCATGTGTGTGTGGCAGGCGGGAGCAGAACAGGGGCCAGCCGAGCCGATGAACTCAGAATTCAATCATCTGACCCAACTCGATCTCCTTGAATGAATGCCTGCTAGAGGATCGGGAGAGGTGTGCCCTGCCCGCCTTGCACTGCCATGTGCACTGTTGACTGCTCGCCAGGCCGGGGTGGGCAGGGCAACGCCATTGCCCATTCGCCATGCTATTGTTGCGTCCTCATCAACGCCAGACCTACCGTGCGTGGCGCCGTTGCAAACCGGGTATACGTATGTACGTGGGGTTCCGGGAGAAGGAGTAGATGAGGAGAAGAACAAGCTAGCTACCCGTCAAGTGGTCACATGCCTACCCCGTGATCTCTCTCTTTCTCGGTTCGGTGTCCCGTCCTGCATATCTGCAATGGATCATGCTTGCGTGCAATGATCTCCTCGCGTGTGCGTGCCCACGAGTGGGCGCGATTTTTCGTCCGACGCGTCCAATATGACTATTGGGAGGCTTATTGGCGACGCGAGTGGAGATGCTCTCATCAACCTGAGACCTACACGAGTGTAGACGAATGTAGGTGGGTTCCTGTAGATGAGGAGAAGAACAAGCTAGCTACCCATTGATCCCTTCTCCTCAGTGGTCACATGCCTACCTCGTGATCTCTCTCTTTCTGGGTTCGGTATCCCGTCCTGCATATCTGCAATGGATCATGCCAGATGTATGTCTGGTCGCGCCCGGTATCTCCTCATGCGTTTCCAGTGACAGCGCCGCAGATCAATGGTGAAAACGGTAGCCGTCGAAAGGGAACTAGCAGCAGCAATGGAGAGAGATAGCGACAGAGAGGGGCCAATGCCGTGGCTCTGCTGATATCCAGCGGCTTATGCATCGGCCAAGATCTTACGGCCACATCACCTTGTCACATAGATTGATGCATGAATGATGAGCGCTTTCAAAATTCAGATAGACAGATACCAGGAAAGGGTAGGGACACCCAGACAGTGGCCGCGGCAACAACAGGCTGGGGATATTATTGCGAAACCCAGACAGGTCTGGACACTCCAACAATCTTTGCAGGGCACATACCTGCCAGCTCCGATCATCATCTAGTGCCACATTTCCCTGGCGCTCTGGCAATTTCAATTTCAGAGCAGAATGAGGCTGGCTGGTGAGGTGGCCGACGCCATGCTTTCAACAACAGAGCAGCACCGCTCTGTGCTTGACCATCAAGACCCGCAAGCTGGTACTGGGTATATGATCAAATAGAGTCGTCCCAGGTAACTTCTTTACCGCACAATACAACAGCAGAGAACAGAAGAAAATTTGCGAATAAATTATCGTCAAAACAAGCAGAAAAGAGCATGTCAACGTACGAGCTCTCAAGAAAGTTAAATTACCAAGGGAAGACGAGAATAAAAGACACATTGCTACTGAATTATAAGCTGTTCGCTGAATCACTCAGTCCTAAGCAATCAGGCCAAACAAGAGGCATTGGATGAGAGTGCAATCATGGGCTTTCATTTGCCCACCAACACAGAGAAAGCCGCCACTAAAAACCGGGCGGCCACAAAGGGGGCAATAGCTATCAACAGGACCAATGGATGCTAATCAAAGTCTAGGAACTCCATCCTCTTCCTCATCGTGCCCTTCAGGTCTCTTGCTTCCTTTTCTGCTTTCTCCGCCTGGGACAAAGGAAAAACGTAGTATCAGTTGTTGAGTGTATAAGGAGTCAGCATCCTCTGTTTGAGCATACCAGCAAGTCTACAAACTACAACCAACATATAAACATGCAACATGAATCACGAGACTTGACCATAACTCGTCTTTATTCATATTTTGTGTCATAACACCAGTTGTTAGATACCTAGCTGTACCCATAATGCCTTTTTTGCTCCATATGATAAATAGATAGTTCCAACCACTGTGCTCTATCTCAAGGATATCTTCACACTATTTGAGTGCAATCAGCTAGCTAGCTTCCCATGTTTATTGTTCATGGACACTTTTAGTCTAGATCGCTTGGGCATACATGACTAACATGAGAGAGTGCTCAGCTCAGTGCACAAAGATAGAGACTAAATGATGAGCATGATTGCATCTACAGTTCTCCATGTGACATCTTTTCTTTGGGCAATGATTTTTTTAGCCTTGTGGAAAGGAGAGAGCTAAATTGTGCACCAAAAGCTGGAATTATTGCTTCGAACTTTATCCAACAAATCAGAAGAAAGGAAACTACAGTAAACAAGATTCTATCAAGTGTGTACCGTTCTTATTTCAGCTTCTGAAACACAAGTCATGTTACTAGGGAGTTCGTCCTTCTCTCGATCCTGCTCAATGCAATACCAGATCTATAGCATGAATATGGGGAAATGGGTTTGACCATGGTCATTTCGTATTGTAACAGCGATCATTACCAATTCTCCAATTAATACAACATTCTCTCCCCGGATCACATATAGTCCAAGAGGGACATCACAATATAGTTCGCCTACAATTACTCGTTCACAAGCACCCTGAAGAACAACATTTGCTGTAAAATAAAACTTTAAAAGTTAATCTCGTGGAAGAAAAATATGTGAAAATAGCAGATATAAAGAGTGCCATACCAAACTGATCGAATGAGCAGAGGGTGCCAAGCAGCTTTCGTCCATCTCGTAGTAGGACAATAAGTTTCTCTGAATCAAGAAGATGCATAAACTGTCACTAAATAGCATTGCCAAACAAACAGGGTGTGCTTCTGATGTGAAGGTAGTAATGCAAGGGAAAGATACAGGCTGCGGAACAATTAGATGTAGGTGTTTGTGTTTTGTTTGCACCCTACTCAAATTTTGCATATGTTACCGTTTTCAATTATTTGTTCAACGACCGTAGTTCTAGCTCAATGATGCTACAGAAGTAACAAAACCAATCAGCTTGGTGCATATTCATGGATATTTATAAAACTTCACAGATTTACCGAAATACAGAATTTAATAATCATGTTTAGATATGCAGCTTGCGCCTCTATAAGTTTCATTACTCATTGCAATGTACTGACCAAATTGTAAAGCAATCACAATGTCCATGAAAAATACTTCATACTGAAAGATGCACATCAAAGGTTCTACAGCCAAACGCAGGCTGAAACAATTAAATTTAAAAAGACATCTGTAAAATCGGCAAAGACATCAATTAATTCAAAAAAGCTCCGGCAGACAAGTTCATCTAGGCTACTGGGAATACCAAAGGTGAAACCCTTAGTGACCAACAACAATCAAATGGAGGGATCAAAGGAAAAGCTTTATAACTCTAATGCAAGATCACTACAACTAACTAACAGACCAACATTACAGATTTTATATTCAAGTTGGTTAATCTATAATCTATTTTAGCACTACTAGCAGTAAAAATGAAATTATTCCAGCTTTTACAATAAGTCCAGCATAACGCATGGCACCTAGAAATTGAAGAATGCACCAAATTTTCTACAGAGTCAGTATTAGCTGAAGGGTTTGACTTGTGTTGACTGATGAGATTCTGTTAAAGCCACATTGTTCTTCTTTTGTACTAATACTTACTATAATACTCAATTTTTGATATGTTATATCTGGATCCCCATCACAAATTACTCACATCCACAACCATTCTCGGTCTGCGCTACCCAACCAACTGAGTCTACCACAATTAAATGATATACCATAATTCAGATACAAGTGCTCCATGCTTCCATCAACAACCCAAATCTAAACTAGTTGGGTCCAGTTAATCATACCTTTTTATGTTAGCATAACCTACATTTGACAAGGACCTTACATGGCCACCAGAATTATATTGAAAGCTATGGGGCCTTACTGTCTAACTATTAACATAATCCACTGGTATGAATGTTTCACATAACCCATCCATCAGACTATCAGAGCTCTACCTTGATAGCCATAAGCAGTTCCATGCAATGTTTCTAGCAATAACACAGTGCATAAAGCCACAGCCCGCAAGCATTCCACTCTGAGGTCGGAAGTTAAGCAGAGTAACCCTCTACCCAGAGCTTCCACCTTTCGACAAATCCATATGAGATTTCACTACACTTGTACAGATTTGGGGACTAAATCACACATAAAAAGGATGATGATTGCACCTAGCTCATCGCTAGCCTGCATAGGCCATCAATAGGTAGCGCCTCATCAGCACAAAATTAAAAAAATCAGCACAAAATTCTAATACTGACTAAGCATCGAGGTCTACACGGGCTGGAACCTACGCAATCGGATCCAAGATCCCCGTAAAAATCAAGCTCTGGCGCAAAAGTTTCGCGACACGAACCAACGCGAGCATCGGCGAAAGCTAATGGACGCAAAACAAGCATCAGAGAGCGGAATCTCACTGTCTAAGAAGCCGGCGAGGGAGGTGGAGAGCAGGATCTCGTCGGGCCCGGCCCAAGACATCGCGCGGCGAAACAGCGGGCAGGCGGCCCTAATCGGCCGCGGCTGCGATTGGAGGCTCGCCGGCGGGGGACTTGCTTCTAGGGTTCGAGCGAGTGGATGAGTTTGGTGGATCGAAGCGGGGAGAAGTAAAGGCCCGGTAATTGAAGTGTTCGGAGTGAGGTTGACGCCAGGAGGAAGAAGGAAAAAACGAGGTCGATTTTGGTAATGGAGGCGTGCGGAGGAAACAAAGCTCCGCATACCCCCTGCGCACGTTATTGGGCCGGCCCACTTTGGACTGCAGACTCTTTTCCGGAGGTTCGCTACATGCGCCGCTCCCAACGCGGCCCCATAACAGGTACTGCTTCTCTTTTTTTTTAATTTATGTTTTATTTTCCCTTATTCTTTTCTGTTTTGATAGTAATAATATGGGTTCACGTTTTTTGAAAAAATAAGAAGAGAAAATTCGTTCTCAAAATTAAATATTCACATATGTTTAATAATGATAAATGATATTTATCATATTGGAACGATTTTTTAAATATGAACCTTTATATTATTTGAAGGATTTTTAAAATATGAAATTTATGTTATTTGAACGATATTTATAAAGGCCGGTGAATATAATCGATATTTGAACAATTTTAAAAATTGAACAGAACAAAGTCTATGAATGAAAATAATTTTTGAACAATTTTTTAAAAAGTGGACAGAAAAAAGTCTATGAACGGAAATTATTTTTGAACGATTTTAAAAGTGAACAGAAAAGGCCGGTGAACGAAAACTTTGAACGATTTTAAAAGATGACCATAAAATAGCGGTGAACGGAAACTGTTTTGAACGATTTTTAAAAGTGAACAGAAAAGAACGAAATCTCTTTTGAACGATTTCAAAAAGTGAACAGAAAATGTCTACGAACGGAAATTATTTTTGAACGATTTTTCAAAAAGTGAATAGGAAAAAGTCTATGACCGGAAATTATTTTTGAATGATTTTAAAAGTGAACAGAAAACGACAGTGAACGAAAACTATTTTTGAACGATTTTAAAAGTGAACAGAAAAGATCGATGAACGAAGACTATTTTTGACGATTTTAAAAAATGACCAGAAAATAGCGGTAAACGAAAACCGTTTTTGAACGATTTGAAAAGTGAACCGATAAGGCCGGTGAACAAAATCTTTTTTGAACAATTTTAAAAAGTGAACAGAAAAAAGTCTATGGACGGAAATTATTTTTGAACGATTTTTTTAGAAGTGAACAAAAAAAGTCTATGAACGGAAATGACTTTTGAACGATTTTAAAAGTGAACAGAAAAAGGCCGGTGAATGAAAACTATTTTTGAACAATTTTAAAAAATGACCAGAAAATAGCGGTGACCGGAAACTGTTTTTGAACGATTTTTTAAAAGCGAACAGAAAAGGGAGGTGGACGAAATCTTTTTTGAACGATTTCAAAAAATGAACAAAAAAATTCTACGAACGGAAATTATGTTTGAACTTTTATTTAAAGTGAACTAAAAATTCTATGAACGGAAAATGATTTTTATATATGAACAATTTTTGAATCTGAACTTTTTAAAAATTTGAAAATTTTCAAAAAATTAAAATTCAAAAAATAAATAAAATAATATCTAATAAAAAACTAAAAAGAAGAAAGAAAAAAGAAACAGCCAAAAAAAGAAAAACGAAAAAGAAAAAGAAACAGGAAAAAACGAAAAAGAAGAAAGAAAAAAGAAACAGAAAAAAAGAAGCAGGTGCACCTACTGGGTCGGCCCATAAAGCGAGCGGGGTGTGCGGAGCTTATTAGTTGACGACCTGGTTGTCAACTAGGAATTGCCGTGACGAGGCGCTGAACGGTGGGGTCAACGGCTTGTGGGGTACCGACCACCATGGCCCATCGGCGGTGTACCGTGGAGTACGTATGGACGGGCGATTTCGTAGAAACAATTTAAGTTTGACCATAAAATCAAATGCATGCATTTACTCTGTTCACAAATAAGTGTACTTTTAGATTTGTTCTAAGTCAAAAAAAAATTAGGTCCAAAACCTAACAATATCAAATGCATTTTGAAATTACATTCCATAATGCTCCTCCGTCCGGAAATAGTTTATTTAGATTTGTCTAAATACGAATACGGAATTGCTTCGCATAAGATGATTTTTATCCGATCTTTGTACGACCCTTCCTCCAGCGCGTGCTCATTATGGCTCATTGGTAATTAATCCGCTGCCCCATGCCCAAGTCCAGCCCAACCTCTCTAAAAAAAACTTCCAGCCCAAACCCAAACCTGTATCCTGTACTGCAGTTTTCCTCTGCTGCATCTGTCTGTTGCTGTGGAGGCTCTGGAGGCTGGCGGTCTTCCTCCGCTGCATCTGTCTGTTGCTGTTCCGGAGAAGCTTCATGCCGCTGTCCCAACGCTGCGGTTGTCTCCTTTGGCGCCGGTGGCATCAGGAGGCAGTGTCGGAG
Organism: Poa pratensis; assembly: GCA_947311845.1. NCBI lineage: Eukaryota > Viridiplantae > Streptophyta > Magnoliopsida > Poales > Poaceae > Poa > Poa pratensis. Next base: position 40,479,340 of record CAMZMU010000047.1, read on the forward strand.
GCGGAGAGAAGCGATGCTGATACGTGTTGTTAAGGCGGTGATCGGCGGAACCTGGACAACCACTCAGCTAGGAAGGACGAGCATTCGCACGAGAGAACGAATTGGTCTTGGGCTTCAGGGCTTGGCATGGTCCGGGCCTTGGATTTCGGATAGCCCAAGGCAGTCCGTTGCACCCCGTGAGGCAAACTCGCTACGACGCTGCCACGTAAGATCGGACGAGTGTCGGACGGACTTTCCTCGTACGTATAACACTGCTCGTACGGATATATATACATACTAAAATATATCTATATGCATTCGTATTTAGACATACCCGTGACAACTATTTCCGGACGGAGGGACTATACTAATTTAATATCGTAAATTTACTACTACTTTTGTCCCGAATTGGTTGATACAAATTTGTCTCAATTAGACTTTTTAGTATACATACATCCGTATAGATAAGTCTGTGTTAACTAATTCGGGATAGAGGGATTACAATTTTTATATAAGATTGGTCAATGTTAAATTATTTTACTTTGCGTCCATAGTAAAAGTATACTTATTTGCGAACGGAGCTAGTATGGTGGGAAGGAGTCAGATGAACTGCCCGATTGATTTCAACAAAGTACCGAGTTCTAAGTGCAAAAATATATGAGAAACAATACAAAATGCGTGATAGGCTGAAAGAACCGTTTGATTTCAATATATAATGTTTCATACAGTATTACTTTTACGTTGTTACCTGCAAACCATGCGTGTAAAACATTCACCAAAAAGTGCTTCCGTGTTGTTTTGTCTCAATTGCTTAATGAGAAATCTTGTACAAGCAAGTTTATCAGCCATCACACTAACACACGAAATGCGTGAGATAATGCAGTGAAGCACACGGCATGCAAATCAACCAAAAAATTTACGTGCACACAAGTCTGTTGCAAACCACTACAAACACGTGAAAGTGCAAAAGGATCCACATTTCGGTCCAAAATAAATGAAATGTATTTTATAACAAATTCGTAGGATTACAACCTATGGATGTGTTTTCAGTTCAGTCTCTTTGGATCAAGACGCGAGACCATTAAAATTCCTATAACTGCTTTCCTACAGTTTAATTAACTGAATTTTAGATCTCGCTAAAAGTTATTCTTGTGTCTCACATGCACCTTCTTTGGCCTCGGATTACATAAAAAAAAAATCATACGAATCATCTAAAGGGACATATCTGCTTGTTCTACCCTTCTTTATAGAATTTAAATTTGAAGGAACCATGACATTCTAATTTTACGTTCTTCTTTTCACGTATTTAGAATTTTTTGTTTCAAAAGACCTCGTTCTAAGTGTAATTATTGTCTTTTTTTCTTCTAAAAATGGGGAATTCCCCGGCCTCTGGACACAACCATCTTAAAATTGGGGAAGAATTCCACTAAACATCTGCACACCAATTAATGATGCACATAAGCTTTTAAGTAGTAGGAACCTAAATTCGTGAATGTGTATTAGATTTGTACATCCCCTCCATCAGTCAATTGAGTTAGGCTCATTTTGTTAATTCTGGGGATGTACACGACCTATTAAGCATGGATATCCTCACTGAAATAGGAAACTAAATTTACATTTGTAAGGATTTGAACTTAGGTGTTATAGTTGTACGCCCGCTCTGTGAGGTAGGCACACATCTTTTAGATAAATTCATTTAGTAAAAATTGCACTCACTAGTCAAACCTACTTCAAATACAACCAATTGACAACTTAATCGAAAGAAAGACATATCCGGTGAAGCATCACTTCAAGTTTCTCACGTATTTGTTGATTATCTCTCTTGATGTGTCTGGAAGGATTTATTTGTTAGTATCTCCCTACCGATCCAACATGCTTTGCACAAGACTCCTACAACAAATTCATCCACATATTCTTGTCGATAATCTATTTCTTCTACTACCTCTGATCCTTTTTAATGGTCGCAAGTTGTACTACAGCTTTAGCCTTCGGCTGTTCTCTTTTCACGACCATTAATTCGGTTCGGAGGGAGTATCTTCTTTAAAGAATATTTTTTGTCAAAAGTTGACTTGATGAATCTCCGCATTGTCTAACGTACCAACTTTAGAGCGACCCAAAAACTTGAGGGCGAAAAAGATTGTAGCTAACTAGCGGTGCATGCTTGTAGGTATCCTCGAAGTCTGAGGCGTCAAACATGGATCGAGGGTTTTATGTTGCCTCGAGAACGGATACTTTCCGAAATGGTTCATGGACCGTAGTCTTGATGACTTCTTTTCCCTAGGTAACAACGGCAGGCTAGCTCCGACAACGGAAACACACCATCGACTGCTGTTGGTGGAAGAAGGCGGAAGGTTCACCGAAGACCATGTTGTATCTATTTGTTTTTAACAGGAGTTCTCTAAAATACTTCAAGTTGTTTAAGTAAAGATCCTTGTTCTTGCGAAAAACAAAGTCAATAATAAATGACAAGGGGAAAATGTGCTCCAAATTCCTAAAAGTGTGCTAAAAGTGAACACTAAAATATGTAAAAAAATGGTAAAGGAAATATAATTTTTTTAATTTCCTACCATTTCACATCCAATCCACAATAAGGACCTCCCTCCAAAATCCAAAAATCCATCCATCCTTCCGCTGTGTGCGGCACCGCCGCACCGCTACCCTCGCCGCGCGGCGCCTCTCCCGCGCCCGCCTCCACCTCCAGCGCCGCGCCTATTTAACCATCTCACTCGCTCTCCCGAGCAAGCCCAACTGCAAGCTCAACCATGCACGCCCACGCCCCCCACGCCCTCGGGCTCCGCGGCCCCACTCCCTCGTTCCCGCGCCGGCGCCCCGCCGCGACCGTCCGCGCCGCGGTGGCCACCTCTACGGCGCCGCAGCGGGAGACGGACCCGAGGAAGCGGGTGGTGATCACGGGGATGGGGCTGGCGTCGGTGTTCGGGAACGAAGTGGACGCCTTCTACGACCGGCTCCTGGCCGGGGAGAGCGGGGTGGGGCCCATCGACCGGTTCGACGCCGGCAGCTTCCCCACGAGGTTCGCCGGCCAGATACGGGGGTTCTCGTCCGAGGGGTACATCGACGGCAAGAACGACTGGAGGCTCGACGACTGCATCCGGTACTGCATCCTCAGCGGCAAGAAGGCGCTCCAGAGCGCGGGGCTCGGCACTGGCTCCGACGCCCACCGCAAGGTGAGTGAGAAACTGACTGGCGTTTTAATTTTATAGTGGGAAGCTAAGTTTTGAACATAGCATATGTTATATTCGGCATCGATCTTCATGGCAAGCTGTATATGATTTCTGAAGAAATGTAGGTTGTGTTACATGTGTTCGTCTGTAAATCAATAATATGAAGTCCTTTGTCTGAATCTGTTAGGATGTATACATGAACTGAAAATTTTGTATTCAATTAAACGTGATCAGTATTGAGTATTCAATGTACTCGATACTGTCCCTGAAGAAAATTGAATACTGAAATCAAGACAATTGCAACAGCAGTACAGCATTGAAAGCCAACTGAGAAATTTTCTAATTGGATTTAGTTTGAGAAAAATAATGGCTTCGTTTTGTACAGTCTTATACACACTATAGATTTGTGGGAAATTACTATTTATATTTGTAGTTGGATAATTATTGAAGAAAATACACTTAATCATATTGCTTGTGAGACTATCTTATGTATATTTTTTCCAAAAAGAATTATTTTAGTTGTATTTTTTTGAGAATGAAGGAAAACTGAGAGGGACAGAATTGCGTTTCTTACTGTAAACTATGATGTCGCAGATTTTGTATCACTTGAACTGCTTTGTGTGTAAGTTCCTAGATGATTGCATACGCTCTGCCACAAAATCTCTGTGAGCTTCTGTGAGATCACCGCCAATCGTCTCCTCTTGACGTGTGTTTGTAGAATGACCTCATACCATAGCAATTTGTAATCATAACAGATGTTGACTGCAGCAACAGATCATCATAAAACTTTAGAGGTGAATCATCAAGTTATTTGATGGTCCCTTATGTGATTGGTAGTCGATTGTTTCTTCTGGCCATATAGGCTCTCAATAGGTGGCTACCACCCTTTGCATACTGCTGTATATTCTACATTTTCCCTAGATTTCTGCTGTTATTTTTGTTTTCGTCTTGTGAAATGTCTCCTTCGCTAATGACTCCATTGGTAACAGCTTGATGCGGGGCGGGCTGGTGTTCTTGTGGGGACTGGCATGGGTGGCCTAACAGCATTCTCCGATGCTGCTCAGAACCTTACTGATAAGGGATACAAAAGAATTTCACCTTTCTTTATCCCATATGCTATACCTAACATGGCCTCAGCCTTGCTTGCTTTGGATGTTGGTTTCATGGGTCCCAACTACTCAATTTCAACTGCATGTGCAACCTCTAACTTCTGCTTTTATGCTGCCGCGAACCATATTCGTCGTGGTGATGCTGATGTTATCGTTGCTGGTGGAACTGAAGCTGCTATAATTCCAATTGGCCTTGGAGGTTTTGTAGCCTGTAGAGCATTATCACAGAGGAACGATGATCCAGTAACTGCATCTAGGCCATGGGATACAGGGCGGGATGGGTTTGTTATGGGTGAAGGTGCTGGTGTACTGGTATGTGTTGTTGATAACAAAACGAGAATCATGTTTCTGAATACTGATCTTTATTGAGAAAAAAAAAATGTTTCTGAATACTGATATCTAGTGCAGAGTTAGTTTAGTCGTTTGCATTTATTCTTGTTGCTTCCATTTCCAGCAGTCCACCATGAATTTCAATCATCTTGTAAATTATACGACCATCATTATTTAATCTAGCAACATCTCTCGCTTAAATAGCAAAACTCTTGTGCAACAATAGGTTATGGAGAGCCTGGAGCACGCGATGAAGCGTGATGCACCAATAATTGCTGAATACTTGGGAGGCGCGGTGAACTGTGATGCTTACCATTTGACTGATCCTAGATCAGATGGAATGGGTGTATCATCCTGTATTACGAAGAGCCTTGAACATGCAGGTGTTGCACCAGAGGAGGTATCTCTAAAATTCATGTCCCAACCAATTTTTTACATCATCAAGGGGTACCAACTATCGGCGATGTTTTGTATTGGGGCGTGGATACACAATACTGTACATTAGACTATTAGACATTAGATTGTTGCCTACAAATTCTGTGTTCTCCTGCTTACCTGCAGTTGTAGTTACTGGGTTCATACTTCTTTTCACTATTCATATTTCATTCTAAATGCAGGTTAGCAGACATAACCTTCTTATTTCGTTTCTTTGTATTTTAGGTGAACTACATCAACGCACACGCAACTTCAACACTTGCTGGTGACTTGGCTGAAGTAAGGGCCATCAAGGAAGTTTTCAAAAATCCTTCAGAGATTAAGATCAATTCAACAAAGGTTCGCTCACTTCCATATGGAATGTATCATTTCTGGTTACTCCCTTATCTGATATTATTTCCTTCCCTAACAGTCTATGATAGGCCACTGCCTGGGTGCAGCTGGTGGGTTAGAAGCTATTGCCACTATCAAATCAATAACTACTGGATGGGTCCATCCTACCATTAACCAATTTGTAAGTAATCATTATCCTGTTTGAATCTCCTTCCTCTGATGTTTCATACACAATATTGAAGGAAAAATAATCCTGGCAAGAATTTAACCTTCTCTTTTACCTGCTTTGAGTTATTAGTATCCATCCTCCATGTTCATAAACACACCAATAAGACAAACTGAGCTCATTTTACAAAGTTCCTGGTTTTCTCGTTGTTACACATCCTGTCAGAGTGTCTCATGTACATAAATCTTTTGCAGAACCCAGAGCCCGAAGTTGATTTTGATACAGTCGCCAACGAAAAGAAGCAGCATGAAGTCAATGTGGGTGAGTTCCTCCATTCCTTTTTTTCTTTTCGAAAGCAGTTCCTCCATTCCTGTACAACGCCTCGCTTTAGCCCAGCCAAATATTCGCGACTGAACAGCGCACATGGAATTTACCACTGTTTCTAGAGTGTTCACTGTCTTCTATGGAATTCCCTCCATGTTCACAACTATGTTCCATAGTGTCTCTATCTTATGCATGTTTAATGTCTTCTAAATGCAGCCATTTCTAACTCATTTGGATTTGGAGGGCACAATTCAGTGGTAGTGTTCACGCCGTTCAAGCCGTGATTCTTCTTCGCTTCAGGGAAAGTAGAACCTGCAACACGTCCTCTTGTGCCTGATAATCTAGAAGAGGAGAGTGGCTTAATTAGATGTAGCCAGCTTGATTTTACCGGCTTTTGTTCATCCTCCTGGAGCAAGTTTTGATGATTGATTGAGTGGTGCTGTCGGATGTCTATATGATCGGGTCTCTTCATCTGTACAATGTTGTAAGAAATCTGGTATAGTACTGTAAAGAATCGCTCAGTGAATTATTTGGTACATAGTTAGTTCCTCTTGCTATTCTTCCCCTTCCCGTGTAACCTGGAGTACATTGCCGTAAAAAGCAGCCTTGTCGGCTGATCAGTCGATGACAGTGGCTAAACCGTCAAAATAAGTGAAACAGAAGTGTTGCTATAGACTACATCTTCTGCTTAATCGTCCATTGAAGATTTAACTACTGTTAAATCAAAGTTCCAGCTTAAATCAAAGTCTTTTTATGGATTAGGCTTAAGAAAAGTATCCTCATTAGGGACGTCTTAAACCATATAGAGGTGGTACCAAATAAACTAACTGCTTATTTTGTACTCCCTCCGTTCGGTATTACTTGTCGCCGTTTGTACTTGATCAGCTCAATCTCCACGACAAGTAAAACCGAACAGAGGGAGTAGTAGGGATGATAGCATTGACCATATTTTTATTCATTGTCCTTTGGCGAAATATGCCTGGGGAGTGGTAGAATGTGCTTTTGATGTTCAGATTAGCTTTACCTCTGCTTCGGAGATAGTTAATTGGATATATCGTTTCCTTGGGAAGATGAGGGGTATAGTATCGTTAGGTATAGGCATAGCTGCTGTAACCTGGGCTTTGTGGAAGATAGGAATCCCGCAAGCTTCAGTAGAGTTTTCCCTTACGACCTTAGTGGAGTAATTGTACAAGCTGCTCACTGGCTAAATACTAGGGCTAATATACAGAGTCGAGGACTACAAGAACTGCAGCGCAGCGGATCAGCAGCGCTGCTGCGAGTTGCAGCTGAAATCTTCAGTAAAAGGCGAGGCTGATCTCCTCTTGTACTTAGGATCACTGGCTGAAAAAGGTACAGAGGGAGTTGCGGAGGATCAGGACAATGAAAAGTTCCAGAAGTTTAAGTTGTTTTGTAGTTTGGCAGAATTTCGTAGTCTTGTAAAAAGGCCATGAGTGATGTACTGTTAAAAGTTTTCATGCGTGGAGCTAAGTTGTTCTGGATGGTTTTAAGTTGAATGGTAGCCAGGAGGGTAGTATGAGCAGATTGGTGGAAAAAGTTCAGCTGTTTGGAGTCGCTGTTCTTTTGCTTTTGTTTGGCTGGTGTGTGTGAAAACTTTAAACAGTCAGAGACTGATGTATTAATGGTTTTATTTTTTAAGTGAAATCTGGAGCGGAGTTCCTCAATTCGAAAAAAAAAGCACGGAAGCAGTATCTTTTTGTTTTGGTCGCCACAATCACTTAAGTAATTTTGCTTTTAGTGTCAAAATAATAGCAGTAAACTACCTTGATGAGCTTGCCATTGCGTGCACACCTCGACCACTCCACTACCAACACAGAAGTCAAGAATGGGTTGATCAACGTGTCAAATTATGAGTGAACTAAATCAAGGTCACTTTTTTCTGATCTGATTTTTTTTACAGTATTTTTTTTTATCTGATTTGATTTGCACAAACGTAGACCAGACTTTTGATTCCGGCGACGTAGTGCCGAACGAGACAAGACTGTCACTCAATTCCGTCTCGGCTGCCTGCAGCCTCGTCATCGTGAGACGGATTTTGGCTTTTCATATGAATTTCGACGTGGGGCACCGTGGGGAATTTCGCAGGAGTAAAACTGTGTACGGCCTTGTTTGGCACGCGAGTATGGGCCGGTTTTCCGGGGTAAATTCCCGACACAATCAAAGACACCAGAAAACACGGGAGCTCCTGTTCACCGCGTTTAGCGGCATGGGAGCGTCCCGCATGATTATCGAATTTGAATGATTTTTCAATTTGAAAGATTTTTGAATTTGAACATTTTTTAATTTGAACATTTTTGAATTTGAACGATTTTCGAATCTGAACAATTTTCAAGTATGAACAATTTTTAATTTTTGAACAAATTTTCAAGTTTGAACAAAATTCAAACTTGAACATTTTTCAAGTTTGAACAAATATCAAATTTGAATATTTTTCAAGAAAAACACTTTTTAAAAAAGAAACAGAAAAAGGAAACAGAAACAGAAACAGAAAAAGGAAACAAAATAGAAAGGAAAAGGAGAAAAAAGCGAAATGGCCGGCCCAGTGCGACGCGGGGGTGTGCGGCGCGAGCCTCCCGCGCCGCAAAAGGCGGCAAATAGCATTTCCCAGAAAACACATCAAAATTGTTTGGCTGGCCGGGTTTGGTTGGGCCGAGCTCGGAAAAACCGTCGAACCCCGTCGGGTTGGAGTGGAATCGAGACGCGAGGGGGACTCGCGTTTTGCCGTGTCTCTGGCGGCGCAGCGCAGCGCGACCGATTCCTCCGCCGTCGCTCGTCCACTCCCCCGACGCTAGAGACACGACGCCGAAGCCTCCCTCCCTCCGCTCCTGGCGCCTCCCTCGCCGACGAGTTCTTCGATCCCGCCGCCGCCGAAGCTCCTGCCGCCGCCGCCGCAGCTCTCCTTCTCCGTCGCACTTCTTCGGGACTTCTATCAGGTACGTCTTCCCCTCCTCTCTTGATTTAGTTCTAGGTTATTGGCAGCAATTTTCTACTGCCTAGGGTTTCGATCTGAGTGTTTAGGATGAAAAAATTGAGTTCTTGATTCGGGGGACAATACAAACGATGAAGTGCTAGGCTGAGTAATAGAAGCAATTCATTTTCTTGCTCCTGTAGCTGCTAGCCTGCTCCTCCCGTAGCTGTGTATGTGCTAGTTTGTATGTCCTGTGATTTGCAAGATGCGTTGGTACAATGATGATTTGCATGTGCACTGATGGTCTGAGTGGAGTTCTCTGTGATAACTTAACATACTGATAATCTGTAACTCTGCTATCTCTGTCTGTCTTTATTAGCTGGGCTAACCTTGCAGATGACTAGTATGAACACATTGTTGTATCCAGCATTAGTTGTCTGATTATGATTGGTGAATATAATTGATGCTTACAACTACCTAATGCTTGGTTAGTTTCTTGCTTACTTGGAAATGATGTCAAAACCTGTATATATCTCATCAGTTTGATCAATTTGAGCACTTCCTTTTTTTTTTTTTTTTGTAGTTTCTTGCTGTTAATAATCTAGCAATTACCTAGAAAAACTCATTTAGAGCTGACAATTGAGATAGTTTGTTGTCACTAATTTGAGTGCAATTAGTGGCTGTCTTCACTGTAGGTTGCTGCTTGCGTTGCGTTGCAATACGATTTCCTGCTATTGCATTGCAACTTGCTGCTTGTTATAAAGTACTACTGTAGGTGCATGAAATTTTAGCAGTTCAGCATGCTGATTGGCGGTATTATGGTGTATCATGTGTTGTTAACTTGTTTAGCTACCTGCCACCAGTTCGTTATGTGTGTGCTTAATCATCATGCTTCCTGTCTATGTGATATGCTGATTATTTCCTTATTGTATCCTTGTAGCTACCCGAACCTCCGATTCTAGTTGGGGTGGACGAGCCGCCTCCTTCGACCCCGTGAGCACACCTGATTTCGATAAGTCTATGTCCTCAGCTTTTCGGCATTTTTAAAGTGTGAACATGCATGTTTGTGCCCTTTTACATTTTGCCAATGCTTATGCGTTTTTATCTTACCAATGCATGGCCATTTTATCATATTAGTTTCTTAATTTATTGTACTTTAGTTCTGCAATGAATCAACGGAGACTAGAGGGTGCAAGCTTCTTGCTACAAGCTTCTTTCTTCTTGTTTATGTGACCATCTTGTCAAATAATCTGGGATAAACCTGGAAAATAAAATTATGTTCGTGAGAAGCATTCGATGACTTTTGATCAAATTTTGTTGTAATAACCAGGGATAAACCTGGGAAGCATGAGTTATTGTTACTGATCTTATGAATTGATTAAACTGTGTGTCCCATGTGATGTGAAAAAACATCAGGTTTTTGTTGATGAAATGTGTGCTTACATGCTGTTAAAAAATATCAGGTTTTTATTGATGACCAAAACGTGGCAATTTTGTAATTGTGTGCACTAGGTCTGTGAAAAAACACCTCTTTGCAAAACCTGTGTACCAAACAATATGAAATGATGGGGGGTTTTGGTGGAGAAGGGAATTGGGGGTTGGAGTGTTTTGACTGTGAGGATAGTTTTCACCCAAAACACTAGGTAATTTACACTAGAAAACACCCCAAAACTCCTGTGCCAAACAAGGCCTACAGGATTTTCTTCATGCGTGCTCTTGAGATCGTAGGAATTGTTTGCAAAATTTCTTTCTTCCACTTTTAGCAAACCAAGAATAATACTAAAGCATTTGATGCAACTTGAGTTAATTGATGCTATTTTAGGACCAAGTTGAAATTGTTCAGGAATGATTGTTGATTGTTGAACCTATGAACATGAAAGACATATTTGGCAAAAAAAGAATAAACACCAACCCATTGATCTGGAACTAACACTTCATTGATGTTTTGTGCATTCTAAAATATTCATTTTTATTTATCCCTTATATTTACTTTCACATAAAAAGGATAATCATGCACTCTAGAAACCTCTATGTGATTTACAGCTGTCTACTTGGTATTTAAGGAAACTAGAAAAAATATGAACACAAACATGCATTTGCAGTTCATTTAAGCAACTTGCATTATTCTATAACGATTTTTGAACTTTTGTTCTTACAATTTTTTTGCTTTCTGTGGACTTTGGGTTAACAAAAGACTTAATGTCCCGAAAATGAAACAACTAACGTCATCCTCGCAATATATGATTGAAACTTAGTGCAGGGTGCATCTTCCATGGTCATGCTAAATCGTATAATATAATAATTTATATCTTATAACACCGTTAAATTTGCTAAGTACAATAATAAACTGCAGTGGTTAAGATATATGTCGAGAGAATTTATTATGTAATTATAAATAAGTAATAAAGTTTAGTATAAATAAATAACATTTATATATCTTGACTTGTCATGGTTCCACTAATATATTAGATGGTCCTGGCCACGGTATCAATAACGTCGAGATTTCTCATATGAGTCAACCTGGTATTTCTAATAAATGTATTAGTGCTAAAAATGGTGTGAATAACAGTTCTAACAAACAATTGTTGTAAGATTTATTTCACAATCTCCTATGGTACGTTAAATTAAAATTATAAATGGTGTAATGTGTGTGCTATAGTCATCGCAATTCACAAAAGGGGAAACATTGTTAAAGTGAGCTAATATTTATTAGAAAAGATAGTAGCAGATTAATGACTTTATTGTAATGTAAAACAATTGCATAGTGCCTAGTGATAGAGAAAAACCAAAATATGTACATCTTAGACCGCTAATGGAGCATATGACATGACATACCCACCAATTAGACTACTAATGGAACTAATGGAACGTATGACATGGCGAACCCACCTCTCTCCTTGTAGTTGGGTTGAGCCACCACCGCCTACCCATTCCGTCGCCGACTGTGTCCCTTAGTGCCCCTCACTAGCCGACACTCCTTTTGTTCTCCAGCCAGCCGTTAATCGCTTTGCGTTCCCCATTGACCCTCTATCGCCACCCCCTTCTTGTTCCTCGTCGAATAACCACACTCCTTGTTCCTACGTGAACTTTAGCTTGTCATGATAGCATTGTCATGCCCTTGCAATTTGTTAATTGCCCAGCTATAATTTGTTTACCCAGCATGTATGTTTATCTGTTTTATGGAGAGACACAACTAGTGAACTGTGGACCCCGGTCCATTCTTTTACACTGATAAAAACATTGTTTCCACTGTTTCTCACCATCATTTGCTCGTTGTTCATTTTTGCATTTACATTTATTTTCCACACCATACGTTTAATCCTTTGTTTTCAGCAAGCCAGGGAGATTGACAACCTTCCTGTTTCATTGGGGCAAAGTAGTTTTATTGTGTTGTGTGTAGGTCCACGTTGATCTATAAGCACCATAGTAGATTGACACCATGTTGAAGCTCTTCCAACTCCTACTGGATTGATAACCTTGGTTTTTTTTCAAGGGAAACTGTTACCGTGCTGCTTCATACCTTCCTCTTGGGGTTCCCAACGAACGTGTGTTACGCGTCATCAAGCTGTTTTCTGGCGCCGTTGCCGGGAAGTTAAAATCTCCAGCAAGGGGAGTTACATGCCACCATTCTCTTTACTTTATGTTTGTCTTGCTTAGTTTATTTTTGTTTAGTCTTGTTTGCTTTAAAAATTAAAAACTACAAAAAAAAAATAGAATTTCAGCTTCTAGTCTTTTTCCTGTTTTGTTTTTCGGTTTGTTATTATGTCTAGTTCTTTACTTGCTATCAATGGTCTATGAAACTAGATCTTATTTGCTAAATTGGTTCACTGAGGATCAACAAAAATATTATAAGGAATACTGCTTGTCTCAAAAAGGGGGACACTTATGGGTACAAATAAGTAAATTGAATGGTTTTGCTAGAAACTTGTGCTCTACATATGATGAATCCTGGTGCTTTAATGAATCTTTTTGCTGTAGGAGGCATAAACACCTCCCTTTACAATGTGATTATAATGTTGATGAAACCTTGGCTTCTTATGCTAAAGGAAACTATGACTTTGATAATCCTGAACAAATTGAAGAATTTGTTGCTTTTAAGGGTGCCTATGAAATTGCTGCTTTGCTTAAGAATATTAATGACGCTCCTTACAAATCTGAGAATTTTGCTATACTTGGATATTGCCTTGAGAATTACAATGATAATCATTATATTACTGAATATCTTGAGAGAACCTATCCTCCAAAAGGAGAGACCGATGTCTCGTAGGAACCTATAGAAGAAGAAATTGCTGAAACTGAGGTCTCATTGGATGAAAAAGAGGAGGAGAGTAAAGGACAAAAGGAGGATCTACCTTCTAATGATAGTAACTCTTTAACTCTTACATTATATGATTACCCTCCTTGCATACCAAAGGAGGATGAATGCTATATTGATGAATGTTATGATTATGTGGATTATCTTGAAATATCTCTTTTTGATGAATTTGAGGTAACATCATCCTTGACTCAACAAAAGCAAAAAGAAACAGAATTACCAAATATTTTCCCTGTTGTTGTTTATGATAATCCATGCTATTTTGATAAGTCTTATGATAATCCTCTATTTGTGCCAACTATTGATATTCATAATAATGAGGAGGTTTGCTTAGAAAATTTATATGATAATGCTCTAGATGATGGTCCTATGTTGCTTGATATTAATGATACTATTATTGAAAATGGGATTGAAGATGTCTTGACTTTAGCTATATGGAGTCCCATATCTTTTGAGAGTGATCAATCATCTTGTTATAATATTGCTAAAAGTGGGTATGGAGAGGTCATGATTTTAGTTAATTTTGGTCCCATAATTTTGGAGCTTAATACAAATTATGTGTTTGTAGATCATGAAAATCATGTGATAGCTATATTGTTGAGTTTGTTCATGATGCTACTGGAAATTATTATGAGAGAGGGAAAATGGTTGTAGAAATTTTCATGTCACTAAAACACCTCTCTTTTGAAAGTTCCGAAGTTGCTCTTGTTTTACCTTCCTATGCTTGATACTTTGTTTTCATGGATTTATTTGTTTACAAGATTCCTATGCATAGGAAGTGGGTTAGACTTAAATGTGTTTCATACTTGCTTCTTGATGCTCTCTTTTTGTTTCAACTCTTATTGTTATGAGAGCATCATTAAAACCATTGTGCCTAGCTAGAAAGGCATTAAAGAAAGTGCTTATGGGAGGCAACCCTTTTTATTTTTCTTGAGTCAAGGTGGCTGTTACCTTTGTAACATTCCTTTGTATCTTTTTGTTTTGGTTTTTTATTCCAAGAAGAGCCTCTAATGGTAAGAAACTGTTAAAGTTTGGTTTGCTGTCCAGAAACAGATTTCTGTGTCTCGCTGCAAAATTCGTTGAAAAATCCCAGAATTTCATTTTGATCTGATTTTTTGTGTGCGTGAACCTGAGCTTTATAGATATCTTTAATTAGTTTTAAGTTTTCTGATTTGAGCAACTTCCTCGAACAATTTCATCTTTACGGGCTGTTCTGGTTTTGACAGATTCTGTCTTATTTTGCATTCTCTCTTTTACAAGTGTTGAGTGAGGTTCTCTCAGGGGCAAAGCAGCACATAAGGCTAGTAGCTGTAGCTAATGTTAAAAATGAGTTCTTGAAATGTGTCTTTATAGAACCAAGTGGATTAATATTTTGATGTACTAACCCTCTAATGAAGTTTATGAGAAGTTTTGTGTGAAGGAAGTTTTCAAGTATTAAGAGAGAGGATGATGAAAGAAGATCAAGGAAGGATAAAAGCTTAAGCTTGGGGAGGCTCCCATGGACCTCCTCTGCAATTTTCAAGAAGAAACAAACATCTAAGCTCGGGGATGCCCAAGGCATCCCCTTCTTCATCAACAATTATCAGGTCATCTCTAGTAAGACTATATTTTTATTGCTTCACATATTAAGTGCTGTTCTTGGAGAGTCTGTGTGCTTTTATTTTTTTGTTTTGTTCTCTGGTCATAACACTATGTTGGATCCTATCACTCTTGTTTGGGAGAGATACATGCTCCGTTTTTTCCTAGAATACTCCTGTTCTTCACTTATACTTGTTGAGTATTCAGTTTTCGTTCTGTTAGCTTCTAGCTATTGTTTTGATGTATCTCTTGTTTAAAGCTATTAGTTTCTTTTGTAGAAAGTACTCTCTTGGTTCACTTATATTTGTTTGGAGAGTTGTTCAAATAAGTTGATTGGTGTTTGGTTGGAACAGAAAATGCTATGCATGTGGTAGTGGTATAAAGAAAAGCTTACATGTCATGTATCATTTGTTTTGAAAAACTTGGTACTTGTCAATTGTTTTGACATATCAAGTAAGTAGTGTTTAAACTGGTGTATCATGTAAGTAAAGGCTCACTAGTGAAGAACTACCGTTAAAGATTAAAGTTGTTTGGTTTGGTATACTTGGTAGTTCCAACGTCTAGATATTTCTTGTTAAAAGGATGTTTTGGTTAACAAGGAAGACAGTGTGGAGTCTTATGGTTTTTATTAATGTTCATCATGTGGTTATTCTTGTACCGGTTGACGTTATGTGTTTGTTTAAACATCTTGCTAGCCTAAAACTCTGTACTAAGCGGGAATGCTGCTTGTGCATCCAAAACCTTGAGCCAAAATCCATGCCATATGTGTCCACCATACTTACCTATATGTGGTATTTTCCTGCCACTCCAAGTAAATTTGTTATGTGCTACCTTGAAAAATATTCAAAATTGTTACTACTTTTGTTTTGTGTCTCTGTTTCCAGATCATGAGGAAGTGGTAGGTGGTCTTTGTTACGCTTGTTAAACAGACTTTACCCTTAACTTGCATGCTTCATCTGCTTCTCTATAATTTTGCAAAAAGAGTTGGCAACGGGGTGCCCAGCCCCATTAAAGATAATTTACAACATTCACCAAAAACTCTCCTCACATTTTGTTCCTGAGCATTCAGTGAAACATCTGCATGTGTAAACAAAAGAGATAAGAGGAATGATCTGCTTGCTGCAGAAATAACGTTCCTCAATGGGAGCCACTCTTAAAAAGTTTGTTTAGCTTGTGTAAGACTGTATTGCCTGCTACCATTCGTTGACCATAACATGCACCTCTGAAAATATTTTTTTATTTCTCTATATGTTTTCAAAAACTAAAAAGCTCTAGCACATGAAGTAATCTCTACTTCCCTCTGCGAAGGGCCTTTCATTTACTTTTATGTTGAGTCAGTTTTCCTATACCTACCTTTTTCTCCACAAGCAAACACTACTATCAAATTTGGTACAAGAATGGTTATATGCTAGCATTATGACTAACTATGATGCTTTGTGTTGACAATATCTGAGATAAATTTATTGAAAGTTGAAGCAAATGCTGAAACTTAAATCTTCCTTTGTGTTGGTCAAACACTTTTGATTGGAAAATGTTGCTTGGTGAGCTAAATTTTATGTTAAGTCTTGTAGCTCCTTGTCTCCAAAGTACTATTCTCGTGAAAAGTTTTTATTTGGATGATGCATTTTGATTGCTCATTGCTTACTTTATATCAACTATATACCATTGAATTGGATCACTTCATTCAGTTCATGTGCTTTACATTATTATTTGATCAAAATTGTGTTGGTAGCATGTCACTTAAAAAATTATTTTTGTTATCATTTACCTACTCGAGGACGAGCATGAATTAAGCTTGGGGATGTTGATACGTCTCAAACGTATCTATAATTTTTTATGTTTCATACTTGTTTCGTAACAAATGCTACATGTTTTTATAATAGTTTTATATCATTTTTATGCATTTTATGGCTAACCTATTAACAAGATGCCCAGTGTCAGTTCCAGTTTTCTGCTGTCTTTTTATTTCAAAAATCCTAGTTAGGAAATATTCTCCAAAAGACATGAAAATTTACGGGATTTATTTTGCGAAGGAACCAAGACACTGCCCGAAGAAGGTGTCCAGGGGACCCACCAGTGGAGCAGGCGGCCCCACGGCGCGGCCAAGGGGTGGCCCACGCCCCCAAGGCCGTGTGGGACCCCTGGTGGTCGCCTGGCACTGCCTCTTCGCCTATAAATTGCCTCGTCCCTGAAAACCCTAAATACGCGAACACAATTCCACGAAAAGTTCCGAGGTCGCCGCCGTTACCAACCCTAGTTTGGGAGGGTTCGGAAACTCTTCCCGGCACCCTGCCGGAGGAGGAGATCATCATCGGAGGGCTCTACACCACCAGGCCTGCCTCCGAAGTGATGCGTGAGTAGTCTACCATTGGACTGGTTGTCTCTTCTACTTGTGCTGCCATGTTTAGATCTTGTGAGCTGTCTAACATGATCAAGATCATCTTTGTGTAATGCTACATGTTGTGTTTGCTGGGATTCGATGAATTGTGAAGTTATGATCAAGTTTGTTCATCTATTTATCTATATGTTTTATTTATGATCTTACATGCTCTCCGATGCCAGTGGTTACTTTGGTCAAGTAGTTGCTACTGTCTCCAAGAGGGGTATTTATGCTAGATAGTGGGTTCATGACTCCGATTGTCTGGGATCGAGATGACAGAAACGACTAAGACTCTGGATGTGTTGTTGCCACTAGGGAGAAAACAACGGTGCTATGTCTATGTGTCATTTGCATTGTTTACATTACACACTTTGCTTATTGCAATTATCTGTTGCTTGCAACTTAATACTTTCAGGAGACACGGATAGTTATCCCGAGGTGGATTATTAGTCATAAATGCAGCTAGCAAGCGGTCAATGTATTTTGTTGTAATGCCCAATTAAATACTACAATGAACTTTATCTTGTCATGATAGCATTCTCATGCCTTGCAATTTGTTAATTGCCCAGCTGTAATTTGTTTATCCAGCATGTTTGATTATCTGTTTTATGGAGAGACACCACTAGTGAACTGTGGACCCCGATCTATTCTTTTACACTGATAAAAACACCGTTTCCACTGTTTACCCCCATCATTTGCTCGTTGTTCATTTTTGCATTTACATTTATTTTCCACACCACACGTTTAATCCTTTGTTTTCAGCAAACCAGGGAGATTGACAACCTTCCTGTTTCGTTGGGGCAAAATAGTTTGATTGTGTTGTGTGTAGGTCCACGTTGATCTATAAGTGCCTGAGTAGATTGACACCGTGTTGAAGCTCTTCTAACTCCTACTGGATTGATAACCTTGGTTTTGTTCTCAAGGTAAAACTGATACCGTACTGCTTCATACCTTCCTCTTGGCTTCCCAACGAACGTGTGTTACGCATCATCACTCAAACACGGGATAGCGAGAATACATCAGCAAGTCCTTACCATTCTGGTATTTCTTGGTTCACATTGCATTATAGTATACACGTACTGTTTTTGAAATGGGGCAGGCGCTCTGCTTTTTATTTATTAAGGAGTAAAACAGGGTGGCCTAAGCCAACGGAGAAAAAAAACGACCACATTACAACGTGGAAAATATCCAAAACGGCAGGCAAGGCATTTCGACAGAGCAATCAAGGGACCAAGTGGGCGAAATGCTTAGCACCGGCGGCGATCCAGGCGAGGCCTTCTTATTTGATGCGAGCGATCATCATTGACGGCATAGAGGAGGTCTTGTTGAACACGCGTGCATATACACATTCTAAAAGTTTAGGAAATTCTTTGCTATGAAAACACATTTTTTATTTCTTATTTCCCGTAGTGGATAGTCATGTGTATTTGAGAGTGGGATTGGATTACCTAGCTCACGCTTGGTTGTTTCCCTTCAGCCACCATCGTGCTCGGTCGCTGGTGGCCCGAGATCTAAAGACACGACTATGGTGAGAGATAGAAAAAAGATGGAGGGTTTGTTTTTCTAGGAGGGAGGTGAGCGATGGATAAAAGGGAAAAACTTTTCCAACGGTGGGACTAGGGCGTTAGCCAAAGTGATTGCCCTCAACCCAGGGCCGGTCCTGAGATTTCCGGGGCCCGGGGCAGAACCATAATCCGGGGCCCTAAATATCCATATGTATATATCAAGTGTTACTAATGAAGTCCTAAATGCATCACAAACAACTTCTAAAGTGGTACTATCTCCGGTCCGGAAAATGTATCGCTGGAATTGAGCCGTGCAGTACAATTTGTATGTACCACACTCCCGACACATTTTTAAGATCGGAGGGAGTATAATATTAATTTAGCAAAAAATAACAAGACCAGGGAAGGAGACGCCACCCCGCTTGTCATTAAGGTAGAGGTGATAACTCGAACTCGGACACTGGCGCATTGCGTTTATGCATGTCGGCCACTAGGCCACGGAAGAGTTCTCAATTTTATTGATTATCACGCGGGCTGTTGCTTTCGAGTGGGGAGCAAAGTGCGCATGTAAGCAAGAATCAGACAAATAACTATCATCGTAGTGGAAGGGTGGTGGCTTTAAGTTGACGAGGGAATATTTCCCCGGCAACAGTGCCAGAAACAATGCTTGTACGTCACACGTCAGTTGGGAACCCCAAGAGGAAGGTATGATGAGTGCAGCAGTAAGTTTTCCCTCAGTATGAAACCAAGGTTTAATCGAACCAGTAGGAAAACGAGGTTTGCTTCGAAGGTGTTGGTGAAGGAGTGTAGTGCGGCGCAACACCAGGGATTC
This sequence comes from Poa pratensis, assembly GCA_947311845.1. Classification (NCBI taxonomy): domain Eukaryota; kingdom Viridiplantae; phylum Streptophyta; class Magnoliopsida; order Poales; family Poaceae; genus Poa; species Poa pratensis. Next base: position 40,498,734 of record CAMZMU010000047.1, read on the forward strand.
CGGTGCCAACGTGGAACCTGCACAACACAATCAAATTACTTTGCCCCAACTTAACAGTGAGGTTGTCAATCTCACCGGCTTGCTGAAAACAAAGGGTTAAACGTATCGAATGGAAATGATGTTTGTTTGCATAAAACAGTAGAGAACAATGATTGCAGTAGATTGTATTTCAGATGTAAAAGAATGGACCGGGGTCCACAGTTCACTAGTGGTGTCTCTCCAATAAGATAACTAACATGCTGGGTAAACAAATTACAGCTGGGCAATTGACAATTGATAAGTGCATATAACATGCATGTGTGAGCTGTGGTGTCTACTATGAGATTCATTTGGGCATTACGACAAAGTACATAGACCGCTATCCAGCATGCATCTATGCCTAAATAGTCCACTTTCCGGTTAACATCCGTACCCCTTCCAGTATTAAGTTGCAAGCAACAGACAATTGCATTAAGTAATGTGCGTAATGTAAACAATACATTCATCCTTGAATAAAGCATTGCTGTTTTACCCCTAGTGGCAACAACACATCTACAACCTTAGAACTTGCTGTCACTATCCCAGGTTAAATAGAGGTTGAACCCAACTATCATGCATAAATACCCCCTCTTGGAGTCACAAGTATTCACTTGGCCAAGGCTTCAACAAGTAACGGAGAGCATGCAAGATCACAAATGACATAGACATGATAATATAATATTCAGCTCCACATAGGTATCAATATAAGTCAGATCCCAGCAAACACAACATGTAGCATTACAATAAGATGATCTTGATCATGATAGGCAGCTCACAAGATCTAAACATGATGGCACAAGTGGAGAAGACAACCATCTAGCTACTGCTATGGACCCATAGTCCAAGGATGAACTACTCACGCATCACTCCGGAGGCGGGCATGGCGATGTAGAGCCCTCCGGTGATGATTCCCCTCTCCGGCAGGGTGCCGGGAAGAGCTTCAGAACCCCCCGAGTTAGGGTTGACGACGGCGGCGGCAGCGAATATGTTCTGGATGAAAGGCTCGGTGTTTTAGGGTTTTCACGTCTCGGGGAATAAATAGGCGAAGGGGCGATGTCGGCGGACCCCCGAGGGGCCCAAACCACAGGCTGGCGCGGTGGGCCCCTGCCGCGCCGCCAGGTGGTTTGGCCACCTCGTGGCTCCCTTCGTCTCTCCTTCGGACTCCGTGTACGTGCTGGAAAAATAGGGACTTGGCCTTTTGTTTCGTGCAATTCCGAGAATATTTCCAGAAGTAACTTTCTGAAACCAAAAACAGCAGAAAACAGGGAACTGGCACTGTGGCATCTTGTTAATAGGTTAGTCCCAGAAAATGCATAAAAGTGATATGAAGTGTATATAAAACATGTAGCAAATGGTATAATATAAGCATGGAACAGCAGAAATTATGGATACGTTGGAGACGTATCAAGCATCCCCAAGCTTAGTTCTACTCGTCCTCGAGTAGGTAAAACGATAACAACAAATAATTTCTGAGGAGACATGCTTTCACACAATCTTGATCAATATATTGCAAGGCTCATGTCATGAATGAAGTGACTCAAAGCAATGATCTATAGTTTGCTAACAAATAGATAAAGAGTAAACAATGAATCATATAAGCAAAAACTTTTCATGAATAGTACTTTCAAGACAAGCATCAAAAAGTTTTGCATAAGAGGTAACTCATAAAGCAATAGATTCAAAGTAAAAGGCATTGAAGCAACACAAAGGATGATTAAGTTTCAGCATTGCTTTCAACTTGTAACATGTATATCTCATGGATAGTTGTCAACATAAAGCAATATAACAAGTGCAATAAGTAAACATGTAAGAATCAATGCACACAAAGTTGACACAAGTGTTTGCTTCTAAGATAGAAAGGAGTAGGTAAACTGACTCAACATAAAGTAAAAGATAGGCCCTTCGCAGAGGGAAGCAGGGATTAAATCATGTGCTAGAGCTTTTTAAGTTTTCGAAAGCATATAGAGAGCACAAAATAAGTATTTGAGAGGTGTTTGTTGTTGTCAACGAATGGTAGTGGGCACTCTAACCCCCTTGTCAACCAGACTTTCAAGAGCGGCTCCCATGAAGGACGTTATCTCTACCAGCAAGGTAGATCATCCCTCTTCTCTTTTGTTTACACATGTATTTTAGTTTCTTTATAGATGACACTCCTCCCAACCTTTTGCTTACACAAGCCATGGCTAACCGAATCCTCGGGTGCCTTCCAACATTCACATACCATGGAGGAGTGTCTATTTGCAAATTAAGTTGCTTACTGATAAATCAGGGCAAAACATGTGAAGAGAATTATTAATGAAAGTTGTAATTAATTGGGGCTGGGCACCCCGTTGCCAGCTCTTTTTGCAAATTATTGGATAAGCGGATGTATATGCCACTAGTCCATTGGTGAAAGTCTGTCAGAAGTAAATGACAAGATTGAAAGATAAAACACCACATACTTCCTCATGAGCTATAAAACATTGACACAAATAAGGAGTAATAAAGTTTTGAATAGTTTAAAGGTAGCACATGAAATATTTACTTGGAATGGCAGGAAATACCACATAGTAGGTAGGTATGGTGGACACAAATGGCATGGGTTTTGGCTCAAGTTTTGGATGCACGAGAAGCATTCCCTCTCAGTACAGAGTTTAGGCTAGCAAGGTTGTTTGAAGCAAACACAAGTATAAACCGGTACAGCAAGAATCACATAAAAACATATTGCAAGTATTATAAGACTCTACACTGTCTTCCTTGTTGCTCAAACATTTTACCAGAAAATATCTAGACCTTAGAGAGAACAAATATGCATCCCAAGTCTCAACAAGCTCTACGGTAGTTCTCCACTACTAGGCTTTAACTACATGATGCAAGAGCTTAAACATGATCTACTTGAGAGCTCAAAACAATTGCAAAGCATCAAATCGAAACAAGACAATGATCTACAAGAATGCATATGTCTTTTCCAATACCAACTACTACATGTAGCATTTTCTTTCTTCCAAACAAACACCAATCAATTTATTTAAACATAAACTCTCCAAATGATAATATAATGCAGCAAGAGAGTATTTATAAACAAGTGCTAACAGCTCGAAGAGATGCATGAAAAACAGGAGCTAAAAGCACTGCAGTAGCTAGTTAAGAATACTCAACAAATATAAGTGAAGAACATGAGTATTCACATGAAAAAGCGGAGCGTGTCTCTCTCCCACACAAGGATTGCTAGGATCCGAATTTATTCAAACAAAAACAAAAATAAAAACACACAGACGCTCCAAGTAAAGCGCATAAGATGTGAAAGAATTAAAATATAGTTTCACTAGAGATGACCTGATAAGTTTGTTGATGAAGAAGGGGATGCCTTGGGCATCCCCAAGCTTAGACGCTTGAGTCTCTCTGAATATGGTTGGGATGAACCACGGGGGCATCCCCAAGCTTAGGCTTTTCACTCTTCTTGATCACATAATATCACCCTTCTCGCTTGATCCTTGAAAACTTCCTTCACACCAAACTCAAGACAGTTCTCATTAGAGGGTTAGTGCATAATCAAAAATTCTCATATTCTGTAATGATACAATCAATCCCAAAGCTTCTGGACATTAGCTACAGCCACCAATGCTTTGTGGAGCAAAGAAATCCACACAAACACAGTAAAAGAGCGAATGCAAAACAAAAGGCAGAATCTGTCAAAAACAGAACAGTCTGGAATGACGAATTTTTTCGAGGCACTTAAGTTGCTCAGATGGATCTGGCCTAAAATAATGAAAGTTGCGTACATATCTCAGGAATATGCGTGATTTTTTCAGAATTTTTTGAATTTTCTACAGGGAGATAAGCTCAAATCCGTGACAGCTAAAAATCTGTCACTGCGCAGAAATCCAAATCTTGCATCAACTTTCAATATAGAACTTTACTTGGCACAACATTGCGATAAAATAAAGATACAAAGGAGTTGCTACAGAAGTAACAAAACTCCTTGACTCAAAGAAAACAAAAATAACAGCAAATAAAAACGATGGGTTGTCTCCCATAAGCGCTTTTCTTTAACGCCTTTCAGCTAGGCGCAGAAAGTGAAAATCAAGTGTTGTCAAGTGGCAAATCATTCAAATCATCAAAAGCTTCTTCCAACACACAGCTTGTAACAATGGGTATCTTAGATGTTCCTGGAGGTGTTTCATTACCTTTAACCGTACTAAAAGTTTTATCAATTTTAAGCTCATAATGAGTCTTTGGTTTTGGCACTTTAGGAACATACATAAACTTTTGCTCTCTACCCACATAAACTTTCTCCTTTTTAGACTTAAGAGAAGTAAAGGTTGAACTTAAGGTTTCAATAGCTTCCTCTAACTCATCAATTCTATGATTTTGGGTGTCATGGATATTATTATCCTCAAGAACAGTGATTCTTTCATTGATGGTGGCTATTGATTCATTAGTCTTACCAATACAATCAAGAAAATTTGGAAAAAAATTCTCCATAGAGTCTAACTTATTTATAACATCCTCCAAGGTGATCTCAATTTTAATATCTTTAGTGGGTGGTGTTCCTACCAAACTTTCAATAATATTACAGGCTTCTAAAGCAGGAGTACCCAAGAAATTTCCACCTGTAAGAGTGTCTAGAACATACCTATACCAACTAGAGATACCAACATAAAAGTTCCTAAGGAGGATAGTGGTAGAGTGTTTCTTAGTACATCTATGATGAGCATCACTAATTCTATACCAAGCATCTTTCAAATTTTCACCTCCTAGTTGCCTAAAAGAACGAACTTCAACTTCAGGAGCATTCATTTTGAAAAACAAAATCAAACCGAATTAAACAAGTAACTAATTTTTTTGTGTTTTTGATAAAGAGAGCAAACAAGACTAAATAAAAATAAACTAAGCAAGACAAATAACAAAGTAAAGAGATTGGGTGTGAGAGACTCCCCTTGCAGAAGCAATTCGGTTTTCCCCGGCAACGGCGCCAGAAAACGTGTTGGTGGCTAAGTTGACGAGGGAATATCTCCCCGGCAACAGTGCCAGAAACAATGCTTGTACGTCACACGTCAGTTGGGAACCCCAAGAGGAAGGTATGATGAGTGCAGCAGCAAGTTTTCCCTCAGTATGAAACCAAGGTTTAATCGAACCAGTAGGAAAACGAGGTTGCTTCGAAGGTGTTGGTGAAGGAGTGTAGTGCGGCGCAACACCAGGGATTCCGGTGCCAACGTGGAACCTGCACAACACAATCAAATTACTTTGCCCCAACTTAACAGTGAGGTTGTCAATCTCACCGGCTTGCTGAAAACAAAGGGTTAAACGTATCGAATGGAAATGATGTTTGTTTGCATAAAACAGTAGAGAACAATGATTGCAGTAGATTGTATTTCAGATGTAAAAGAATGGACCGGGGTCCACAGTTCACTAGTGGTGTCTCTCCAATAAGATAACTAACATGCTGGGTAAACAAATTACAGCTGGGCAATTGACAATTGATAAGTGCATATAACATGCATGTGTGAGTTGTGGTGTCTACTATGAGATTCATTTGGGCATTACGACAAAGTACATAGACCGCTATCCAGCATGCATCTATGCCTAAATAGTCCACTTTCCGGTTAACATCCGTACCCCTTCCAGTATTAAGTTGCAAGCAACAGACAATTGCATTAAGTAATGTGCGTAATGTAAACAATACATTCATCCTTGAATAAAGCATTGCTGTTTTACCCCTAGTGGCAACAACACATCTACAACCTTAGAACTTGCTGTCACTATCCCAGGTTAAATAGAGGTTGAACCCAACTATCATGCATAAATACCCCCTCTTGGAGTCACAAGTATTCACTTGGCCAAGGCTTCAACAAGTAACGGAGAGCATGCAAGATCACAAATGACATAGACATGATAATATAATATTCAGCTCCACATAGGTATCAATATAAGTCAGATCCCAGCAAACACAACATGTAGCATTACAATAAGATGATCTTGATCATGATAGGCAGCTCACAAGATCTAAACATGATGGCACAAGTGGAGAAGACAACCATCTAGCTACTGCTATGGACCCATAGTCCAAGGATGAACTACTCACGCATCACTCCGGAGGCGGGCATGGCGATGTAGAGCCCTCCGGTGATGATTCCCCTCTCCGGCAGGGTGCCGGGAAGAGCTTCAGAAACCCCCCGAGTTAGGGTTGACGACGGCGGCGGCAGCGAATATGTTCTGGATGAAAGGCTCGGTGTTTTAGGGTTTTCACGTCTCGGGGAATAAATAGGCGGACCCCCGAGGGGCCCAAACCACAGGCTGGCGCGGTGGGCCCCTGCCGCGCCGCCAGGTGGTTTGGCCACCTCGTGGCTCCCTTCGTCTCTCCTTCGGACTCCGTGTACGTGCTGGAAAAATAGGGACTTGGCCTTTTGTTTCGTGCAATTCCGAGAATATTTCCAGAAGTAACTTTCTGAAACCAAAAACAGCAGAAAACAGGGAACTGGCACTGTGGCATCTTGTTAATAGGTTAGTCCCAGAAAATGCATAAAAGTGATATGAAGTGTATAAAAACATGTAGCAAATGGTATAATATAAGCATGGAACAGCAGAAATTATGGATACGTTGGAGACGTATCAAAGGGTAAATGAAATGGTTTTGCTTTCGAGTGGAAGAAGAAAAATGTGTCCAACTTTTTTTAGAGGAAAATGAAAATGTGTCACTTGTTCGTTTCATTTCTTGATGTCTTTCTCCCCTTGTTCCTTCTACTGGCCTCATCTCAATCAGTTAATCAATAGGACCGTAATTAGGGCCTGCATATAGCTTACTATAGAAAAAATAACTAGCTAAGAAGAAAAGCCCAGGTGAGCCAACGGAGAAAAAGCACAAATTACAGTCCAGTACAGCATAACGCTTCGTCTTGGTCTGAATCCTACTGAGCGAAGAAGAACTCCAGACGAGCTCTAATGGCGACGCCAAATTAGCCTATTCCTCTGTTACATATACCTTAGCAAGTTCAGATTTTGGGGCCCCACTGTTTCGGGGGCCCGGGGCGGCCGCCCCTCCTGAGCCCCCTCAGGGTCGGCCCTGCCTCAACCAGCAGTTTTGTGGCGGATGAGCTTAACAAGTTTTTAGAAGATATATTGTGAGAGTTTGGTTACTCTTGCTGCCCCTCTCATACCTGAACCAAACGGGTGGCAACCAATTAAAAATTGTCTATCGGTATCCCACGTAGGGATACCCAGTGGCCAAACACACCCTAAAAGTGTTTAGAAAGTGCGAAATTACTATATCTTTGGGTTCACAAGCACAATGGGTTGTATCTTGTCTTGCAGAGTAGTAGCAGTGAGGCGATGTGACACGTGGGTATTGGAAATTTTCGGTTGTCAAATTTCCGCTTTCTGGTATGCCAGTGTCATGTATATTTTGCATATGTTAGAGAAAGTGTTTGCCCGACATTTTTTTGCAATGTCCAGCAACTATGTAGATGAAGGAGTCGATAAAATTTACCAATGGTACTTTGCCAAAGACAAGATTTAGTCAACTAACAGTACTATAAATCGGTACAAACTTCGAACGATATATTTGGAATCGAGATTCCATATGCAGTATTTGGAAACGACGAAACTTTGATGATATATATACAATTTTTCACTAAACCATGTGGGTGAGCTTTCTAGCACTAGTAGGGAAACCCTTAGTGGCAACATCGTGTTTGCGACGTGCGTTCGTACTTACACGTTGCCAGTACGCCTCTGCAACGCGTAAAAATAAAACGCGTTGCCACTAGTCATGTACTGGCAACGTGTACTCTGTGGCAAGCGTGGCCAGTAACAATTTTCAGCCCGCGCGGCTCGGTAAAATGTAGTGGCAACGCGTGTCGGGGAATGATTAACCCGCGACTTATTCAACAAACAGCAACTTAAGGTTGCGCTATCATTGTTGGGCCACGTGAAAGATGGGCCAATCTCACATCGCGACTCCATAAAGGAAAGCTCCAGAAGGTCGGTGCAAACTTGTCTTGGAAGACAAGAAAGATAATCAGGCTTCGTGTAGAACTCTTGTAACCTGACGAGCCTCTGTGTATATAAAGAGGACTCACAGGACTTAGAGAGGGTCAAGCCCTAAAACCCTAGCAGATACGGCGAGTACCAGATCGGATCGCCTCCATTGTAACACCTCGATCATCATATCAATACCAATCTAGGGTAGGCAGGAAGTAGGTCTTTTACCTCACATTGAGGGGGCCGAACCTGGGTAAATCTGTGTTGATCTTTGTTCCTGCGATCCCAAGCTCGGAGATGCTTGACTCGCGTAATCCCACACCTACGAAGTCATCTATGACACCTGACGTGACAAACCCACGACAACGCGTGCCCCTAGGACACGTTGCCAATATTACTGTAGTGGCAATGCGTCCTTAGGGTACGCGTTGCCAATGTTAGAGGACTGGCAACGTGTGCTTCGTCCACACGTTGCCAGCTTGTTTCGTCCCCCCAAATCGACGCGCGCTGCAATTGTTTGCTCAAACACAGCAAACCGCCTGCGCCGCGCCGCCCTCTGTTCCACTCGCCTTGCCGTCGCCGGCCACTCTCCTCGCCGTCGGCCTCCACTCGCGTCGCCGTCGCCTTCCACATGCACCGCTGCGCCCTGGTCCGAGAGCAAGGCCGAGATCTACGCCACGCACGCCCTCCCCGAGCTAGCTTCCTCCAACGCCGCCGGGTCCATCTCCTGGTGAGTATTTCCCTCCCTCTCTGCCGCCGTCGACTGGCTCAGATGCCCGTGCTCGCCGCCGGCCTCTCTCTGCGTTTGCCCGTAGTAGTATGCTCCGCTTTTGCCCGTAGTAGTATGCTCCCGCCTGCCCCGAAGGTGTTCGATGAAATTGCCAACAGGATTTTTGTGTATGTGTGCTGCCATTTTGGTGTATCCGTGGTGCCATGTTGTTGTATAGGTTTGGTGCCGTTATAGATGCATAAAAGAAGAGGACTATTTTTGATGATTTGTGTATGTTTGGTGCCATTATAGATGCAAATGAGAAGTGTGCCATTTTGGTGCCATTTTTGGTATGTTTGCAGGTAATGAGGCCCTTGAGATTGCCAGAATGTTGATTAACTTCCGTTCTGGCAAATTCGGAAACTCCATATGTCCTAGTTTTAGCAAAGGCCATGCCGGATTTTTTCTTGAATTTTGGCATATGACTATACTTGCTACAAATAAGACATATTTGAGTGCCCGAAATGTTAGTTGTAGAATTTTAGGTTTATAGGATCAATATATACTTGCATATTCGTCATATATTTGCCTAATTCTAGTTGCTTACTACGAGACTTCTAATTGTAGGATTCGGAAGATGGCCGACAACGATGAGGCCGGGTGTTCTGGTAAGTCATTTTATGATGTCCCGGAAGAAGAGCTTGCATTTTCGCAAGAGTACTGGGAGTTTATGATGGGCGGTGACCCCCGCCAAGAAGATGACATTCAGCACGACGTCGGCGCCGAGACCACGGATTACGGCGATAACACGTCAAACGCCGAGACAACTGATGGAGCCGGACATTGCATAGATGGTAGCAAATCCAGCGGAAAGCGAAAGAGGAAGCCAAATTCGGTTAGCACCCTGACGATTGAGGTCACTGAAGTTGACCCGGCACCGGTTTGCCTGTACTTCCTCTTAAGGCTAAAAGAAGCTATGGTAACTCCATAGGAACCATCCTCCGAGAGACCATATCCATCAACGAAACAAACATCCAGGATCCCCGCAAAAAACCTTTGCGCGATCTCCTCCTTCAGAGGTTGCACAATGTATACAAGTTCCCGGGATGTGATCCTGAAGAAGAGCCTCCCAATGACAAGAATTTCCAACTAGTTAACGAGAAAGCCATGGTCAAGTTCAGCAAGGCCTTAGCCCAATGGAAACACAAGGTGAGAGTCAAGATCGATGGAGGTGCCACATACGAGGAAGTCCACAAGAAATGGCATAGTATTAATAGAGGCCAATTTGAAGCTTTCAAAAATAACATATTGGACCCTAATACCATTGCTTCGAGGGCTTGGGGGAAGGAACTGCAGAGCAAGAACATAGGTCCCCATCATCTCGGGAGCAATTGTTACCAAGGGAAGGAGCTCGTGTGGGCAAAGGAGGATCTTGAATTTGCAAGATTGGGCATAGAGAACCCTTGGGACGTATTCGAAAACCCAATGGCCCGTACCTTCATCAGGGCCCGATACTATTGGTATCCAAAGAAGAAGGAATTTCGCACGAGCGATAAGGTTAAGGATCTCGAGAAAGAACTGGTAATTTACTTCACCAGCTTAATTAGCTTCTAGTCAGTTTTATTAAATTCTAGTAGTCACATTTCTAAATGGTTCATGTTCCTTCTCTAGCATGACCAACAAGCTCAAAGCAATTCATCTGAGTTGTTGGGCCCATGGGACGGTACTTTTAAACCGGCTATGAACAAGACCCTGGGAAAGCCGATAGATTAGCCCCCGGCAACCGGTCGTGTTCTCACGCGAGGAGTCGGTGCCACGTGGAAATACTTTTTCAATGAGGACCCCCAGAAATGAAAGAAGAGGAGGAAAACTGAGTACAACAAGTTCGAGCAAAAGATTAAAGAAGTGGGAAAAAAGCCGTAATTGCGGCGAGAGAAGAATGTCAAGTTCAGATAAAAGCCCTTGTGCCTGCCATTGCTCAGTGGATAAAAGAACATCCTGGAGAAGAATTTCCTATTCTCAGCTTCAGCTCTAGCAACTCGATGAACATCCATGAGAAGGATGGAAATCCAGATGGTCGTGAGCCTCAGCATAGCAGCCCCTCCTCTGTCTCTGGCATGCTCGGCACCGTGCGGCGACATTGGCTGAAATCGACGCCATCACGGTAACTAATTGAGCGTCAAGATATCTTTAATTCATTTCCTTTCCTTGCCTTGGTTGATCGGGTCACTAACGCCCTATATGTTCTCGCAGGCCGACAGGACCCCATGCATTCTATTGAACGAACATTTCGTCCCCGTTGCCAATGGTGAGTTATGTAATCCAGCTGACCGCATCATGCATGGACTCTCAATCATGTCCCCTAACATGGTTAAGATAAACCTGGCTCGTGCCTTACCGGGTTACGAGCATATGCCTCCCCCTGAGCAACCTTCCAATGGCATAGAAGAGGCCCCCCCAACGCTCACAGGATGCAGGGGTTGGCTCCTTCTATGGCCGAAAACACAAATTCGTTTGGACTTGACCACCCCACAGACAACGCCAGGCGCCCGGACGCCGCCAAGCCTTGGTAGGACCACTCAACAACCGCCACCATCTGTCTTGGGTCAAAGCAGACCCAAAATAGTAGGTCCAACCGTTGAGGAGGCTGCTGATCCGGCCAAGGCCGTGGAAGAAGACCATGCTAATCAATACCTCTTTACCGGCGCCAATGACCTCGTGGGTGGTCAGCAAGATGATTCACCCTACCATGATCCCGATAATGAAATGTGTGAGGTCCTCCCGGAGGAACAACGACGTGAGTGTAAGAAGTCTCTGGAGTTTGTTGATTCTCAAGAAACTCAAGAAACGCTCCAACTGCCTTCACCCAACCGTTGCCCACCACCTTGATTAGCCCGGCACATTGAGTAAGACGCTAAATGCGTCTCTATATGGTAAGGCGCCCGTGCCCACCCAGAAGGAGGCATCCGTGCCCACCCAGAAGGAGGTGCCCGTGCCCAAGGAGAAAAAGGTGCGGAAAAAGTATAACAAGACCAAAGCTGACACCTCTAAGTCCCACAACCAACCAGCTCCGCACACGGAACGGATTTATGATATGATGGTCAGGCCGAAAGTGCGACACTATCATATCGGGGGCCAACCAATGCTACCTCCCGGTATGCTGTCAACAATGGTTGGGGATGCAAAACACCTACATGAACGAGTTATGTCCTATGAGACCCATCTTCTTACCCACCCCAATGCATATAGACACCCGCTTTTCGCGGCTAAGGTCCCACAGGGCTTCTCCTTTGTTGATACATTCCCCGCAGATCTTATCTTGCTGAGATTTGAGGATATCTTCGGCCTGTTTCATTTGCATCGCCTTGTTCGTCCTTGATCCGCTGTCATGCGCTTCACCAAGCATACATGATCTCAAAAGAGAGTAACTCAACGATCGCGATAGCGGACCCCTATCCACTTGTATGAGAACATGTTGACAACCACACAAGGAACTGAATTGTTGGTGGAATACATCATCGACACGTTCATGCAACAAAATAGGCAAAAGGAAATCATGCTCCTTCCTTTCTCTCTCAAGTAAGTCATTTTCTGCTTTCGCAAATTTCCATCATTCCTTTGCACGTATGAAGGTGTATTTGAGGATGATGGTTGATTTCAATTCCTTTGGGCAGCGACCGCCACATCCTCATCATTCTGTGGCCGAATGTATCGCAAGCTTTGTATTTGGACTCGTACCCAAAGGCAAAAAAGGAGGACTACGAGTGAATCGAGAAGCTTCTGAATTCTTGTATCGCCATGTTCATCATGAGTGTGAAACGTGCTCAAAGTCAAAAAGCGCAAGTCATGCAGCTTAGCATTCATCCACCATACCAATTTTCCATGCCTCAAGCAAGCTGAGAACACTAAGCTTGATGCCTTCTACGTCATGCTTCAAATACAAGAGTTTGTAAGGGATCAAGAAAACCTTCGCATGCCATGTGACAAAGACCAATCTCATATCCACAAATGGTGCAATGACATGGCAAATGCTTCGCCTAAAGTGGTTAGGAATAATCCGTGTCGCATCCAACAGGCGCTTGCGTCAAACATCTACATGGATGTCGTTCTACCCAACGGAATGTTCCACGCCAAGGAATTAACGAAGGCGGAGGTACAAGAACGCTTAGAGGGACAGGGCGACATGAGGCCATTTGCCCCATTAGGTGACATTCTTCCGGAGCGGCCGCCAAAGATACCAAACTAAAGTGCGAACTTTTTTTTGCTTTACAACATGAAATTCTTACGTTATGAATCAGGCATGCTTTTAAATATGTTTCATACTTTCCCTGATTATTCGTTATGACACATCTTTGTCACCCGCAGGTGCACAAGTTCCCGAGCAACATTCACAAGTCGTTCATAACCAAGCTATTTGGAGTCCTTAGCTAGAGGGAGGTGGTCATTTTGTTGAAGAACTTCATTACCGTTGTCTTGCTACTAGCCATTCTGTTTCTGTTGTATCTCATCATGGTTTAGATGATGAGCAAACTACTTGTACCTTAGGATGAAAACTCTTGATGTTTGTAAGCACATGGATGACTCAATTATGTACCTATGTGTGACTTCGATGCCTAACTAATCTGTATCGTTGTATATTATTACTGCTATTTCGTACACTTTATATGCTTCTGTTAATTTACTGTGCAAATGCAGGAATTAAATAAATTATTTATAAATTATATATATTCAAAAAATAAGTAGCAACGTGCGCACATAAAGTACGTTGCCGCTACAAATGCACCCTGGCAACATGTAACACATGCACGCGTTGCCGCTTTGTAGATAGTGGCAACGCGCTCGGTAAGCACGCGTTGCCAACGCTATGGACCTAGCAACGTGCACCAGTACACGTTGCCAGAAAAAATAGCAGCAACGTGACACCGACAACGTGTGCCCACACGTTGCTATGTGCAAAAACGGCACGTTGCCAATTAGCTTTTTTGTACTATTGTAGTTTTCGTACAAAGATGTAAGTGGGACGTACATGGGATGACCATTTCCGAGCTGATCTTGCTCGCTAGGATTAAACGGTATAAACATGGGATCATGTAGCGGGATTCATGTGACCCGCACGAGCCCATGTAGCTGATTCACCGCAGCTGCGGAGGGACTGGCGAGGGTGGCCGGTATGAGCATATTTTCTATGGCGCTACTCTCGTTTAGTCAAGCGGGTTATAAGCGGGACAAACATGCGTGGATTTCTTCTCCACTCATGCAAACTCTTCTGGCAGAATACCCAGAGGGATAAGTGGCGCACTCGTCCCACCTTGAATTATTTCTTAGTTGTTCTACTTAATGATAGGTACTTCTCTTGCGATGTAAAATGAAAACGAAAACCGTATATCTAATTAGGAAAGGAAAATCCTAAATATGCATACACCTTATGATGAAATGACAATTCCTCTAAAGAAAACATTATGAAATGATTTGCTAGTTTTCTTAGTTGTTCTACTTAATGATAAGCAGTTCTCTTGCCATGTAAAGTTAAATCGAAAACCATATATGTAATTAGGAAAGGAAAATCCTAAATATACATACACACCTTACGAGGAAATGTCAATTCCTCTAAAGAAAACACTATGACACGAGCATGTTTGCTACGCCACTTGTTTTGGCGACACGTGTTCTGCTTTTTCTGAGTTAAATCACCATCGACAAAAGACAACTACAAGGCTGCTCTATTAAAAAAGTGTCCGTCTCGTTCTCCGTCTGGACATGAGACTCCATGGGTGGAACGTGGCGACCGGTCTTCTCCGTCTGTTATCTTAGACTAGTCATAGTGGGGAGTATCATACACTAGTATCATGCATATGATACTAGTCTATGTTACTAGTTCCATAGTGGGTAGTAACATATTTGTGGTATCATATAATAGTGTATTTATTAAGTTGCACACACATCTTGTCTTGGAATCCGTTATGTTACGGTATCTACCTATGATACCACTACCATGTCTCTTCTCATTAACTGCAGTGACACGTCATCTTTTTGCCAACGTGGCATGCATGATACTACCTATGTTACACCCACTATGGAACTAGTAACATAGACTAGTATCATATGCATGATACTAGTGTATGATACTCCCCACTATGGCTAGTCTTAGCTGATGATAGTCATTTAATTAGTGTTTAGAACACTTTAGTGTCGTTGGGTAATGTTACCCGATTAATGAGCCTTCTGCGTCTATTAGAAAGGACAACCGGCAACCGGCTATGAAGAAATCCAAGTAAGCTCGTGCCCGCCACTTTCTATGATAATATTGGGTATGGGTAATGGTATCCCATCAAAATTACCAATATTTTACATACAACTATTTTAAGGAAGCAATAAAAGTATATTGTCTTTTCACCACTGTGTTGTGATGCTATTCTTGTTTACTGCACTATTGTATTTTAGTTTTCTTTCCAAGGTTGATTAGTTTCCTTTCTTTTTTAAATATTTTTTCAGTGTATTGCTACATTTTTTCTTCTATTACTGGTTCTGTGAACTACTCCCCCCGTTCGGAAATAGATGTCTTAGCTATCTCAAAATTTGAATGCATCTAGACATATTTTAGTGTGTAAATAGGTAGGTAGTATCATGCATGCCACGTTGGCAAAAAGATGACGTGTCACTGCAGTTAATGAGGAGAGAGATGGTAGTGGTATCATAGGTAGATACCGTAACATAACGGATTCCAAGACAAGATGTGTGTGCAACCTAATAAATACACTAGTATATGATAGCACAAATATGTTACTACCCACTATGGAACTAGTAACATAGACTAGTATCATATGCATGATACTAGTGTATGATACTCCCCACTATGGTTAGTCTTAGCTGATGATAGTCATTTAATTAGTGTTAAGAACACTTTAGTGTCGTTGGGTAATGTTACCCGATTAATGAGCCTTCTGCGTCTATTAGAAAGGACAACCGGCAACCGGCTATGAAGAAATCCAAGTAAGCTCGTGCCCGCCACTTTCTATGATAATATTGGGTATGGGTAATGGTATCCCATCAAAATTACCAATATTTTACATACAACTATTTTAAGGAATCAATAAAAGTATATTGTCTTTTCACCACTGTGTTGTGATGCTATTCTTGTTTACTGCACTATTGTATTTTAGTTTTCTTTCCAAGGTTGATTAGTTTCCTTTCTTTTTTAATTTTTTTTAGTGTATTGCTACATTTTTTCTTCTATTACTGGTTCTGTGAACTACTCTCTCCGTTCGGAAATAGATGTCTTAAATCCAAATTTTGAGATAGCTAAGACATCTATTTCTAAACGGAGGGAGTAGTATGCACCTCTCAAAAATTTATTTTTATGTCTCTATATATTTTCAAAAAACTAAAAGCTCTAACACACGATTAATCTCTGCTTCCCTCTGTGAAGGGTCTTTCTTTTTTTTATCAATTGTGGTACAAGTCTACTACATTTTATCTTTACGTCTAACCATGAAAACTTTATGTTGACATTATTAGTTGATAAGTACTCACTCCGTTTTTAATATAAGATGTTCACTCATTTTAGTGTGCATGTAGGCAACGTGTGCAATAGGTAAAACGTCTTATATTCATGCACGGAGGGAGTATGTTACAAGTTGAACCTTTTGCTGAAAATTTAAATCTTTCTCTGTGTTGGTTAAACACCTTTGACGAAAAAATGTTGCTTTGTGAGCTATCAAGCATGACGAGTTTTATAATTTTCAAGTCTCCAAAGTACTATCCATGAAAAATTCTTACTTAGATGTTACACTTGGTTGATCATTGTTTACTTTATGTCAACTATAGACCATTTTGTCTTGCATCACTTCATTCAGTTTATGTGCTTTACATTATTATTTGATCAAGATTGTGTTGGTAGCATGTCACTATAAAAATTATTCTGTTATCATTTACCTACTCGAGGACGAGCAGGAATTAAGCTTGAAAATGCTGATACGACATAAGTTTTGATGTTCCACGCTTGTTTTATAACATTGCCACATGTATTTATTATGTTTTTATATCATTTTGGCACATTTCATTGGACTAACGTATTAACCTAGTGCCAGTTTCTGTTTATTATGTCTGTTCATTGCAGAAAAGGTCCAAAATCCAAAGTGTTCTGAAAAATCCGAAAATTTTACAAAAATTCTTTTTCGCCAGAAGACACCGGGAGCCAGAAAGACAAGTCTAGGGGAGGGACACATCGCCCAGACGACCCCTGGCCGCGGTCCAGGGTGGGCCGCGCCTAGGTCCCACCTGGACAGCTCGTCCACCGCCTTAAGTCGCCTCTTCGCCCATAAATACCTCCCTGATCTAAAACTCACGCACGCCAATGAATTTCTACAGAAAAGTTCCAGAGCTCCACCGCCACCAAAAACCCTAATTCGGGGGACATAAGTTACTGTTTCGGCACCCTGTCAGGACGGGGAATTGCCCCTGGAGTCATTTTCATCGCCGTTGCTTCCTCCCACGATGAGAAGGGAGTAGTTCTTCATCGGGGCTGAGAGCTCTTGTTGTAGCTATGTGGTTATTTCTCTCTCCCATGATGTGATCGTTATGTGATCATGAGCATTGTTAGTATCGCTAAATTCATATGATGTACATGCTACTCAATTGGTTTATCTAGTATAATTTTCGGAGTCACTTTTGACAACACAAAGCCTTGGTGATAGTGTGGGTGGCGTGTGTGACTCTTTGGATAATAGATTAGAAGGATACGTACAATTGATTATTATTTGTGAAATTGGGATGTTTGTTTACTCAGACTTTGAGGTGTGCTTTTGTAGCCCTACGCTTAGTACTCTTGTTTTATCAAGAAGAAGAATAATTCCGAGTAGCACTTGTTTGCGTTCAGTTGTGCTAACGTGTTGAGAGAGACCACTAGTGAAAGTATAATCCCTATGCCTTGTTTCCAATCATCGGAACATCGTTTTTAGACACTTTTGTTATATGTTTGCTTGCTGCCATTTTTATTACAGATTACAAATACCACTTGTTACCATCCATATCACTTGCATTTTACTATCTCTTCGCCGAACTAGTGCACCTACACATCTAACAAGAGAATTGGGTGTGTTGGGGACACAATAGACTTCTTGTATCTTAATTGCATGGTTGCTTGAGAGAAATACCTTTGACCTCTACCTCATTCAGTTCGATAAACCTTGGGTTACTCACTTAAGAAAAAATTGCTGCTGTCTTACAAACCTCTGCACTTGGAGGCCCAACACTGTCTAAAGAATATAAGCGTGTAGTAGACATGGGGGGGGCAAGGGCCCCCTAGCTCCGCCACTGAGTATTCACATACTAATGGTTTTTAGAAATTATTTGCTACGAAAACATATATTTTTAAGTTCTTATTTCCTGTAGTGAATGTCATGTCTGCTCGAGAGTGTGAATACTTACCTAGCTCAAATGTGCGTGTTACCTTTAGTCGTGCTGGTTCGGTGGTGAGTGGTGACCCGCGATCTAAAGACGCAGCCATGGTGAGAGAGAGAAATGGTTTGTTTTTCTAGAGGGAGGTGAGCGATCGATAAAATCAAAAAAAAATGTTTCCATCGGTGTGACTAGCGCGCCGACCAAAGTAGTTGCCCTCAATCGATAGTTTTGTGGCGGATGAGCTGACCAATTTTTGGAGGAATATTGTGAATCTGGTTACCCTTGCCCCTTGCCCCTCTCATACTCTCAACCAAATGGGTGGCAACCAAACTAAAAATTGGCTTACCACACGTAGGGATAGCCACTGAACCAAGCACACTATATGTGTTTAGAAAGTGCGTAATTACTATACCTTCGGGTGCACACACATGAAGTAGAATGGGATTTATATTATCTTATAGAGTAGTACGAATGAGGCGATTTGACACGTGGGTATTGGAAATTTCCATTAATTATGAAATACGCATAGAATTCTATGCAATTTTAAACTTTCAAATACGCATGTCACATTTCGCGTCTCCTTCAGCTATACCACTACTGCTCGGTGATTGTTAGCTGACTGTCAAGTGTCTGCATATGTCAGAGTAAGCTGACTGTCAAGTGTCAACTTTCTGGTATGCTAGTGTCAAGTATATTTGTATGCATGCATAGATTTGCATATATTTGACAAAGTGTTTGCCCGACTTTTTTTGCAATGTCCAGCAACTCTGTAGATGGAGGAAGCGATAAAATTTACCAATGGTAGTTTGGCAAATAAGTGAAAAAGACGCATTATTACTCAATATATTAAGGCAGTACACTTTTGCGCGCTGAGAGCCCTCCGGGCACTGTTCATGGAGCAGTAAGTACTATTGTACACTGTTCACATGAACAGTAGCGCTTCTTTTTTCCTTTTTTTGTGATTTTTTTTTTGCTTTTTTTTTTCCAAAAATTACATACACGAAATATATGCGCGCCGACGTCGACAAGTAGGTTCCACCCCCATCATCGCTTTCGAGTTTTTGTCGACTCTAACTTCTCAATTTTTTGATCCAAATTCACACAATCATTTCACGAATTTTGTCAATTTTTTTGCAGAAAAGCCCCGCGTTTACAAAAAACTTATATACATGAATATATGCGCGTCGACGAGTAGGTTCCACCACCGTCATCGCTTTCGAGTTTTGTTGACTTTAACTCCTCAATTTTTAGATCCAAATTCGCATAAACATTTCACGAATTTTGCGCGCTCTCCACAAATTCTTCCCTCACGCTGCCATGTCACCGAACACTGTAGATGTCTACAGTACCGCGCTTCTACAATGCCTTTTTTTTAAAAAAAAATTCAGAAAATTGAAGTATTTCTATAAATACCCATACCTGTCAGAAAAATATGGAAAATACATCAAAATGCTCAAAAAAATAAATGCTAACTATTTACGGTAAAAAACAAACATGTTTAGATATTTTGAGTTGGTGAATATTTGTACAAAAAACAAATGCACTTCCTCTAATTATATGGAGTTAAATTCATTAAATGCTCACATAGTGTACTTCCTCTAATTATGGACTTAAATTGAACATTTTAATTTGGTAAATATTTGGATGTAATCCAGATGAACTTTCTCTTAATATGGAATTCAATTTGACAAATATACATCAAACATGTTTAAATATTTTCAATTTATAAGTATTTTGACAAAAAAACAAAATGCACTTCCTCTAATTATATGAAGTCATCAAAATGCTAAGAAAAATAAATGCTAACTATTTATGTCAAAAACAAACATGATTACATATTTTGAATTGGTGAATATTTTGATAAAAAACAACTGTACTTCCTCTAATTATGTGGAATCTAATTTATTAAATGTTCAAATATTTTGAGTTGGTAAATATTTAGACAAAAAAACAAATGCACTTCCTCTAATTATGGACTTAAATTGAACATTTCAATTTGGTAAATATTTGGATGTAATCTAGATGAACTTTCTCTAAATATGGAATTCAATTCAATAAATGTGTGTTTCCACTCATTATGGTCTTAAATTAGATATTACTGAAAAAATATAAACATATTTAAATATTTCAATTTGCTAAAAAAAAAGGAGACACTCTAAAATATATCAACATGCTCACAAAAAATATATGCTAACTACTTATGGCATAATGCAAACATATTTGAACATTCAATTTGGTTAATATTTAGATACAATCTAAATAAACTTTATCTAAATATAGAGTTAAAACTAATAAATGCTCATATCATGCATTCTCTAACTACGGAGTTAAATTAAAAATTTATGTCAAAATACAAGCGTATTTGAACATTTTAATTCACTAAGTATTTAAACATACTCTATACGAAAAATTCCAACGGATTTCAACATTTTGAATCACAACGGGTGCGGCGTGCCGCCGCACCAAATTCCACTAGTATTTTCTATGGCGCGACTATCGTTTAGTCAATCGGGCCAAACAGGCGTGGAATTCTTCTCCCGACTCTGACTCCCCAACTCCAGTCACAAACTCTCCTAGCGGAATACCCAGCGAGATAAGTGGCGCGCCCATCTGAATCAGTATTATTTTCTTAGCTGCTCTACTTACTGATAGGTAGCTCTCTTGCCACATAAAATGAAAATGAAAACCGTATATCTAATTAGGAAAGGAAAATCCTAAATACGCATACACCTTAGGATGAAATGGCAATTCCTCTAAAGAAAACACTATGACATGAGCATGTTCTTCTAAAACACTATGAAATGATGAGCATGTTTGTTTCCTTTTATTATCTTAAATTGATTAGTTGAGTTTAAATCACTATGACCTGATGAGCATGTTTGCCACTCCACCTTGTTTTGGCGACACGTGCTCTGCTTTCTGGGTTAAATCACCATGGAGAAAAGACGACTATGACGATGATCTGCTCAGTTCAAAAAGTGTCCGTCTCGTTCTCCGTCTGGACAGGGCAGGGCAGGAGACTCCATGGGTGGAACGTGGCGACCGGTCTTCCTGCCCGATGCCGGCCGATGCGTCAGGCTCGAGGGAGGAAGCCCAAAATATCCCCACCGCCGGCCGACCCGACCTAACCCACCCCGGCGCCAGTCCGAGCCCATCCCGGCCTGGCCCAAGTCAACCCGCCCGGGATCCCCTCAAAGCACGACACCGCCGGCACCGCCGCACCACCACCGACCCTAAACCAGATCGCCTTTCCCACCCTAGATCCCCAATTCCATCCCGATCCGCGCCGCCGCCATGGACGACGACGACGCATCCATGTCGCCCTCGCTCTCGCCGGCCTCCTCCTCGCCGCTCCCGATCGCCACCGCGCTCCCCGTCGCCGACCCCGTCACCGTCGCCTCGGCGCCTCCCGGCGGCCTCCTGGCCCTCGCGATCCCGATCCAGAAACATGGCTCCTACACCAGCCACGGGAGCGGCGGCGGCGGCGGTGGTGGGGGCGGGGGCAGGGAGGACGCGTGGAGCGAGGGCGCCACCTCCGCGCTCATCGACGCCTGGGGCGAGCGCTTCGTCGCGCTCGGCCGCGGCAGCCTCCGCCACCCGCAGTGGCAGGAGGTCGCCGAGTCCGTCTCCGCCCGCGACAACTACTCCAAGGCCCCCAAGTCCGACGTCCAGTGCAAGAACCGCATCGACACGCTCAAGAAGAAGTACAAGATCGAGAGGACCAAGCCGGTCTCCTCCTGGCAGTTCTTCGACCGCCTCGACGTCCTCCTCGCGCCCACCTACGCCAACAACCACAAGCCCGCCCACCCTAACGGACGGAACGCGGTGCCCACGGCGCTGCGCGTCGGCGGCTTCCCCAGCGCAGCCGCACGCCGCTGATGCCCGCCGCCGCCGGCGCCGTCAAGCGGAGGGCGCCGTCTCCGGAGATGTCGGCGGCGTCGTCCGAGTCGTCCGACGGGTTCCCGCCGGAGGCCGTGCTCCCAACCGCGACCGCGAACGGGAAGAGGAGGAGGACGGACGAGGGGCGCGTGGACGGCGGCATCAGCAGCGGTGAGCGCACGCAGGGCATGCGGGAGCTAGCGCAGGCGATACGCCGTTTCGGCGAGGCCTACGAGCGCGTCGAGACGGCCAAGCTGGAGCAGACCGTCGAGATGGAGCGCCAGCGCCTGGACTTTGCGCGGGAGCTGGAATCGCAACGCGTGCAGTTCTTCCTCAATACGCAGATGGAGCTCTCACAGGCCAAGAACCACGGCTCTCCCGCTGTCGCTGCTTCCTCGGCCGGTGCCACAACTGCTAGGAGAATGGCATCGGTTCCAGACTCTACCTCTAGGAGAATGGCGTCGGTTCCAGATACCTCCTCTAGAAGAATGGCTCCAGTTCCTGATTCCTCTAGAAGAATGCCATCGTTTCCTGATGCCAGGACGAGCAGCAATCACCACGGCCGGTATCGCGGCAGCGACAGTAGCAGGCACCATCATCGTCCCGCTCCACGCCCGCACTATCAGTACCACGAGAACAATGTGGCCGACTCTGCAGCTGCCAGCGACAGCGAGCAGAGCGACGATGGGGAGGAGGAGGAAGACGACGACAATGAGGAAGAGAGCCAGTGATGACCGACTGAATAACAAACCAAGGGATTGGTGATTCAACTCTCTGCATTGGTTCTATTATGTTAGTGTTGCATTGCGACAACTTAGCTTATATTGAATGCAAGCAGAAACTACTATGTCTAGGCATTACTTATTGGCAATTGTTTATCAAAGTGAGCAGTAGGAGTATTATTAGTAGGAAGGTAGCTATGATAAGCTCCCTCCCTGTACCATGTGTTAGACACATAATTCCATGTTTCTTTTATCTAGTTATTACAAGAACACCATAGTTTCTGATCTGATACCATTTGTGCCAAGAAGTATGACATACTGACATCTTTGCTGAATCGTGTTACCTGTCCTTGCCAATCCGTGTTCAGCATCGGCAGCCTGGGCTATGTGTTGAAAGTACACTTGTCATCAGCTTGTACTGTGTGCGAAGTATTTTCACCGTTAGAACTAACTGAACCGGCCGATGTTTGCAATGTCATGAACATTGCAATGTCTGGAGCTTTGTAGTCTGTACCCTGGTTTATGTGAGGCTTTCTCTTTCGGTTTCAGGTGGTGATGTCTCTTCCATCTTGATAGCGGCTGTGTGAATAATCTGAACGGTTTATGCTATGCGAATGCGATCAATCATCCGTCGTAAAAAGGGAAAGGCTATTCTCGTGGAGGCAGGGAACTGGGAAGTGACGATTCCTTGGCTGATTGTTGATGGAGCCGCATATGGCCATGTCACTACCTGGACGAAATCAAACATGTTCCTTTTTTTCTTTTTTTGAAAGAGAGCCACCAGTCGTTGGGCCCCTTCCCCAGTTGCACAGCATAGCGTGCATGCAACGACAGGCGCAGTATGCAAGCCGCTGTTTGGGGCATGGTGACTCCAGAGTCCTGACAGAACAGCTACAAACAAATTGCATGCCAACGCGAGGCGTAGTAGACAGAACAGCTACAAACAAAGGTAGCTTGTTACTAAATTAAAATTTGACCTTTTTTATATAACAAATTAAAATTTGACCAAGGGCCTATATTTTACGAATCTGTATATGTTTGGCCAAACAGTCATAAAAATCTGCTTACATAACATGTCTTAAAATTACATCAGCTAATTCCTGCCAACATGATCTACCTGTAATGTATCATCTGTTCTGGCAGCCGGCACTAGGGGCAAAGGTATGAAACCTGTCGATGCTCAAGTGCCGTGCCATTCAACAAGAACTTGACTTGTGTCGAACTCGTCGAAAAAAGCGTGCGGGCGAGCATAGGTTTGCATATTTTGAACAATTTCTTTGTTGTTGGAAATTACTTCAACAAAGTGGGTCTGTAGGAAATAAGGGGCGAATGCTCATCAAATGATCAAGACTTGTTTTTTAGAGAAATCAAACAAACAAGAATTGAAGTTTTAAGGAATAAGGAGGCAACAGACTTCTTGAAATTTTAGTGCGTGAAT
The DNA here is from genome assembly GCA_947311845.1 of Poa pratensis. Classification (NCBI taxonomy): domain Eukaryota; kingdom Viridiplantae; phylum Streptophyta; class Magnoliopsida; order Poales; family Poaceae; genus Poa; species Poa pratensis. Next base: position 40,522,858 of record CAMZMU010000047.1, read on the forward strand.
ACTTTTACGCCCCGACCTTCTCCCTCAGCTCAGCCATGATCGATGGAAACTTCTGAACCAATTGCACATAACCATCGGCCAAAACGACCTTCTTGAAAATTTTCTCCTCCACAAAGAAGGCAATGCATTTGTCCTTGAGTTCCCGGCAGCTGTATGTTTCGGCACAACTTAAAGTTGCAGCAACTGTATCTACTGACATGTTATCCCATAGCTTATCGGCGCACATCAGCTTCAGTCTATCCATTGCGTACCTGTCTGCGGCGGCTAGCAGATGCCGATACATCTCAACGAGGGAGCCCGCGAGCTCGAGCTCGTCATCTGGAGGCAACTCATCAGTGTACATGAACCGAAGGAGGACCTCAAAAACAGCGGGCTGAATGTCTTGTAGTGTGATCTGAGACATTTTAGCCTCCGCCATGGCGCCGAAGAGCTCTGCCTTGAAGTCTGGTGAACGGGCGGCGAGCACAGCCCGGTGAGCGGGGAACTTCTTGCCGTCGACGATGAAGGAGACATCGGAACCATCTGCGGAGTCTAACAGTTGGCCGAGATGATCCCTGATGTCAGAGGACGGCACGGGCAGAGAGTCATCACGCACAACTATGACCCCGGACATAATTGTGGCCCAACCATTTACGAGGCACAGAGCCCGGAGAACGATTCGCGTAACGAAGAAGAAACTTGGGTGGATACACCACCTGGAGCTTTGGTCGGGTGGGTAAACCTGGATGCATCTTCTTGGGTTGGACTTGGACGAAGAAGGGTTACCGTACTTGTCCATCAAGAAGGACTCAAAGAAAGCCTTGACGCCAATGGACTTGCTCATGAGCTCGAGAACGAGGGCAATGTACTCACCCTTATAGGACGCATCGTACCCACGCGGGTAGCAGTTAATCCTCCATGAGTATCCACCGGCGGAGATGAATTCGGAGCAGACGACGTCGCCGATGGCAAGGTTCTCCGTCCCTGAATAATGAAGTCTGAAGGACACGAAACCAGGGTCGAACATGTTGGTATGTGCTACTGCTACTCCTTGCATGGTCACTTGGTCAGCGACTAGCTAGTGGAACGGTATGCTATCAGGAGCATCGCCTGCAGTCCCTATATAAAGAGAGTGGCAACGCTAGGGGTTCCGAACCGAAATGTGAAGCTTGAACGGCGCGGTTCCTTGGTTAACTAGCTAGGACCAGCATCCGCTGCCTCTGCATCTGCACCAGCAGCGTCCTGTCATAATTAACCACATAATGATGATTTTCTAAATCATTGTGGCGAAAATTAGAGCTTTTCGTTAGAACATTTTTCTAACTACATGACGAACATTTTTTAATACATGATGAGGGCAACTCACCCAAACGGACATAAAATCTATTCACGATTTGTCCGTTTTGGTTGTCAAACGGATAACTATATTCTGCGTGTGTCCGCCGTGTCAACGAGTGCACCCAACGGCGCGACACATTTTAGGTTCTTTTCATAGGTAGGGATGGCCACAAATGGCTGATTTTTACACTAATAAAAATAAAAACTCTAATCCTAAGGTCATGACCAGTCGCCGGAGCCAATTTCTCGTCGTCGCCGATCGCCGGAGGCCTACTACTCGTCGTCACACGAATCGAGCATGACGTACTCTGGAGCCTGGTAGAGGTGCACCGGTGGCGCCACCGTCGACCAGCGCGGAGGGGTGGCCGACCCCTGGTCCGACTCCGGGAGCAGGTCGTCGGGGTCGCCGGGATCGCCGGCTACGACCAGGCTTGGCCATGCAACGGCGTGAACCAGGCTGGCAACGGCTGCCACTGCAAATGCTGCTGCTAGTGGTAATGCTTTTCGCCTCCGTGGCGGACGGGTGACCGAGCCGAGCCCTTGACCGCGGACCAGCTCGTCCGTGTGGACGGTGAGGAGGGACTTGGCCAGCACGGCCTTGTACTCGGGGCGGAAATAAAATTAATGGGATCGGTACACACAATGTACACCATCAACCCACAAAACTAAAAATAATCGCACTACAACTTAATGACCTAAAAAAGTTGTATTCCATAGTGTGTACAACGACCATTTAAGTGAGTTGTTGTTCAACGGATGAACTACAAAACTCACTAACTACAAATTGTGCTCTATTAGTTTAGACATTTCGGTAAAACTCGGATTATTCGGATTATAACCGTCGGATAATGCTAATTAATTTTTGGATAATTCATATTTGGATGCTATTTTCCATACCATATCTTATACCGTATCCGGGTGTTCAGTTCGGAATCGGATATCCTTATCCATCGGATTCTTTGAAACCGGATATGTATTCTTTGAAGAAATAGGCTTTCGCCCCGCTATATTAATATAGCAACCACCCGATACAAGATTGAGGCCACTGCTGGGGCAAAACAGCACAGTCACGTCCAAAAGAAAAGACAGAGAAAAAAAGAAGAAAACAAAGCCGACATTGGTGGATCAAGGAAAACAAAAGTGACTCGCAACCGCTGCGTCCTCTCTAGCAAAGTCCCACCACTAAACTAGCACTCAGAAGCGCCGCGTACCAAACAACACCTCCAAGAAGGAAAACAACGACGACGCTGCTGCTGCCCGGACTGGTCCTAGGGTTTCCCCCGGTACGCTACAGGTAGTAGGGAAGGGGTACACCCGACGCCCTTCAAGAAGGAACAGCGACACTCACAAGCGTCACCGCGTCGGTGTCGAGAAGACAGGGATTTCTCCCGACCCCGAAAAAACCACAACCCTGGACAATCCGAAGTGCTCCACCCATCTTGCCACCCACCAACAACCGCCACCACGGAATTGAAGTCACCATCGTCGTATCACCATGGTAAGCACTGCACGGCCGGCCGAACTGAGAAGAACCCGCCGTAGACAAAACGGTAGTACCACATCCGCGCGGGAGGGAACAACCTCCACCGCCATAGACGGTAACCGACCGGACGCAGCACGCAAGAGCAGACCAGGCCACCAGTGGAGCCGGAGGGCGGCAGCAGCGCAGCCACCTGGAGGACTACCTCCACCGCCAACGGCGGGTGCCGACCGGACGCGGTAGCAGAGACACACCAGGCCGGACAGGCCCGGCTGGCCCCTAAAAGGGTCCGTGAAGTCTCCGCCACCACGCTGCTGCACATAGGCCGTCGCCGCCTCTACCCTCTAGTTCAGCACCAACGTCCCAGCCGGACCCAGACGGGTCCGCGAAGCTCCCGCCACCACGCTGCAGAAGGCGCGGCGTCGTCACTGCCATTCCATCACCGGCATCGCATCTCAGTCAAGCCAGGCAGCGGGGTCGGGCTTGGGCCCGTACTGACCCAGATCGGGCCCAGAAGGGCCCAGATCTGGGCCTGCAGGGCCCTGGCCGAAACCCTAGCCACCCGCACCACCAAGGGCGGCGCCGCCGCTGCACCCACCACCGGCAGCAGAGAAGGACTCCGCCGTGAAGCCGAACCGCCGCCGCCTGACAGCACCGCCCGGCGCCGCGCCGCCCCACGCGAGGACGCCACCGAGGGGGAAGAAGCAGGGTGCCGCCGCCGCCGCCGCCGCCTGGGCCGAGCCCGGCGACGCACGCCGACGACGGCCCGCGGAGAAGAGGAGGGAGGGGAGCATCGCTCGGACGGAGGCGGCGGCGCGGCCGGTCGCCCGTGCGGGGGGCGAGCCGGTCGCGAGAGGGGGGCGAGCCGGTAAAGATTTGTATTCTTTAAAACGGATTCGGCGGTGAATTCGGTACAGAAATTATTCTATCCATTTACACCCCCACCCAATGGGGATTGTCCTCGGTGAAGGCCGGGTGGTTGACAAGAGAGATCCGTGCTCTGTTGACAAGAGAGATAAGTGACAAGATTGGATTGTTGGCAGAAAAAATAGCTCATCATTGCATATGCCAAAATGCCTCGGTTCATTAAGACAACCAAAAAGGACGATATGTATGTAATGATTAGTGTCACCCCATATCACAAATGTCTCAGCTGAATAAAGTGGAATACAATATCTTAAAAGACCAAGCCTTGAAACTAGGGCCAAGCAAAACACCTATGCAGAGGTGGACCAATAAGAGAAGCTCAAGCTGACGTGTCGCCAACAGTAAGAAAATTTGGGGCGACGTGGACCATGTGGCTGCCCAGGGGGTGCCTCTGTCTTGTTAAGGGAAAAGATCATAAAAGGCAATAACTATAACTGCATATTCTCACATGCCATAATTCAGAGAGAAAAAATATTTTTAGCATCATTGGCATTGAAATATGGTCAACACAAAAGGCAAAACAGCAATGGCATACAAATATGCTCATATTTACTAGATGTACCTCACCACATCATCAACAATGGCATATGCTCAGGCTATATACATAACACAACTGCACAAAAGCATAAACCTTGTACAACAACAGTATTTGCAAACAACAGTACATCCTGCAAACCAAAGGTAAACATGTGTTCCCCTTGCAAGAAAACAAACAGATGTATTGATCTGTTCATCTTGCGTAATAATAAATAGAGAGATGGGGATGGAGAGCAGGGACGAGCATGTGCGTTTTCTTGTACGAATGGAATCAATCCATCAAGCTCTAGTGCAGATCATAAGAGACACAGAGAGGAGACTGCAATAGGACCAACGAAGAAGAGACGGATGGGGGCCGCGCTAGGACTGCTGCTGGGGGGTGGGGGGTGGGGGGGGGGGGGGGGGGAGAGAGAGACAGGGAGCAAACCAGGCAGGCTCCAGCCAGAGGCGGTGACTGCGAGAGGGTCAGCTCCGGGCGCGGCCATCGGCAGGGTCTGCCCTCGGTACGCCGCGTCGAGGTGAGCCGGCCGCCAGGATCCGGTGGCGCCACCACCCTGCCTGGCCGCAGTCCAAGAGAAGCGAGCTAGGGGGCCGCCGTGCCAGTGCATTGCCCACGCGGGGTCCCGGCCGATCCGGGGATGGCCGGCGACGGAGAGCCAAAACCTTAGGCCAACGTCGTCATCGTGCCAGGGGCCGGCGGAGGGGGAGCTTGATACGGACATGGGGATGACCTTGGGGAGGAGGGGGAGAGGGCCGCCAGTGCGCCACCCGCGGATGGCGGCGTCGCAGGCGGCGGCGAACGCTGACGGCCGCGGAGCCGCGAAGGGACCAACCCAAGGAAGCCGCAGCAGCGCAGCAGGCAACGGAGGTGGCACGGCGTGGAGTGCGGGGCGTGGCAAGGGATGTAGGAAATTGTGTCTTGCAACATTTTATATATCTACTACATTGTCCGGAATTAAACTTCAGTGTGGAAGTGTCATGAAAATAACAGGGAATTATTGATGTGCAGTACTTAAGGAAATATACTTAAGGAAGGCGGTACGTCTATACTGGAACACAGTGTATATTAATATGCTGGAATTATACCCGGGAACAGTATAGAGTGGAATGCCAGGTTGTCCATAGGATTGGCTCTATGGATTGTCAAATCCTGCGAGTTTGATTGTGTATTCAAACTCGGCGCATGACTCACACATGCGTGCTGGGACCTAATTGTTTAACAGTAATAGGCTCGGTAATTGGCTGTTAGGTATGGTGGTCGTTCTAACATGTCACGAGTTCTATCTGGAAACAGATTGATTTATCTGGAATTTGGAATCAATATAAAAGTCCCACCCTCTAGCCTCAATATGCATTGTGAGCGCTGAGCGGCACCATCAATAAAACAGAGTAATAGAGGGTAGGCCGAAATTGCTCCAACCCTAATTTTCTTACAAGGGAGGCACGAGGACAGAGCGGATGAGGCAAGTGAGAGACGGTGGTAGCAGCGAAGAAAAGAAGACGAAGGCAGCAGTACTGAGGAAGATATTTTGGCGGCGGCGCGACATACAACATGGACAGAGTTGTTTAGACGACGTGGAGAAACCAGGGCCAAGCAAATAGCTGTGCAGAGGTGGACCAATAAGAGAATCCCAAACTGACGTGTCGCTGAAGTGGACCAGTAAATTTTTTTGGGGCGACGTGTTCCCTTTGCCTGCACGGCGTGAACCTGCAGTTTGTAAAGGTAAATTATGATGAAATTTTAGTGACGAAGCAAATCGTATCACAGAAGAGCGCTATATGCTTAGTCATGGATCATTAGTGACAGACAAAGAATTTCGATTTTGTTCTTTATCGCCATTGAATGCTTCTCTACGGCTTCAAGAAATATGTCCACTTCTTGTCACAAACTTGGCTTCCACCTTAAAGAGCCATACATCAATGACTTCCTGTACTCCATCATTTTCTACAAAGATGAACAAAGCAAAAAAAAGACAAAGTTAGGCATAAGAATAATTAATAAACCAAAAGTATATAGTAATTAGTATGTAACAATATAATTATAGATAATATTGTTCAACTTTTTTCATCATATTATTGTCGTCAAACACACATAAAAGCGCTACATATTCTTCATGCAAGAGATTAAAACAACTTTGCTAACAAACTAATGTACCACTAAACTAGTATTTTCTTTACTTTTGTTAATTGATAATCAATTTCAAATAAATGAATTAGCACCAATTAATATTTCACTCGTTATTGTTCATGTAAACTTAATCCCATATATTAAATAAAAAATAATGTGAATGTTAGCAATAAAAAATAATCCCCAACCCTAGTTCTAGATCTAGATGGAAACCAATCCCTCTCCAAAAACTATTAAATAGATCACTAAAATGAAGACATGGCCGCTAAATTATGGTAAAATTTTATTCCCCTACCAAACATACCCTATCACCTCCAAAGATTTGATATAAATGCATCCACAAGTTCGTCAACCATCACGAAAGAGAGAGAAAATGAGACCCCTAATTACACACTAGTCTATCACTAAAACTTCAAAAAAAGGGGCTTGGATTAGCATCTACTTATCTTTTAAAGCCCCCTCTACCAAAGGAATAAAAAAAAACCTCTTCCTTCATCCTCTGTCTATAGTAAAAGTCCCAAGAAGAAAGGAGGGTTGCTATTTATACACTGGACCATTTGTAGAGACGACTTAGGCCCAGTTCTTTTTGGCTCCGGCTTGTGCATAAGCCAACCCGCCTTGAGCTTCCTAGAGAAACAGTAGTGAAAATAAGCTAACAAGAAATTGCAGTCCAGTTCTTTTTGGCTTCTCCTATTCTAGCTTATTGTCTTAGCTGTATGGTGAAAAGTCTATAACGCCCTGAGATAAATTTATGTTCTAACAGATTTTGACTTCTTTTGTGTTGTTTTCACATATGTGGTCACGAAATGTTATATCATATAAATGCTAAATATTACAATAAAAATAGGATTAAATTTTTTTTAACAGGGAAATATATTGCCCCAATCTGGTGCAGGTTCCGAATCCTCTTGCTAAATATTAAAAAATGTTATGTCAAATAACCGCATCAAATTGAGCAGGAAAACAAGGATTAGGAGATGTCACGAATCCTCCACATGTTTCCATGACGAACCACATGTCCCATAAAAATGCCCCAATCTGGGCCTAATCTCGAGCAGAAAAAGGATTAGGAGAAGATGAAGATGAAGCAGGTCGGCCGGAGGCGCAGAGCCGGCGGACGGCCGCAGCGGAGGGCGCCGAGCTCGAGGTGAGGTGGGTGGCGGCGGGAGGAGCAGGGCGACGGGGGCAGGAGGTCGGACGGAGGCAGCAAGCGACGAGGAAGACAGAGGAGGGCGGCAGCCAGAGGTGGGAGGAGGCAGCAGCAGGCCAGACGGAGGAGGAGAGGGCGGCGGCGGGAGTAGGAGGCTGGACGGAGGCCGCAGCCGACGAGGAGGATACAGGAGGGCGGCGGCCGGAGGTGGAAGGAGACAACAGCAGGCCGGCGAGCTCGACCTCGCCTCAATTCGGGGACAACAGCAGTCCGACGAGGAGGATACATGAGGGCGGCGGCGGCGGCGACCGGAGTTTCCGGGGACGGCGGCGGCGGGGAGCGGTGACCGGATTGGCCGGGAACGGCGGCGGCGGTGGGGAGCGGAAAAGGAAAGCTCGGGACAGCGCTAGAGGAAAAGAAAGAAAGGAATCGTCTGGGGCCAGCGCATGGCAATTTGGTGTAATTTTCATCTCGTACAGGGGCAACGTAAACAACGCTTCCATTTCACTCTCGGGAAGCCAGCGGCGGTGGTGGGAAGTAAGGGGTACCCAGCTTATCTCCACCGTGAAGAAAAGAGAGAAGCCGGCTGCCACAGGAAGCTGCTTAAAATCGAGTTCTTTTGGGCTTTGGCTTATTTTCACCTAGAAGCTATCCATAAGCCCCAAAAGAACTGGGCCTTAGAGGCGGCTCAAACCCCAGCTGCCTCTACAAATTTTTCTTAAGAGGCGGTTGTTGTCACCAACTTTCTCTCAAAATCCCCTATTATTAGAGATGGCGGTTGGCAACAATCGCCTCTGAATTGGAGCCGCCTCTCTAAATCATTTTAGAAACGGCTTGTAAAGGCCGCTCAATCAGGAGTTATCTCTGCACAAAATGACCTCCGGTCTCTGAAAATTGATTTTGTAATATTGTGTTTTATATAGACAAGAAGTATAGAGTACCTTTCGTAACCGAAACTTTGCTGACCGGGGGTGTAACTACTAGTAGCGTGCAACCGATCAGAATTGTGTCTCCTATTTTGCTTAGAATGTACCTCCAATGTTGCTTAGGATCCATTGATATGGACATAAAACTTTATTAAGTGCAAGGCTAATAATACAGCCGGTTTGCTGGCTATAAAGTTCTTTAACGCCTTCTCTCAGTCCATCCATATAGCAGTGAGCTCTTTACTGTTAATAAATTAACCACTTGTCTCTCTCACAGAGTTTTTTGGTTCTTGTGCCCAAACCAGTTGTAAGCTTACAGCCCACTTCTTTTTTCTCTCCTCATTTTTTTTCCTTCGCCTCGGTATTTAGCCGGCTTATAGCCTGTTATTATACTTGCTTTGCTCTAAGGGCACATGCTGATGCAGGATCCTGTGGCTGGCATGCATGCTCTGTGGATTACAGTTCTAATCTGTGATCGATTGTAGGGGAGAGGCGGTGCAGTAACTTTCCTGCACTCGACTACACTACTACTGCATGCAATGCCCTATGAATGTGAAGTACAGTAATCGAACCACTCTCATGATCTGAGCCGGCCATATCATCACTCATCAAACCACAGCCATCTGCAACCGTCAATGCTCCGACGCAGTTGGTAGCAGCAGTACCACTACCATCCATGCTGCTGGGGTGAGTGACACCTCGAACGCGCAACAGGCCCATGGCGGAATCTGCGAGGAGGCGCTCATGTAACGTGGCCCAATGAAAAAAATAATGAAAAACTGATATATAAACAAAGTAAGCCTTTGTTGCTAACTTGTCTTGGAGCCTAGCATTTAATTTTACTGTCTCGTGAGGAATGAGGTGTTAATGTATCAACCTATTTCATTCGACGAACCAAATAAAAAAAAGTAAAAAATAATAAGTAGATGATGGACGATTAACTCATTTCTTAAACCAAACACACTCTTGCCCTTCGTATAAACAAACCTATTTCAGAAGATCATGAAGGATGTGGCATCTGATGGGTTCACCTATGAATCAGAAGCCATAAGGCATTGGCTTGATCGTGGGAACAGTAGGTCTCCGATGACGAATCTCGCCCTTCCAAACCGAGATATTTCCCTAATCACGCCCTTGGGTCTTGCATCGAAGAGTACCTTGAGTTTCAGAGGCAACAAGGACAGAATCTGGACCCCTAAAGTACTCTGCCACAGAACTTGCTGCGTTTAGGTACATAGCTTGACTATGTTAATTCGATCCTAGGTGGATTTTAGATGCCAAGAAAAATCTGTATCCTTGCGGTGGTAGCCATCTGCAAGCGACATAACAAAGTCGATCAGTAGATGTACGTGTGTTGAATCATGGATGACATTCTAGGATTTTTTATTTATTTTAACCTTTTGTAATCAATATATCTTAATACTTAATAAACTGTCCTAACCTTTTTTTTTAAACTAACCCTTGAGCCAAGGTGCGTGGCCGCTGTGCCACATGCACTGGCACGGGAGGGTGCCACCCTAGTGCAGCCTGCCAGTGTAGAAGCTTTGGGTTCCACCAAGCTGCCTGCTGTGCCATCGGCAGCGCCCTGTGGTGTTGTAGTTGGTGTTTTGTTGGGGAAAAGATCCCTTGCACTTGAGCAAGGTAAACCCTTTTGATTCGTGTTTCTCGGTCATATTTGGTAGTTTAATAGTTGAACTCAATCTGGTAGAGGAGCAGTGCATGATGGCGGCCTGCCTAGAGGAGCGACAGCGGTGGTGACATTCGTTTGGACAAGCGGTGCACGGTAGCAGGTGGCTTGGAACACGAAGCGTGGTGGCAGCCAGCCCACAGGAGCAATAGCGTGCGGTGGCAGGTGATCGTGTTGAGCGTGGGATAGAAAAGAAAAAGGGATGGATTGCTCTCTCATTTCTTTGAGGGACTGTGTCGGTGTTTTGAACTACGTACGGCTACGTAGTAAGTTTCTGGTGATTGCGCGTCAAGGCCTGGATGGTGCGCAAGAGGACACGATGATGTATACTGGTTCGGGCGGAATGTCCAGTGTCGAGCTGCTCGTGTTACTTACGCTGGTTTGCAGTAGGGGTGAGAGAGGAACCGGGGTCCCTAGTCTCTGTGATGAGGAGCTCGTCAGCCTGGTCTCGTGAGGGTGCGTATTTATATGCCTCCTCTCAAGGCGTCCCATCCTCTCTTTCATAGGTCATGAGGCGGGTCAAGTTACATAGAGAGAGAAAAAGAAGAAAGAGAAAATCGCGTGACAAAGGGGACGTTGCCCTGGATGAATCCGGCCGACCCCTGCGGCTGCGGCGCTGTAGATTACCGCCGTCTTGTTCATCACTGTTGCCACGTCGATGCCCCTTGCCGCCGGTCATGGTCCTCCATCCTTTTTGCAGGCGAACGCCCTGTCAGTTGAATTCGTACCAAGAGTAGGTAGAAGGCGCGTGACTTGCACGGGTCACATCTCGGTGTTCCCACGTCCCTTGAAGGTCAAAGTTATCCCCCAAGGAGTCGTGGGCTCCGGCCGTGGGCCCCTATCCTAGGGACTGAACGCTCGCCCAACGCCGAGGGGAGTGGAGCTTCCGCCTTAAAGGTCGGGCGAGGCAGAAGATTTCCGCGGGGGCAGGCGAGATGGTGTCTGCCCTCCTGGGGTCGGGCGAGACGGGAGTTAGTTCGAAGGGTCGGCAGCGCGACGGCTCTTGCTAGTTTGGGCCGGTCCAGAGGGCGGCCTGTCCTTGAGCAGAGCCAGATTGCTGTCCGGGCCCTAAGAGCATCTCCACTCAGGGCGCCCAAACGGCCGCCCAAAGCCGTTTGGGGCGTGCCAGACACCAAATCGCGCCCCACTCGCGGCGCCCAAACGCGAATTCGGTCCGGCGCGGCCCAGTTTTGTGTCCGGCACGCCCAGCCCACGCCCTCAACTTGGGGAGGCTAGGGGCGGCCCCGGACGGAAGGAAACGCACGCCTCCGACACGCGGGCCACGCCTGACAGTGACACGGCCACGCCCCGCCGTGGTCAAAGGCGTCGTCAAAGGCGCGTGCCGCGTGGCGACTCCTCGTTTTCACGGCCGGCGGGCGGCCAGTGAGCCGTCGCGTCCTCTGCTCGCCGGAGTGAATGCGGCGCACCTTTTCGAGGCGAGCGGCGTTAATGCCACCGCTCTCCGGCCGCCATAAAATGTGCGCGCCGGGCCTCCACTCATCGTCACTCTCGCCCTCGCCGTTCTCTCTCCCTCACCTCGCCGCTCCTTCTCCACTCGAAAACCGCCGCCGCACTCCTTCTCCATGGCCGGCACCTGGAGGCGCACCGGCGGCGCCGCGGCCAACGGCTTCGCGCTGCGCACCCTGCTCAAGGAGCAGACGGAGGCGCTGCGCGACAACGGCTATCTGGTGCCGCCGGATATGCGTGTTTGCCATGGGTTCGTCATCGGCGTCAACGGCGTGCCGGGTGATGAAGCCCTGACGCGGGCGAACCGCGGCTTCACCGCGCGGTTAACACGCATACTGGCGTGACTGACGCCGGAGCAGCGTCAGGACCCGCGCTGGGATCCGCGGAACCCAGCCAACCATGGCCGGTACGAGGCGGCGTTCCAGCGCGCCTACGAGGAGGAATTCAACCGCTGGGACGGCCCTGGCCCGGCGCCGACGGACAAGAACGTCGCCGGGCGCGAGGCGTTCTGGAGCGTGCCGGGCGCACGCTCCAGTTCGTGATGGACCACATCGCGAACGGCGGCTCGCTCCTGACGGCGGCGCCCGCCCCTGCTCCGGCCGCCTGGGCACCACGCCACCTCCGACCAACCAGTGGGCGCCGCGCGCGACGCCGTCTGGTGGCTCTAGGTCAATAGTGCCAGAAACAATGCTTGTACGTCACACGTCAGTTGGGAACCCCAAGAGGAAGGTATGATGAGTGCAGCAGTAAGTTTTCCCTCAGTATGAAACCAAGGTTTAATCGAACCAGTAGGAAAACGAGGTTTGCTTCGAAGGTGTTGGTGAAGGAGTGTAGTGCGGCGCAACACCAGGGATTCCGGTGCCAACGTGGAACCTGCACAACACAATCAAATTACTTTGCCCCAACTTAACAGTGAGGTTGTCAATCTCACCGGCTTGCTGAAAACAAAGGGTTAAACGTATCGAATGGAAATGATGTTTGTTTGCATAAAACAGTAGAGAACAATGATTGCAGTAGATTGTATTTCAGATGTAAAAGAATGGACCGGGGTCCACAGTTCACTAGTGGTGTCTCTCCAATAAGATAACTAACATGCTGGGTAAACAAATTACAGCTGGGCAATTGACAATTGATAAGTGCATATAACATGCATGTGTGAGCTGTGGTGTCTACTATGAGATTCATTTGGGCATTACGACAAAGTACATAGACCGCTATCCAGCATGCATCTATGCCTAAATAGTCCACTTTCCGGTTAACATCCGTACCCCTTCCAGTATTAAGTTGCAAGCAACAGACAATTGCATTAAGTAATGTGCGTAATGTAAACAATACATTCATCCTTGAATAAAGCATTGCTGTTTTACCCCTAGTGGCAACAACACATCTACAACCTTAGAACTTGCTGTCACTATCCCAGGTTAAATAGAGGTTGAACCCAACTATCATGCATAAATACCCCCTCTTGGAGTTACAAGTATTCACTGGCCAAGGCTTCAACAAGTAACGGAGAGCATGCAAGATCACAAATGACATAGACATGATAATATAATATTCAGCTCCACATAGGTATCAATATAAGTCAGATCCCAGCAAACACAACATGTAGCATTACAATAAGATGATCTTGATCATGATAGGCAGCTCACAAGATCTAAACATGATGGCACAAGTGGAGAAGACAACCATCTAGCTACTGCTATGGACCCATAGTCCAAGGATGAACTACTCACGCATCACTCCGGAGGCGGGCATGGCGATGTAGAGCCCTCCGGTGATGATTCCCCTCTCCGGCAGGGTGCCGGGAAGAGCTTCAGAACCCCCCGAGTTAGGGTTGACGACGGCGGCGGCAGCGAATATGTTCTGGATGAAAGGCTCGGTGTTTTAGGGTTTTCGCGTCTCGGGGAATAAATAGGCGAAGGGGCGATGTCGGCGGACCCCCGAGGGGCCCAAACCACCAGGCGCGGCTGGGCCCAGCCGCGCCAGGTGGTTTGGCCACCTCGTGGCTCTCTTCGTCTCTCCTTCGGACTCCGTGTACGTGCTGGAAAAATAGGGACTGGCCTTTTGTTTCGTGCAATTCCGAGAATATTTCCAGAAGTAACTTTCTGAAACCAAAAACAGCAGAAAACAGGGAACTGGCACTGTGGCATCTTGTTAATAGGTTAGTCCCAGAAAATGCATAAAAGTGATACGAAGTGTATATAAAACATGTAGCAAATGGTATAATATAAGCATGGAACAGCAGAAATTATGGATACGTTGGAGACGTATCAAGCATCCCCAAGCTTAGTTCTACTCGTCCTCGAGTAGGTAAAACGATAACAACAAATAATTTCTGAGGAGACATGCTTTCACACAATCTTGATCAATATATTGCAAGGCTCATGTCATGAATGAAGTGACTCAAAGCAATGATCTATAGTTTGCTAACAAATAGATAAAGAGTAAACAATGAATCATATAAGCAAAAACTTTTCATGAATAGTACTTTCAAGACAAGCATCAAAAAGTTTTGCATAAGAGGTAACTCATAAAGCAATAGATTCAAAGTAAAAGGCATTGAAGCAACACAAAGGATGATTAAGTTTCAGCATTTGCTTTCAACTTGTAACATGTATATCTCATGGATAGTTGTCAACATAAAGCAATATAACAAGTGCAATAAGTAAATATGTAAGAATCAATGCACACAAAGTTGACACAAGTGTTTGCTTCTAAGATAGAAAGGAGTAGGTAAACTGACTCAACATAAAGTAAAAGATAGGCCCTTCGCAGAGGGAAGCAGGGATTAAATCATGTGCTAGAGCTTTTTAAGTTTTCGAAAGCATATAGAGAGCACAAAATAAGTATTTGAGAGGTGTTTGTTGTTGTCAACGAATGGTAGTGGGCACTCTAACCCCCTTGTCAACCAGACTTTCAAGAGCGGCTCCCATGAAGGACGTTATCTCTACCAGCAAGGTAGATCATCCCTCTTCTCTTTTGTTTACACATGTATTTTAGTTTCTTTATAGATGACACTCCTCCCAACCTTTTGCTTACACAAGCCATGGCTAACCGAATCCTCGGGTGCCTTCCAACATTCACATACCATGGAGGAGTGTCTATTGCAAAATTAAGTTGCTTACTGATAAATCAGGGCAAAACATGTGAAGAGAATTATTAATGAAAGTTGTAATTAATTGGGGCTGGGCACCCCGTTGCCAGCTCTTTTTGCAAATTATTGGATAAGCGGATGTATATGCCACTAGTCCAGGTGAAAGTCTGTCAGAAGTAAATGACAAGATTGAAAGATAAAACACCACATACTTCCTCATGAGCTATAAAACATTGACACAAATAAGGAGTAATAAAGTTTTGAATAGTTTAAAGGTAGCACATGAAATATTTACTTGGAATGGCAGGAAATACCACATAGTAGGTAGGTATGGTGGACACAAATGGCATGGGTTTTGGCTCAAGTTTTGGATGCACGAGAAGCATTCCCTCTCAGTACAGAGTTTAGGCTAGCAAGGTTGTTTGAAGCAAACACAAGTATAAACCGGTACAGCAAGAATCACATAAAAACATATTGCAAGTATTATAAGACTCTACACTGTCTTCCTTGTTGCTCAAACATTTTACCAGAAAATATCTAGACCTTAGAGAGAACAAATATGCATCCCAAGTCTCAACAAGCTCTACGGTAGTTCTCCACTACTAGGCTTTAACTACATGATGCAAGAGCTTAAACATGATCTACTTGAGAGCTCAAAACAATTGCAAAGCATCAAATCAAAACAAGACAATGATCTACAAGAATGCATATGTCTTTTCCAATACCAACTACTACATGTAGCATTTTCTTTCTTCCAAACAAACACCAATAATTTATTTAAACATAAACTCTCCAAATGATAATATAATGCAGCAAGAGAGTATTTATAAACAAGTGCTAACAGCTCGAAGAGATGCATGAAAAACAGGAGCTAAAAGCACTGCAGTAGCTAGTTAAGAATACTCAACAAATATAAGTGAAGAACATGAGTATTCACATGAAAAAGCGGAGCGTGTCTCTCTCCCACACAAGGATTGCTAGGATCCGAATTTATTCAAACAAAAACAAAAATAAAAACACACAGACGCTCCAAGTAAAGCGCATAAGATGTGAAAGAATTAAAATATAGTTTCACTAGAGATGACCTGATAAGTTTGTTGATGAAGAAGGGGATGCCTTGGGCATCCCCAAGCTTAGACGCTTGAGTCTCTCTGAATATGGTTGGGATGAACCACGGGGGCATCCCCAAGCTTAGGCTTTTCACTCTTCTTGATCACATAATATCACCCTTCTCGCTTGATCCTTGAAAACTTCCTTCACACCAAACTCAAGACAGTTCTCATTAGAGGGTTAGTGCATAATCAAAAATTCTCATATTCTGTAATGATACAATCAATCCCAAAGCTTCTGGACATTAGCTACAGCCACCAATGCTTTGTGGAGCAAAGAAATCCACACAAACACAGTAAAAGAGCGAATGCAAAACAAAAGGCAGAATCTGTCAAAAACAGAACAGTCTGGAATGACGAATTTTTTCGAGGCACTTAAGTTGCTCAGATGGATCTGGCCTAAAATAATGAAAGTTGCGTACATATCTCAGGAATATGCGTGATTTTTCTCAGAATTTTTTGAATTTTCTACAGGGAGATAAGCTCAAATCCGTGACAGCTAAAAATCTGTCACTGCGCAGAAATCCAAATCTTGCATCAACTTTCAATATAGAACTTTACTTGGCACAACATTGCGATAAAATAAAGATACAAAGGAGTTGCTACAGAAGTAACAAAACTCCTTGACTCAAAGAAAACAAAAATAACAGCAAATAAAAACGATGGGTTGTCTCCCATAAGCGCTTTTCTTTAACGCCTTTCAGCTAGGCGCAGAAAGTGAAAATCAAGTGTTGTCAAGTGGCAAATCATTCAAATCATCAAAAGCTTCTTCCAACACACAGCTTGTAACAATGGGTATCTTAGATGTTCCTGGAGGTGTTTCATTACCTTTAACCGTACTAAAAGTTTTATCAATTTTAAGCTCATAATGAGTCTTTGGTTTTGGCACTTTAGGAACATACATAAACTTTTGCTCTCTACCCACATAAACTTTCTCCTTTTTAGACTTAAGAGAAGTAAAGGTTGAACTTAAGGTTTCAATAGCTTCCTCTAACTCATCAATTCTATGATTTTGGGTGTCATGGATATTATTATCCTCAAGAACAGTGATTCTTTCATTGATGGTGGCTATTGATTCATTAGTCTTACCAATACAATCAAGAAAATTTGGAAAAAAATTCTCCATAGAGTCTAACTTATTTATAACATCCTCCAAGGTGATCTCAACTTTAATATCTTTAGTGGGTGGTGTTCCTACCAAACTTTCAATAATATTACAGGCTTCTAAAGCAGGAGTACCCAAGAAATTTCCACCTGTAAGAGTGTCTAGAACATACCTATACCAACTAGAGATACCAACATAAAAGTTCCTAAGGAGGATAGTGGTAGAGTGTTTCTTAGTACATCTATGATGAGCATCACTAATTCTATACCAAGCATCTTTCAAATTTTCACCTCCTAGTTGCCTAAAAGAACGAACTTCAACTTCAGGAGCATTCATTTTGAAAAACAAAATCAAACTGAATTAAACAAGTAACTAATTTTTTTGTGTTTTTGATAAAGAAGCAAACAAACTAAATAAAAATAAACTAAGCAAGACAAATAACAAAGTAAAGAGATTGGGTGTGAGAGACTCCCCTTGCAGAAGCAATTCGTTTTCCCCGGCAACGGCGCCAGAAAACGTGTTGGTGGCTCTAGGTTAATAGTGCCAGAAACAATGCTTGTACGTCACACGTCAGTTGGGAACCCCAAGAGGAAGGTATGATGAGTGCAGCAGTAAGTTTTCCCTCAGTATGAAACCAAGGTTTAATCGAACCAGTAGGAAAACGAGGTTTGCTTCGAAGGTGTTGGTGAAGGAGTGTAGTGCGGCGCAACACCAGGGATTCCGGTGCCAACGTGGAACCTGCACAACACAATCAAATTACTTTGCCCCAACTTAACAGTGAGGTTGTCAATCTCACCGGCTTGCTGAAAACAAAGGGTTAAACGTATCGAATGGAAATGATGTTTGTTTGCATAAAACAGTAGAGAACAATGATTGCAGTAGATTGTATTTCAGATGTAAAAGAATGGACCGGGGTCCACAGTTCACTAGTGGTGTCTCTCCAATAAGATAACTAACATGCTGGGTAAACAAATTACAGCTGGGCAATTGACAATTGATAAGTGCATATAACATGCATGTGTGAGTTGTGGTGTCTACTATGAGATTCATTTGGGCATTACGACAAAGTACATAGACCGCTATCCAGCATGCATCTATGCCTAAATAGTCCACTTTCCGGTTAACATCCGTACCCCTTCCAGTATTAAGTTGCAAGCAACAGACAATTGCATTAAGTAATGTGCGTAATGTAAACAATACATTCATCCTTGAATAAAGCATTGCTGTTTTACCCCTAGTGGCAACAACACATCTACAACCTTAGAACTTGCTGTCACTATCCCAGGTTAAATAGAGGTTGAACCCAACTATCATGCATAAATACCCCCTCTTGGAGTTACAAGTATTCACTTGGCCAAGGCTTCAACAAGTAACGGAGAGCATGCAAGATCACAAATGACATAGACATGATAATATAATATTCAGCTCCACATAGGTATCAATATAAGTCAGATCCCAGCAAACACAACATGTAGCATTACAATAAGATGATCTTGATCATGATAGGCAGCTCACAAGATCTAAACATGATGGCACAAGTGGAGAAGACAACCATCTAGCTACTGCTATGGACCCATAGTCCAAGGATGAACTACTCACGCATCACTCCGGAGGCGGGCATGGCGATGTAGAGCCCTCCGGTGATGATTCCCCTCTCCGGCAGGGTGCCGGGAAGAGCTTCAGAAACCCCCCGAGTTAGGGTTGACGACGGCGGCGGCAGCGAATATGTTCTGGATGAAAGGCTCGGTGTTTTAGGGTTTTCGCGTCTCGGGGAATAAATAGGCGAAGGGGCGATGTCGGCGGACCCCCGAGGGGCCCAAACCACACAGGCGCGGCTGGGCCCAGCCGCGCCAGGTGGTTTGGCCACCTCGTGGCTCTTCGTCTCTCCTTCGGACTCCGTGTACGTGCTGGAAAAATAGGGACTGGCCTTTTGTTTCGTGCAATTCCGAGAATATTTCCAGAAGTAACTTTCTGAAACCAAAAACAGCAGAAAACAGGGAACTGGCACTGTGGCATCTTGTTAATAGGTTAGTCCCAGAAAATGCATAAAAGTGATACGAAGTGTATATAAAACATGTAGCAAATGGTATAATATAAGCATGGAACAGCAGAAATTATGGATACGTTGGAGACGTATCACCGTCCTCGTCACGCTCCACGGCGTCCTCATCGCGGGCGTCGTCCTCGCGCTCGTCCTCATCTAGCTCCCGCGCCTCCTCTCCGCTAACGCCGAGGCCGGAGCAGATGAAGGTGAAGGCGGAGCCGGAGCTCTCGCCGTTCATGGCGGAGCTCATAGCGGCGCAGGCGGGGACGGACGACGACGCCATTGCGGCGGCCGTCCAGGCCGCGTCGATGGACGACGTGCCGCCGCTCGACGGCCCCTCGGCCTGCGCCTGGTCGGCGCGTGACACCGCCAAGGAGAAGGGCGTGCCCTTCTTCGACCTCACCGTCGACGACGGCCCAGGACCGAGCCGCGTTAAGGAGGAGGACGACGGCGACGCGTGGAGCAGCGGCGGCGCAAGGAGCAGCGGCGGCGTGAAGGAGGAGGTGAAGGAGGAGGAGGAGGACCCCTACTACGCCTTCAGGCGCCGCTACCGGGGCCAGTAGATTAGGTTTAGTTTTTTTAAATTTCATTCGAATCTGTAAAATTTCCTAAAGTTTGAATGAAAATCGCCGAAGTTTAAGTTTACAAAAAAAATATTTGGGCGCCGCGAGTGGGGAGCGACGACGCCCAAATGGACAAGTTAGTCCGGACGGCGCCCAAAGGACCTGTCTGGACGGCCTTTGGACGCCCATTTGGGCGCCGCGAGTGGAGACGCTCTTAGTCTTGGTGTTACCGACCAAACTAAATGTCCTCCGACGGGTTAGTTTAAAAGAAAAACATTCTATCTAAAGTTAAATGTTAGATGAGGTGAAAAGGTACGTACGAGACAATGCATGAGATTTTAGGTTTGAATCCCACACGAGACAAGATGCATTATTTTTTATATCTTCAGAGTCTACACCTTTAGTCGGAACGAGATCGTCTGCAGTTGACAAATACTCTCTCCGTCCCAAAATATAAGGCGCGCTATTTTGTGCTGGTCTTCGGTGTTCAACTTTGACCGTTAATATATAATAAATTATGTGGATCTGGAATGTATAAATGGTACCGTTGGATTCGTCTTGCACAATGTGTTCATTCCATATATTTTTATAATGATTTTATGGTAATATTATAAGTACAAATCATGGTCAAAGTTGGACGTCGTTGACCAGCGAAATTAAAGGACGCCTTGTATTTTGGGATGGAGGGAGTACAACTTGTCTCTGCAGTTCTCATCCAAGCTAATTTAATAGGCCTCCAACCGGCCCATGTGAGCCCATCCCGCACTCCTAATTATCCCCTCGCGACTCCAATCTCCGCCGCCGTAATCGCTCGCTCATTCCCCAGGCCGCGCGGCTCCTCCGTCGTCGCCGGGCACATCACCGAAGCGCCCCGGTGCTCCCGTCCTCTTCTGGCGCCACACCGGATCGGGCGCTGTCGTCCTCGCTAGGCGCGGCGCGCGCGTCGCTGGTGCCGTCCGTCGTTCCTTTGACGCCGTTGCAGGCACTAGATCGGTGCAGGGGCTCCATCCTCGCCAGGTGCGTCACCGGAGCGGCGCGGCGCGGCGCGGCGCGGCGCTCTCGACCTCTCGTCACCAGATCGGTGCAGCACTCGACCGGCAGTGCCGTCCTGGCCAGGGGCGCGCGAGGTGTCGGCGCTCGTCTCCCCGCTACCACGAACGAGCCTCATTGCTGACAAAGCTGCTGCGCCGTGTCTGGTCTTGTGACACCGTTCCTCACC
The DNA here is from genome assembly GCA_947311845.1 of Poa pratensis. Taxonomy (NCBI): domain Eukaryota; kingdom Viridiplantae; phylum Streptophyta; class Magnoliopsida; order Poales; family Poaceae; genus Poa; species Poa pratensis. The sequence goes on from CAMZMU010000047.1 coordinate 40,543,611, forward strand.
ACGCCGGCATTTACCTTCCTGTCACCGCGACGCTCAGCATAGTGGCCGCAGATGTTGCGCTCATGGCTAGCCGCTCGTGGTGGTCAGGACTCAGGAAGATGTTTATCACTGTAAAATGTGCTTCAAAGTGTTTCTTACTGTAAAATGTGCTTCAAGGTGTATCTGTAAATCTTTCAGGTGCTACCATGCTGTAAATGTTAGCAAAATGTAAATTGTCACTCAATAGGAATTGACACTCGTTGTAAGATGACATTGGTTTATACATAAATGTTCTGGAATGCGTTTGTCAATGCAATGAACAAAAGTTGTTGCTGACTATATTTTTTTGTCATCGAGCCTGAAACAACATTGTCACAAAAGCTGCTAGCAAACTGCTGATGGTTGCTGACTATACGAACATGATGGCATTGCTGTTGGTGAGCCATATATTCCATGGATGATCTGTGCTACTAGAATTCACCAACAACACCATCTGTCATTGATCCCTGCAAAATAAAAGAACAATCATTCAACATCATAGCCATGTATGGTTCAGAGAAAAGGTTTAGTACTTTGAAATATTACCGTCAATAGTTGAGAGAAGGAATTAATGGCCATGTAGAGGCTCCCACGTGAGTGGGGTCTGGGGAAGGGAAAAACCGAGGCAAGCCTTCCCCCCGCAAAATCTGCGGAGAGGCTGCTTCGAACCCATGACCTGGTGACTCAGTGAGACAGCTCTCACCACTGCACCAGGCCATGTATTTTTCAGAAATCCCTTCCTCAGGCAAAGATGACATTTGTACTGTTGCGCCATCATTGACAGTCACTTGTATAGTTTCTTGCTCCTTCGGATAAAAGAGAATCAAATAGTTAAATACAATTGAAACTTTTTGCAGTGCATACAACTAGAGAGAATCTGATATGTTTTGTGTCGTCGCATACCTTTGAACATTTTTCTTTTTTCTTATCACGGACCTTAAAACTTTTTTCTTTTTTCTTGTCACACACATTTGAACTTTTTTCTATTCGTGTTGCCTTCCTTTTTTGTAAACTTCCGCTTCTTGTCAAGCCAAGTTCTTTTACGCTTTGAGGTTTTTGTTTCCACCTCCTTTTCTTTAGGCTTGCTGAACTCAACAATTCAATGGGCAGAATAACATTGGTGGGAGTGATGACATGATCCAAAGGACTTGCAACACCATTGATTTCTTCTTCAACTTGCTTGCTGAGAATGTCAAGTGCATTATTTACTAATAAGGTGCACTTTGGATGGCTGGCAACTCGATGTGCCAAATGGAGAAATTTGCGAGTCATATCTTTATAGCGAAGCATATCATCTAATTTTGGATTTTCTATTATGTCTCAGCCTTGGTTGTCCTGTACTGTTCCGCTGCGTGCTTCCCGTGTCCATCTCTTCAGTACATATTGTGAGGGAAGTGTTTTGATATTCATCAAATCAAGGACTTTTAGAGCATGGCCACGTAGTATTCCGATTCTATTGAATTGCCCACAGCTGCATGTATTGGTTTGCTTTAAAGGACCACCAATAACCTTGTACTCCTTCTAGAAGGTAAAATTTTCATCAAAGACTCCCAATTGTTACAAGATATTCATTTTCGCATTCTAATGTTGTGGTGCAAGCTACCATTGACCTCTCATACTCACCTTGAAAAGCTTCAAAAATAGGTGATGTGTATAGCTTGCTAGCTTGAATTAACATAGGTGTCCTCATTTTGATTCTAGGTAATTTTTTCCTTGATTCAAATTCAGATTGCAGTTCTTTCTTTCTTTTATATTCCACAACCCTTTCAAAATGCTTAAGAAATCGGATTATATCAAAATCTGATTTGAAATGTCGCTTCAGGTCACTATTCAGACTCTCACTGAGTTGTGTACTTCTCATCCCTAATATGAACACATCCTTCATATAACATTCAACCTATTTTTCTCTTACCTTGTATATACTATTCAACCAAGTTTGCTTTTTTGCCTTTGACCTCATTACGTTAAATGCATCTTGAAATGTTGCTTCATCTTCATACTCATACGTACATGGACTAAAATCTGATAGAATACTTGGTTCTTTATTGCTGTCTTCTACTTCCTGATTGGGAGAAGCACCTGATTCTTCATCATCTGGTTCAGCGAGATGCTTGACAACATTCTGTATAATGTGAAAAGTGCACAGACCATGCCATGCTTCTAAAAATACTTCCTTAACTGCTTTTTCCATTGCATAATCTTGATCAGTATATATTGTTTTAGGTTGCTTGTCATTATGAGCTCTCAGGAAGATCTCAAATAGCCACTTGAAAGATTCAAATGTCTCATCGTACATGAGAACTACACCAAAAACCACTGTTTCCCTGAAATGATTGAACCCAACAAATACGCCAGAAGGCCTACTCTCCTTGTTAGTACCAAAAGTAGTATCAAACCTGACAATATCACCAGAATATGCATAGTCAATGAGCATTTTAGCATCAACCCAGAATATGTTTGCAATTTGTTCTTCTCGGGCCATCCGCAATGCATATTGAAATGATGGGTTCTCAGCAATTTTTTCCTGAAAATACATAAGCATGCTTTCTGCTTGACCATATACCATCTCCCGTTGCCGCTTGCCCCATAAATAGTTCTTGTGGTCCTGAAGTGTATAACTGAGATTAACTAAACCCCTAACTTGGATGCAAGCCAACTCATGAGCAGCTTTGGGCCCAATTCCAGCATCATCAGCGGTCTCAATTTCAAAACCTTGTTACTCTGAAATTTTTCTTTGGGACACCATCAAGTGTGAGGTTTGTGGCAGCTGAAGGGTATGATTGTGTTCCAAAAATAGATCGGTCACTTTATAATTTTTCTTATTCTTGTCCATTATAAGTCCCATGCGAACTTGACAGTTGGTCCTAGTTTTAGCTCTTGGACACTTTGTTAGATAATCTCTTTTATCTGGCTTTCTCTGACCCTCGTTTGCACAAACAAATCTGCAGGAACTAACCTTTCTATCTAACTTTTCCTCACCTCAAAGCTTTTCTGACCTCTATAGCTAATCCAAAACATCCAAGCCTCATCTATAGTACTGAACTCCATGTCAATATGAGGTAAAACATTAGGAAGCAAGCCCTCCCTACAAGAAAACAGAAAAAAGATGACATGATATTAGGTGGCGAACTGAACAACTACAATCCATCCCTAAATTAGTTGGACCACAAAAAACAATCATGGCGTTACACACCTATTTTCTTCCATGTTAAATATGCAAATTATGTTTTCATTCAAGCAAGTTGATGTTCCCTTCAAGCTTCCATATCAGATCTCCTTCAATCTATCAATTCCAGCAAAATCCAGTGAGGGAGGACAAAAAAAATCAAATTAGAACAACACGTCACAGCAAAGGGATGACGTGAGTGCAGAAGTCCACCTGCTTACTGATCGAGAGCACCACAGCAGCAGCAGTCCGATCCCGGCGCCCGCCCTTTCCCTTCTCGCGCCAAAAACGCAGTCCCGGCGCCAAAGTATCGAGTAATCGCGCCAGAACCAAAATACAGCTGCTCTGTTGTACAGTTTTTTTTTTTCGAGTGGACGCGGCTCTGTTGTTTGGGCCGAATCCCAGCTAGCTGAGGGGGGCAGCACTTATGCTCTGGCCACCGTTAGATATGAATGAACGCCCAGATGTTCAGCAACCGTAGAGAGAAGTCATTTGGCCAACTGCAGAGGATCTCATTCCCTTCCCCTTTAGTCCGGGTCAAGGCAACCGGTGTCCGGGACTAAAATCATCTGTCCACTACTGCGGCGTCCTCGAGGCTTCGCCGACACCACGACTCACCGCTCGCACCATGTAGCGTCCACCTTCCGGTTGCTCCCGAGGTCGTAGCCGCCGCCAAGAAGTCCTCCACAGTCATACCACCGCCAGTTGCTTGTGGACAGGTATGGTCTTCTTCCCGCGTTCGCTTCTTTCCCTTCCGGCATCCATGGGCGATCCGCATTGCAAAAACAGTGTAGTGCCAAGAGGCGGCAAACTACTGCTGATTGATACCTCGCTAGGTTACGTAGATCCGAATTCGTGACCAAATCTAATCTATTTCTTAGCGAATCAATCATCCGTCTGCTTCGTTCTTCAGATCTGTTTTGTACGTTGTGAGTTGTGACCAAGTGGTTGCTTTTTTCTTTTACATTTCTTTGATATTTTTTCCTTTTACTTTTCCCTTTTCTTTTCCTTCATTTTTATGTTTGTATTTGGATTAACCTATGCTAGGCTAAAGTGCTAGAAATATTCTGCTTCCCCTCATTAGTGCATCGAGTTAATAGCCCTATCCTCCACTTCTTGGCATCATGTGATTGCAGAAAATTGTGGGTAAAATACTTGAGTCACGCTAGGAATTGAGCTTATTTTTGCCACTGAGGTGATGTTGGAATAATGGAATTAGAAAGAAAATATATGGTTACAAGCTCACAGTGTTGTCAAGATGAACGTTGCTGAAAAGATGAGGTCGAAGGGTCGATGTAAAAAGAACAGTTAGAAACAGCAATTAAAAGTAGTCATGTGTCCGCGGTAGCCTTCTCCTTAAACCTTGGACAAAAATAGTGTAACAAATGTAATAATGCTGAACAATAGAGATATTAACTCGAGGTAATGAAAACATAAAATTTATGCTTTTTTAAACATACAAAGTATGAACTAATATTCCAGGGTATGGTTTGCAGTCATCTTATATATGAAATTAGAAATAAATTCTAATTATAGCTTGAATCTAATCTTTCACACTAAATTTTTTCCATACAAAACTATATAATTTGGGAACACCTAGGCCGGGTGTTAACGGCTAGTAAGACTAAACTGACCGTGTCTAAGTGATTCACAACCAGTTTTCCCCAAACTGTATATCTTTGGTGCTGTTAGCAATGTATTGGACTGCTCATTTAAATTTTGTTTAATTCTACCTGTCATGTTAATTGGTAATCTAACGTTGCAGTATCTATGTCAGTCAGATGACGCAACACTTGGTTTCAAAAAAGATGACGCAACACTTCTCTGTCCGGAATGTCACCAATGCCGCCATGGCGTGGGCGGCCAGCCCGGTGGGCCTCTTGGTCCGCATGGAGGCGCTGGTCACAGTCAGCTGTGCCCTGCTTGCGATGCTCGTCTTCCTTGGCTCCGGCCGCCGCACCAGCCGCAGCGCTGCCTTCCGCTTCATTGTCTGGTTGGCGCTGATGCTGTGCTACCCGGCGGTGTCCTACACCATTGGGCTCATGCAGTCCAGTTCCTTCCAAAACAACCTGGTCGTCGTGTGGGCCTGCTTCCTTCTTGGCTGTGCCGACGGCATCTTTGCATCCAGCGTCGACGACTCCGACCAGCAGGCCCGCACCATGCTCAACCAGGCCACGCAAGTCATCTACGTGCTGCTTCTCCTCCTTTCATACATCAATTCTCTGGAGCTGCAGCTGATAATACTCCTGCTGCTGCACTGGGCTCTGAACGTCGCCAAGCTCGGGATGCGCCTATGGGACCGGCTCTTAGCTGGCCGGGAGCGTGTCCTCACCGCCAACAACTGGCTCATCTCCAAGCACATGGGGCACGAGGATGTGAGAAGCATCTGGGATTTCGATCCTGCCACCATGAAGGGATACAAGTACGTGGTAATCGGCGAGAAGGACGTGGAGGACGGCTGCGCAGAGTACAAGCTTGCAAATGACCTCATCACGGTGGATAGAGTCTGGCAACACGAGGGGAATGGGAACCTGCTAAGCAAGGACAGCACTTTCTCACGCACGCTCAAGGATCGGTGCCTTTCCTTTGCACTGTTCAAGCTGCTCCGGCGACGCCTCAGCCCGAACCCACTCCAGGAGTGTGATGACATCAGGACACTGGTCTTTGTCCGAAGGGGCCTCGCCGGCGGGGATTCAAGCGAAGATTTTGAGAGGATGTACCGGGTGATCGAAGTGGAGCTAGGTTTTCTCTTCGACTTCTTCTACGCACGGTACCCATCGCCAAAGCAGTCTCTGATCCCAGAAACAGTCACCTTTGTGGTGGCCGTGGCGCTGAGCCTGTCCACTCTCTTGTCCCCGGCATTGCTGCGCTACCATAACTCCCAGGCGGGCAACAGGAGCTTGGTCACAACAGGCGTCGACATCTGGCTGACAGGATTTGTGATAGCCTTGTTCATGATCCTGCAGTTATTTCAGTACTTGTCACTGATTTTGTCTGACTGGCACAAAGTGAAGATGTTATGCCGGTACCTACGCAAACCTTCGTGGCAAGGGCACCCCATTTGGGAGAGGCTTCTGTGGCTCATGTTCCGTGCGACGCTGACAACAAGTTACTGGAGCAACTCATTGGGGCAGTACTCCCTCTTACATGCCTGTCTTGAGAATGAACGCTCCTGCCTCGCACACATGCCGCTGCACAAATGGATCAAGGGTTCCCTGAACCGAGCAAGGACGGTGAGTCACCGGAACCTGCCTGTCACTGTGAAGCGTGCCATCCACCTGTTACTCCGGTCGGAGTGGCTGACCAATCTCAAGTACGGCGACCGCACGCTGCAGAGGAACAACATGCTACAGGACCTGGATTGGTCGACCTCAAGGTACCAGTACGACGCCGTGGGAAGCATCCTTGTTTGGCACATCGCAACCACAATTTGCAGCGCCAAGATGCTGTCCCAGCAGCTGGCCACCACCAGTAGTGGCCAGTCACAACGCCCTACAGACAATGACAGCCGCCGCCGCACCATCGCCGAGAACCACGAGGTGGCCACCACGCTCTCCAACTACTGTGCCTACCTGCTGTTCCAAGCGCCGGAGCTGGTGACAGACCAGATATATGATGCACGGCTATTGATGGAAGCCCTGCAGCTAAGAGTGCATAAATTCCTTAAAAACAATGGCTGCCGTTCCAAGGATGACATGTTCGACAAGTTGTCCAGGTCCGAATCCCTCGACCTGGACCTGGAGAGTGGGCATGAAAAGACGGCTGTCCTGGTCGATGGCATAAAGCTTGGTGATCAACTATCAAACATGGTGGCGGATGAGGTGAGGTAGCGCGGTGGAAATTGATATCCGAGATGTGGGTAGAGTTGCTGTTGAGTGTTGCTCCCTCGGATAACGTGACGGCGCACGTCAAGAAGCTGGCCACCGGTGGTGAATTTATCACACACCTCTGGGCTTTATTGACACACGGGGGAATGATCCAGAAGCCAACAAAACCGTCCTATGATTTATGAAAGGTACTGCGTATGCGTTCATAAGGCATTCCCAATACATAAACCATCATAGTTTCTATGCACATTAATTGTACTGCCATCTAAGCGCTTTGCTAATGTGGCGAGGTAGTTATTGAAGAGAGAGCAAAAATCATAGAAACCGGATCTAAGTTAGAAACCATGTCTACACGAGAACCAAGACATGAAAGGATGTGATTTGTTGAGAATAGAGAGAGAATATATGTGATTGGATAAAAATTTGTTCCATAAAAACTATGCATTGGAACCATGGTTTCTATATATAATGTCTATAAAAATTAATAGATATAGAAACTACATGTAATTTCTAGCATGAGACTGCCCTAAGTTTACTACCATTTTTTACACTCCATTTAGTCCAACAAAAATGTAACTTTGATTTCTGCTATTAAGTGAGATTGGTGATGTGAAGTCGTTACCGTAAAATTAGCTGTGTAAAGTAGTATTTCAACTAGAATAGTGCTAAGTGTTGAATATTGGAAACTGCACCCATTGTAAAATGTTAAAGTGCACCTTCCATGCCGAATATACTCGTTGTTAGATGCATGCAAAATTTAGTTGTTGCATTTGGGTACAAGGCGAGAATGCAACATTTATTAATTGGCCCCAGCTAATTTCTTGGTCTACCTGGAAACCTATATTTTTTACGATAAATATATAAACAAAATAAAATACCCTTTATTTGATATACTACCTCTGTTCATAAACATAAGGACTTCTGCCTAGGCTGGTCTTATCGTGTAAAAGAATGTTGTTTTAGCTAGTTGTATATCTATAAAAAATTGTATAAAGAAAAATAGAAAATCGTGCTGTGATTTGCTAAACAGATAAGGGAGCGACTTTGTATGTGTAAATGATACAGAAAGATTCTTCTTCAGGTATGGCTTGAAGTAGTTAGTAGAACAGTCCAAGTTCTACTGTTCAATTTTGAAGAAGGGGCACCGTATGTATCTCCTCTGAGAAGAGCCATAGAAATTAATTTAGATTAGAGTCCCCTTTTCTTAGTACGAACCCTTCCTCTCTTCTCTGTCTTAACACAAAGTTGTAAAAATCCAAGAGAATATCAAAAGAATTCCATGCATGAGTCACAATAATCGTGTTGTGTTAACTCTGAAATATTTTCTTGACGAACCAAACTGAACCCACATACTTGAACCTGTAAATGGTTACAAAGCTTTCCTTTCGGTTGTCCAGATGATGGTTTTTGACCATTGGTACATTACAACCTCGTCTGAAGAACCTGTAGCTTTGATGTTATTATAGCTTGATGTTTTCTCAACTGGTAAGATACCGCCGTTTTGCAAATCCTTACTTGTTTCCACGTTAGTCCTCAAGGTACACTGATACAAGATCAACCACGCTTTTGTGGCATGATGCTTAACATCTGCATCCAGATATGAATTAGCAAAAAGCAGGCTCTAGTATATAGGATAAAGTACAAAACAAGTGTAAAAATGCATAGCTTAAGAGGGCTATTCTGGAATAGTGAGGGTTTTCGTGACCCTGGAAAACACTTGTTTGTTCAAGAATCTATTCGGGAGAGAAAATTAGACTTCTTAGCGTTATCGGAGACCGGGAGATCTAATTTTGCTACTCCCTTTTTGAGTCATTTAGCGGCTGGTCAAGATTTTAGTTGGTTCTGTTTACCGATCGGGTGGGATGCTTCTAGGGGTAAACGTAGGCACGCTTCAAGTTACAAATGTCTAAGTCGGAGATTTCTGTGTTAAACTATTTCTGAAATCTAGAAGTGATGGGTTCCAGTGGGTTTTAGTGTCGGTGTATGGGGCTGCTCAGGATGAACACAAACCCCAATTCTTATCAGAGTTAGTTCGATTATGTGAAAATGAACCATTACCAATGATGGTGGGTGGGGATTTTAATATAATTCGAAAACCTGAAGAAAAGAACAATGCTAATTATAACCCGAGGTGGCCAATCATGTTTAATGCGATAATTCAGAGTCTTGAACTGAGAGAACTCGAGCTCTCGGGCAGGCAATATACGTGGGCTACTAGGCGAGAAAATCCTACTTTTGAGAAGCTCGATAGAATTCTTACGACTACTGAGTGGGAACAAAAATACCCTCTAGTTACGGTACAGGCTTTAACTAGGGTGGGTTCGGACCATACCCCATTGTTTGTCGATTCGGGAGGACACGCACATGTCGGAAACACCGCTCGCTTCTCATTTGAGCTTTCGTGGCTGAGAATGGAAGGATTTTATGAGATGGTGGCAGCCGAGTGGGCTGCGCCGGCTAGGGGCGATTCACCCATTGAGGTATGGCAGAATAAAATAAGACATTTGAGACGTTTTCTTAAAGGTTGGGCTAAAAATCAAAGTGGAAAATATAAAAAGGAGAAAGAAAGACTGTTAAAAATTATTGATGACCTTGATATCAAGGCTGAAACTAATCCTTTATCGGTATCTGAGCGAGATACGTTGAGGGAAGCAAATGAGAGGATTTGTTGCCTCCGGAGATGAGGAAACTAAATGGGCACAACGGGCCAAAGTGAAACACATCCAGGAAGGTGGAAACAATACAAAATATTTCCACCTTATTGCTAATGGTAAGCATAGGAAAAAGAAAATATTTCAATTAGAGCAAGATGAAGGAACAATTTTTGGGCAGGAAAATTTAAAACACTACATTTCGGAATATTACAAGAAGCTATTCGGCCCCTCTCTGCCAAGTGATGTTATCATGGACGAAAGTAATACACATGATATACCGCAATTATCATTAGAAGAAAATAATATCCTTACAGCCGATTTCTTAGTGAAAGAGGTGTATGATGCTATTTCTCAAATGGAGCTGAATAAGGCGCCCGGACCTGATGGTTTCCCGGCCGAGTTCTATAAAACCTTTTGGGAGGTTATTAGGAACGATTTAATGGCTTTATTTGTTCAGTTAAAACAAGGAAATTTGTCCTTGTTCAAACTAAACTTTGGAGTTATTACTCTGCTCCCCAAGAAAGATAATGCGGTTCAGATACAGCAATATAGACCAATATGTCTTCTCAATGTCAGTTTTAAAATATTCACAAAAGTAGGTACTAATCGAATTACTGAAATTGCGCAAAAAATCATTAGGCCGACAGTCGGCCTTTATGCCTGGACGCCACATTTTAGAGGGTGTGGTGGTCTTACACGAAACTGTCCATGAGCTTCAAAGGAAGAAGATGGATGGAGTTATTTTTAAAATTGACTTTGAGAAAGCATATGATAAAGTTAAATGTCCCTTCCTTCAGCAAGCTTTGCGTACGAAAGGCTTTGCACAGGAATGGTGCAACTGGATTACACAATTTGTTCAGGGAGGAAGTGTCGGGATACGGGTAAATGATGACATCGGTCATTATTTCCAAACAAAAAAAGGTCTCCGACAAGGTGATCCGTTGTCTCCTATGTTGTTTAATATAGTGGCGGATATGCTGGCCATTCTTATCGCAAGGGCGAAGGAGGATGGCCAAATAGGTGGTCTGATCCCTCATTTAGTAGAAGGGGGCCTATCTATCTTACAATATGCAGATGATACTATATTGTTCATGGAACATGATTTGGACATGGTTGTGAACATGAAACTTATATTATGCATATTTGAACAATTGTCGGGGCTTAAAATCAACTTTCATAAGAGTGAAATTTTTTGTTTTGGAAAGGCAAAAGAGGTAGAAGATCAATACAAACAAATCTTCGGATGCGAGTCTGGTTCTCTCCCGTTAAATATCTAGGTGTGCCGATCCACTATAGGAAACTTCGGAATTCTGAGTGGTACCCAGTGGAAAGCCGTTTCGAAGGCAAGTTGGGGTGTTGGAAGGGTAAGATGCTATCCTACGGGGATCGCCTTGTCCTGGCCAATTCGGTTCTAACAAGTCTACCAATGTTTATGCTGTCTTTCCTGGAAATACCAAAAGGGGTACGTAAAAGATTGGATTTTTATAGATCTCGATTCTTTTGGCAGAGTGACGAAAATAAGCGAAAATATAGATTGACAAGATGGAACATCATATGTAGACCGAAAGATCAGGGTGGTCTAGGGGTGGAAGTGCTTGAACTAAAGAATAAGTGTTTACTCAGTAAATGGCTGTTTAAACTTTTAAATGAAGAGGGGGTTTGGCAAGAATTGTTGCAAAACAAGTATCTTCATAGTAAAACTTTAGCTCAGGTGGAAGCACAACCATCCGATTCACCTTTTTGGAAGGGTCTTATGAGAGTGAAAGAAGACTTCTTTAGTAGAGGGTCATTTCAGGTTGGTAATGGGGAAACCACAAGGTTTTGGGAAGACACTTGGCTAGGTAATTCTCCATTGAAAAATCAATATCCATTGTTATACAACATTGTGCAACAGCAACATGTTTCGGTTCATGATGTATTTCACAATGGGCCACCTTTAAACATAACCTTTCGTAGGGCTTTAGTTGGAAACAAGTGGGATATGTGGTCTCATTTATGTGTTAGACTAATGGATATTACTCTCAATGATGTTTCGGATAGCTTCACTTGGAAATTGACACAAAACGGGTATTTAGAGTTAAATCTATGTATGAAGACTTAATGAATGATCATACTAGATTCTTACAAACATACTTGTGGAAATTGAAAATTCCGCTGAAAATTAAGGTCTTTATGTGGTTCCTTCATAAAAAAGTTGTGCTTACTAAAGATAATTTAGCGAAACGAAATTGGAAAGGTGACTCTCGTTGTTCCTTTTGTGGGAATAACGAAACTGTTCAACATTTATTTATTTCCTGCCAATTTGCACAACTGATTTGGAGAGTTGTTTTCTGTACCTACAATATTCCTCCCCCACCAATATTACTAATATGTTTGGGAATTGGCTGAATGGGGTAGATAAAAAGACCAAAGATAGGATACGTATCGGCGTTTCTCCTATTTGTTGGTCGATTTGGAATTGTAGGAACAATCTTGTTTTTAACAGGAAAGAATCTTTTCATGTCTTACAGGTTATCCATATGGCGGTGCACTGGATCCAACTATGGGCCTTCTTGCTATCTACGGACCAGCGAGACCTTATGGTGGCTGGATGCACGCGACTCCTGTTGGTGGCACAGGAGTTTTTCTACCGGCATACGTGGCAGCATACTAGTTTACTTTCGTAGTGCGCTAGAGGCTTTGCTTTTATCCGGTTGAGGCTTGTCTCAATCTTCTTTGTGATTGTTTGAGATGTAAAACTATAATTGACATAAACTTGGTAATAAATGGCTGTGTGCATCACTCGATGCAGAGCCCGGGACATCCCCATTTCTAAAAAAAAGTATATAGGATAAAGTAGTGTTTTATTCTTTAAAGCGAAGCCTGTTCATTGTGGGCACGGAAAATGAACCTAGACGGTTTCGGCTTATTATTCCCATCATCATTCTAAATTCGACACCGGTACCCCCCCCCCCTCCCCCCTCCCCCCAAGCAAATATAACAAAAAATCATTATATTATTAATACAAAAACAGATCCTCTGAACATTTGATTAACCAAATATGCAATGAAGCATTATCCACCCATTAGTTCCACAGGGCATTTTGCATACCAAGCCGGGTCATGTGAAATGGGCATGCATGGGATAGACGCAGGTAGAGAAGTGTGTCCTGCTCGCAGTAATAAAAATCAGATAACAAATTTAGTTACAGGCGACCAAACAAACTCAAGCAGCCCTCTATTTGATATCTTCCTAATATCCTTAAAAATTGGTCAGTTGTCCAAGCATTTTTTTAAACGAAATTGTTCAAGCAATTATAGTTCTTCAACTCCTCTGGTCCTGTCACACTAAGTTTTAAAAATAAAACCAGATGTACACCATATATGTGTCTAGGAAATCAAATTACACATATATCGATAAACTACAATAGTATCAAGGGACAATACTTTATTATATAACAAAAATAATATTATATAAAGACAAGATATTTGTCGGAGTAGCAGACACATTCTAATCTTGAAGTGAAGCCTCCAAGAGCCACAGGGATGGCTGACTAGAGGTAACGTACGCCTAGCACTTCTGTCAGTCTCGTGAGAACCCTTAATGTCTTCTTCAATATTCTGAGCAACTTTGACCGAAGGCTGGGAGTGTGGGAGAAATAACAAGGGTGAACACATGTCGTACTCAACAAATATAACATGGGCGAATGAAGGCTCAAAAGGCTAGACACTATTGAACTGTGGTAGGCATTTTTAGTAGAGCAAGTTTTAATATTAAAGCCTGAGTTGCTAAGTTGTGCTTCAGCTCCAATTCCTATATGATCATAAGTAATAGCAATAATACTCATGCAACTAAACATGCGCCTGATTTTTTCGCAACGAATGGACCCAATCCACAATTGGACCCAAAACTCATGTTTGCTGGGTTTTCGGCAGTTTTCGTTGCCGTCGGAACATAGTTGCAAAACTCGGCCGGGAGGCCCGTTCTTGCCACTGATGCACCAAAAACTTGCAATAAAAAAAACTCATGTTTGGTGGGTTTTGGGCAGGTTTCGTTGCCATTGGAACAGAGGAACTCGCACAGAAGGGCCGTTCTGTCCACTGATGCATCAAAAAACTTGCAGTTGAATTTTTGGCAATGAACACACCCAATCCACTTCGTCCAGCACTCATGTTCGGTGCGTTTTCGGCAGTTTTCGTTGCCATTGGAACAATGGCTCGAAACTCGCCCGAGAAGGTCGTTCTGATCAGTTTTGCACCAAAAAATTGGCTATTGAATTTTTGGCATCGAACGCAACCAATCTACTCCGTTGGACACAAAACTCATGTTTGGTGGGTTTTCGGCAGTTTTCGTTGCCATCGGAACACCGGTGCGAAACTCGTTCAGGAGAGCTGTTCTGGCCACTTTTGCCAAAAAAAAAACCATGCAGCTAATTTTTTTTTCAATGAACGTGTAAGGAAAATTGACCCTAAGCCCATTTACTTTGGATTTTGGTGTTTGATGATCAACAATACCAAATTGGACTAATGTGTTTACGAGTAATTGTTTTGTAGTTCAATAGGGTGCAAGGCGTGGCTTGGACGAAGACAACAAGGTGATCCGATGATCAACACCTCAAGCAAGACCTAAAGTAGCACAAAATAAGACCCAAGATATCAAGCAAAGTCCAAGCACGAAGATGGGAACCAAGCCAGGCGCAAAGATCACGAAGAAACAAGTCAAGGAAGGGTTCAGAGGCGACCGGACGCTGTGACCGCATGCCCCGACCGAACGCGACCGGACGCGTCCGGTAGCAAACCCTAGCGCAGATGCTCCTGTCCGTGTGACCGAACGCTGAGGCGGCCGAGGACCGGACGCGTCAGGTCCACTGTTCATCGTCGCAACAACGACACAGTGTGAACCGGACGCTGGCAGAAGATCGACCGGACGCGGGAACAGAAGCGTCCGATCGAGTCCAGAGAGGTTCCAGAGAGGCGCAGTTGCGACCGGACGCGTCCGGTGGCATATGACCGGACGCGCTCAGCGTCCGATCAGTTGATCACGCCGAAGGCCAAGTGACCGTTGTGAGTGACCGGACGCGTCCGGCAATACGAAGACCGCGTCCGGTCGTTGTCAGAAAAGCTGCATTTGATCCCAACGGCTACCTTCTCACTTGGGGGTTATAAATACCACCCCAACCGGCCAAGACAAGGATGGAGACTTGAGGAAACATACCAAGGGTGTTGTTACACCATTTTAGTGATCTCCACATGAATAGTGCTTAGTGATTCATTAGGTGATTAGCGTAGGTGCTTTGCGAAGTGCTTAGGTTGATTAGACCACCGCTTATGCGCTTGCTCTAGGTTTAGGCCTAGTGTTTAGTGAGGTTTGCATACCTCTTATCATTTGGTGCTTGCGCGCACCGTTGTTGTACATCAGAGGGGCTTGTAGTCTTGCGAGATCACACCAACCGCGTTTGTGGTGTGGCCGTCACCGTGTATCGAAGGGAACAAGGCCCGCGGCGGTTCGACCGGAAGCTTGATAGTGAAGACGGCGGGGAGCGGTCCGGGAGAGGCTTGCCGGAAGGCACACCGGAGACCCACTTGCGCGTGGGGAAGGCCCGGAGCTATCCACGGAGTTACCCGACCGGGAGCTTGGCCGTTGCGCGGGATTCCTTGCGAGGGGCTCCAACGAGGACTAGGGGGAAGCTCGAGCGCTTCTCGATACCTCGGTAAAACTACCGGAGTCGTCGACGGGAGTTTGCATCTCTACCTCATCTTTACCTTCCGCATTTACATTGTTACCTAGGTTGTGTGCTTTACTTTCCTAGCTTAGTTGATAGGATTAGAACCTAGGTTGCATAACTCTTTTGCGGTAGAGATAGCAACACATTAGCAAAACCGTAGTTGCACATCTAGATAGATCACTTTCTTGCATAGGTTTTGCTAAGGTGAAATTAGAGGCCAAAAGTTCAGAGAGTAGAATATTTAAGTTGCCTAATTCACCCCCCTCTTAGACGTCACAAGTTCCTTCAATTGGTATCAGAGCCGGTTGGCTCAATTTGGATTTTTGGCTTAACCGCCGTTGAGCCGACGCTAGTAAGAGTGGTAGGGATGGATACCTCTAGGCCTCCACACTTTGACGGCACTAACTTCCCCTACTACAAAGCTAGAATGGCTTGTCACCTTGAGGCGGTTGACTTAGATGTTTGGAGAGTCATTCGTGATGGAATGAAACTCATTAAGAATCCCGATAAACCCATAAAGAGTGAAGAAAAAGAAATTCATTTCAATGCTAGAGCTAAAAATTGCTTGTTTGAATCTTTTAGCATGGATGTGTTTAACCAAGTGTTCACTCTAAATACGGCTCATGAAATTTGGTTAAAATTACAAGAGCTCCATGACGGCACAAGTAATGTCCGTGAGCAAAAACATTGCCTAGCTCAACAAAGTTATGATTATTTTGAAATGAATAATGATGAGCTTGTTCATGATATGTATTCTCGTTTGAATCTAATTATCAATGAGCTCAATTCTATAGGATTGACAAAGCTAGGTGATGCGGACATCGTGAGGAAGATCATCTCCGTGCCACCCCAAAAGAAATATGCAAGCATCATCACCATCCTCCACAACTTGGAGGACTTGAGCACCATGACCCCCGCCATTGTGATTGGCAAAATTGTGGCATTTGAGATGTCATGCAAATTGGGTCAAGAAGAAGCCTCTTCATCAAGCAAAGGCAAAGCTCTCGCATGTAGTGAGAAAAAGAAGATGAAGGGCAAGCAAGTAGATACAAGCTCAAGCTCCTCAAGTGAGGATAAAGAAGAAGATGAAGATGAGGATGATGATGATGATGATGAAGAATCAAGTGATGATGATCAATCTTCCTCCTCCACCTCCGACCTTGATGAAGAATCAATTAAACTTATCAACAAGGTGGAGAAGATGATCCAAAGGCTCAATGCCAAGGGTGTGCCCATCCAAATTCAAGATTTCATTTTCACCAATCAAAGAAATGAGCAAACAAAGAAAGGATGCTATGGATGCGGCGAGTTGGGGCACTTTGTGGAAATTTGTCCAAACAAGCCCACACCCAAGACAAACAAGAAGGCGTGCAAGGACAAAGCCCTCACATCAATAAGGTCATGGGATAATTCTTCAAGTGAAGAAGAAGACCATCACAAGAGGCGCGGGCACAAGCATTCATCATCAAGCACTTCACGTGTGCGCCTTATGGCACGAGGTAGCAAAAAGCCTATCCCTAGTGATAGTGACAATGATAGTGATAGTGATGATGAGCTACCTTCTTATGATGAAATTGTGCAAGAAAATCTTAACTTTGCTAAGGTTTGCACTAATCAACAAAACAAGCTTGAAAAATTGAAAGAAAAATTAGATAGCTCACAACAAGCTTATGCTACCATGCTTGAACAATATGAAACATTTGCCAATCTTAATGTGGATCTATCTACTAAAATTGAGCAACTTGAGGCTAGTGCAAACACAAATAATTGCACAATCAATGATGAGCAACTTGTAAAAAAAATAAAAAGTTAAAAGAAAAGTTAGCTTACTCACAAGATGCTTATAAAAGTTTGCTTGCTAAAATGGAAACCATGTGCAAACATTGTGATGAGCTAACTAATAAAGTTGCTAATCTTGAAGCCGTTGGTACAACCCCCACCGAGGCGCCTAAAAAGAATAGTTCAATTTTTGACATGCCTAAAAGGGATGCCTGTACTTCTTGTAATGATTTATGTTTAGACTCATCCTTGTGCAACCAAGTTTGTGTTGAGAAAGTTATTGTAGAAACATGCACACAAGAGGTCGCAATAGAGAATGAGAAGCTCAAGCAAGAAGTGGCTCGCCTCACCAAGGACTTGACTCAAGTGAAAGGCATGATGGAGCAAGCCCAACTTCATCAAGATAACACCATCAAGGGAGTGAAGAAGCTTGATGAAGGACAAACCGTGGTTTGCTACGTATGTCATAAGGAAGGCCACAAGTCCTATGAGTGCAAGGTGACGAATGGGGAAGGAGCTAAGAAGAAAGAGAAAAACAAAAAGCAAATAAGTAAGCTCTCCAACACCTACACCAACAAGGTGGATAAGAAGGCCTCCACACCTTATCTCTTGAAGAAGAAGAAGAATGACAAGGTGGTGGCCATCAAGGTGAACAAGCA
This sequence comes from Poa pratensis, assembly GCA_947311845.1. NCBI lineage: Eukaryota > Viridiplantae > Streptophyta > Magnoliopsida > Poales > Poaceae > Poa > Poa pratensis. The sequence continues at coordinate 40,561,418 of CAMZMU010000047.1, forward strand.
AGCCAACAATGGGGCCAAACGCATTTGGGTGCCTAAGGAGATCATTTCCAACATGAAGAGCACCAAAAAGGTTAGGATCCGAAGGAGAAGTGAGAAGTCCAATGGACTTCGGAGAATTTGGAGACTTGGCAAAGTTTTGGATGCATTTCATGGGATGCATCACATTGGATCATGTAATTACCAAGTGGGTTAGTGAACACTATGGACCCAAATTCCCCTTCCCATGGTAGGTAACTAGATTTAATTTCTTGCAATCTCAATTACCATCTAGTTCCTTTTCGTACCTAGGTTTGCATTTGCATATTTAATCTTTTATCATGCATACACTAGGTAAATCATATGGTAGGCTTGCTCGGTATCACTCTTACCCTTGGAGAAAACCTACATGGTTTAATTTGTTTAGGAGCACGACACATAGCTTGTCTAACAATTATTTATCTAATATGTGCCAAAGTCCAAATTGTAGATAATTTCCCCAATTATCACTTTTAAAAATGATCCTCACATTTATGTGATATCATCCTTCAAGTGGTGTCTTTGATTCTAAAATCAATGTGCATGTCTCCTACAAGTATTCCATGCTTGTGTGCACAAATTTAGGGGGAGGTTACTCTACAAGTTGGATACTTTGAGACTAGCATCCTTTCAAGATTATCATATGTGTAGTAGTCTCATTGCAAGGAAAATGGAGTCCCCGGAGATAAGCATCAAAATTCAAATGACCACCGTCCATTTCAAGTGGTGTCATTCAAATTGGTTTCTTCATGTGGTATTCCTAACCGATATCATTATGTTGACTTCAATTTGATATTTATATGCTTTTTCCATACATTATATAGATTAAACTCCCTTGTGCATTAATTTGCCGATTATGCATATATTTCACCATCCATCATATGTATGCATATACTTAGGGGGAGCTTAGTCTATGTAATGTGAGAGTCAAGTTTTGTGATCTATTTCACTCCACTTTCAAAGGATCACAAAATTTGACCCTCCCTTGTGCTACTAATTTCTTTCTTTTCGGTGTTTGATTCCAAAGGGGGAGAATTTGTAGGACCAAAAGCAAGCCCGATCATAATAATTTACAAGTGGTAATGGTCCGAGAAAGGGAGGATAGTGGATTATGGAGTTAGGGGGAGGCTTAAATCCATAATGCCACATGGGGACATTTGCAAGGGCAAGATAAGTTTCCAAAGATGTTTACATGTGGTATCTTTTAGCTTCATATAACCTTGCCCTTTGCATTGCATCCTAGCAAGTAGATAGTTTTTCATTTCCAATTTTTATTATTATTTGCTTGCTTTGGTCGTGTTGTCATCAATCACCAAAAAGGGGGAGATTGTAAGAAAAACGGACGCTAGGCCCATTTACTTTGGATTTTGGTGTTTGATGATCAACAATACCATATTGGACTAATGTGTTTGCGAGTAATTGTTTTGTAGTTCAATATGGTGCAAGACGTGACTTGGACGAAGGCGACGAGGTGATCCGATGATCAACACCTCAAGCAAGACCTAAAGTAGCACAAAAGAAGACCCAAGATATCAAGCAAAGTCCAATCACGAAGATGGGAACCAAGCCAGGCGCAAAGATCGCGAAGAAACAAGTCAAGGAAGGGTTCAGAGGCGACCGGACGCTGTGACCAGACGCCGCGACGGAACGCGACCGGACGCGTCCGGTAGCAAACCCTAGCGCAGATGCGCCTGTCCGTGTGACCGGACGCTGAGGCGGCCAAGGACTGGACGCGTCAGGTCCACTGTTCAACGTCGCAACAACGACACAATGTGGACCAGACGCTGGCAGAAGATCAAACGAACGCGGGAACTGAAGCATCCGATCGAGTCCAGAGAGGTTCCAGAGAGGCGCAGTTGCAATCGGACGCGTCCGGTGGCATGTGACCGGACGCGCTCAGCGTCTGATCAGTTGATCGCGCCAAAGGCCAGGTGACCGTTGTGAGTGACCGGACGCGTCCGGTCAATACGACGACCGCGTCCGGTCGTTGTAAAAAAACCTGCATTTGATCCCAACGGCTACCTTCTCACTTGGGGGCTATAAATAGGTCAATACGACGACTGCGTCCGGTCGTTGTAAAAAAACCTGCATTTGATCCCAACGGCTACCTTCTCACTTGGGGGCTATAAATACCACCCCAACCGGCCAAGACAAGGATGGAGACTTGAGGAAACATACCAAGGGTGTTGTTACACCATTTTAGTGATCTCCACATGCATAATGCTTAGTGATTCATTAGGTGATTAGCGTAGGTGCTTTGCGAAGTGCTTAGATTGATTAGACCGCCACTTATGCGCTTGCTCTAGGTTTAGGCCTAGTGTTTAGTGAGGTTTGCATACCTCTTATCATTTTGTGATTGCGCGCACCGTTGTTGTACATTGGAGGGGCTTGTAGTCTTGCGAGATCACAGCAACCGCGTTTGTGGTGTGGCCGCCACCGTGTACCGAAGGGAACAAGGCCCGCGGCGGTTCGGCCGGAAGCTTGATAGTGAAGACGGCGGGGAGCGGTATGGGAGAGGCTTGCCGGAAGGCACACCGGAGACCCACTTGCGCGTGGGGAAGGCCCGGAGCTATCAACGGAGTTACCCGACCGAGAGCTTGGCCCTTGCGTGGGATTCCTTGCGAGGGGCTCCAACGAGGACTAGGGGGAAGCTCGAGCGCTTCTCGATACCTCGGTAAAAATACCGAAGTCGTCGACGGGAGTTTGCATCTCTACCTCATCTTTACCTTCCGCATTTACATTGTTACCTAGGTTGTGTGCTTTACTTTCCTAGCTTAGTTGATAGGCTAGTTGATAGGATTGGAACCTAGGTTGCATAACTCTTTTGCGGTAGAGATAGCAAGACATTAGCAAAACCGTAGTTGCACATCTAGATAGATCACTTTCTTGCATAGGTTTTGCTAAGGTGAAATTAGAGGCCAAAAGTTCAGAGAGTAGAATATTTAAGTTGCCTAATTCATCCTCCCTCTTAGGCGTCACAAGTTCCTTCAGAACGCACCCAATCTACTCCGTTGGACAAAAAAACTATGTTTGGTGTGTTTTCAACGGGTTTCATTGTCATCCGAACAGAGGAACTCGCCAGGAGGGCCGTTCTAGCCACTGATGCATAAAAAAACTTGCAGTTGATTTTTTCACAACGAACGCACCCAATCCACTCCGCCCAACAGTGGGTTTTCGGCAGTTTTTCGTTGCCACTGGAACACTGATGCGAAACTTGCCCAAGAGGGGCGTTCTGATCACTTTTGCACCAAAAAACTTGTTGAATTTTTGGCAATGGATGCAAATCTACTTCGTTGGACACAAAACTCATGTTTTGTGGGGTTTCAACAACTTTCGTTGCCATAAGAACACAGGTGCGAAACTTGTGGCAGAACCGACCAATTCATACAGGCTTAAGTAAGAAAACCACCTGCCGACGCAGATAAATTAACGTACTTAAGTCCATACAAACCCGGTAGTCCGTGAAATCACACGGGATTTCAAACCATCCAACATACAAGCCAAGATCGTACAAGTTTAGCAGCCACCATTCATATGTTACATAAAGTTCGCAACATCATCTTGAATACATCGGAGTTTAGAACATAAAGTTATTACAAACCAAGTTCATCATAAGTAGCGGAAGCAATTAGTTTTGAAACCACATACGCACACATAGTTTAATACAGTGGCAGATAATGATCAAGTTCCACAAAACAGTAGATAAGACATAAGGAGTGACCATGCCCTTGGTCCTAATTATCGCCCATCGCTGGATAGAGACACTTGATGCAATAACCGTAGTACATCTGACCATCTGCAACAACAATGGGAACAAAGCCCTGAGTACGAGAAGGTACTCAGCCAGACTTACCCGACTTAAACAGAAATAAAACGACACCAAGGAGCATGCAAAGCTTTCTTTATGGAGCTAGCTCGACTCATTTGCGAAAAGCATATGTTACCATGAATAAATCATTTAAGTACTTTGGCATCATCTTTATTATAACATGTTAATCTAGGTAAGCACCTATGCTAGAGCAATCACTTGATTAACCATTAATATCAAGTTACCATCTCAGGTTTAGCATTTCCAACCTAATCCACATAACCATTCCTGTTCCATCATCATTACTACGATGCCGTAGCTCGAGTCAAGTGCTCACTGTCCAGGAGCGATGGCGATTCGAATCGATTCCTGACAGCTAGTGATTTATTCCTCACACAAACCACACTCATTGATCAATACGCGCACCCGTGTAGATCCCGGCCTGAATAGTGCCACTGGCTTCGGGTCGGAACGACTTATCCGACCAGCTAAATGTGAGGCATGCGTTCAACATGACAAGAGGGACGAGCAACGATCGGTCCTTAACCGACACAGGCGGAAACTACGAGCACCCAGAACCCTGTCTGGTTGCCCACTACACATTCCGCCCGGTCTCCATTTATCCCTCAACACTTGGTTATTTCCATGATAGTATCCATAGCTAAGTATTCAGGTAAGCACCTACAGTTGCCGGTGACCGGAAATCACCGACTGCTACCGGTCTAAGCAGGGCTAAGCATTTAACTCGGTCCTAGACCTAGCAGGGTAAGTTATATTAAGGTAGACAAGGGTATAATATATATGCATCAACGGTTTCATTCAACTCCTATAACTTAGTGCAACAATATATAATACTTATATAAAGTAATAGCTTTATAAAGTAGAGAGACTTAGGATGCTCCGGGGCTTGCCTTTCTCGAACGAGCTAGGTTGATGATCGGGGCAATCTTGAAGCTCTTCCTCTTCCAGCACCTTCTGTGCGGGAACCTCGGGCTCGATCACGACCTGCTCCTCGGGGGCTGCTACTGGAACTTCCTCCTGCGATCCTGTATGATGCATATGTATGTGTTACTATAGGAGTGATGCTTTCGAATGAGATGATGAATGATGATCATGAATGCTTGGTATGATGAAGGTGCCTTATGTTTTCGTTTTACTGAATACGTGTACGTTTCTATTTATCGAGTAGGTGCATATCTCCTCTCCGAGAAATACACACACATACGCTAGTAGATCATCATGCACATACATGTATTTAAGTGACTTAGCACTCTATTAAGCAACCATACTAGCTACACCAGCAAACAAATCATGCTTCAAAGATACACCAAAACAACATACTTTACTAAAAATGCATTAAAGAAGATTATTTTATTTCATTTTAAACTAAGGCTACAACAGCAACATATATTTCTGGTGCTCAGAAATTTATGAGAAAATTACAGTAGATTCCTTAAGCAATAAATAGTCTACCATAAAATTTTCATTACATTTGGATAAGTATAACAGCCTACACAAAAATGACAAGCTATGATGGATAATTGAACATGAAAATACTTTGTATTATGAAAAGTGTCAAACAACAGATTTAGTATATTTCCCATGATCTACATAGCATAGAATAACTGTACAAAAAGTTTCACCTACATGTATTATTCATATTTTTTGCTCTAGGAATTTTACCAGAAATAGCAATTAAATGCACCTAAATTACATAGCCACATTTTTCCACAGAAATGCATGTTATATATTTTTCACAGAAAGTACATCACCTAAATAGACCAACAAAATTGGAACCATATTTTTCTGATCTATATTCTATTTACTATGCATTTCCCAAGAAATCAGTATTTATTCAATTTAAATAAAGCTACACAGAAAAGCATCACAAACTTGACATGCAATAATTTTAACAGATAGATCTAGTCACAAGAAACCTAACAAAATTTGTGTCATCCAATTTGGAGCAATATACACCAAAATATGATTTTTCAAAGCATTAAATAATTTCTGGAAATTATTTTCTTTATTTCTGAAAAAACCAGCCGAATCTAAAACGCTGGGTGCACCCGGTGCAGTGCACCCAGGTTCATGCCGAGGAGCTGACGCGCGGGCCCCTGCGGTCAGCCGGCCCCACACGTCAGCGGAGTCGATGCAGGGGCAGCGCTGACCGGCCAGTTCTCGCCGCCGGTGAGCTCGTCGCGACGAGGTCACCACCACCACGCTCCCCGCAGCGAGGCGCATCAGATGAGCTAGGTAGATGAGCCGGAGGAGCTCGGGAGCGAGCTGGCCGGCGGCCATGGCGCACGGCGGCGCGGCACGGCGGCGGACCCGGCGAACCAGGGCACGGCGAGGTGCGAGAAGAAGCGCGTGAGCACCACTAGGTCAAGGCGGAGCAGGTGCTCGCGAAAAAGGGGAGGGAGCAGCACGACGGCGAGGTCGGCCACGCGGACCGCGGCGGCGTCATGCCGGAGACGGGGGAGGAAGGCCAAATGCGGCCCATTACCTCGTCTCCGACGGCAGCGGATGCGAGCACGAGGTAGGCCACGTCGAGGCGGAGCGGTGGCGAGGCGTCAGGCGCTAGCAGGAGCGACGGAGGCGCGCGGCGGCGCCAATGGCGCGGCTGCTTCCGCGGCGGCTGCTGCTGCGAGCGCGAGAGGCGAGCGAAGTCGAGTGGAAAGGAGCGCGGCGCGGCTCGGGCAGGTAAAGGCGAGGCGAGGGCGCACACGGGGGCCACCGGACGCCACCCGGCCGTCGCTGCCGTACGCCAGCGGCCACGCGGCCGCCGCGGCCTGACGCCGGTCGGGCGCGCGGGCGAGCGAGTGTGCGGGCGCGGAGGCAGGCCGGGCCGGCCTATGCGGCTGGGCCGAAAGGGAGGCGTGCGGCCCACGTACGCCGGGTGCGTTTCTCTTTTTTTAATTTAAATTCAAACAGCCCCAAATTCATCATTTTAAGCAACTTAAAAGGATTTTCAAGATTTGGTGTAAAAACAAAAGTTGTTCCATTTTTCAGCTCTACAACTTTTCTTTAATGTCCAAGGTCAAATTCTTGCTAGATTTTGAATTACAAAATTAAAGTCAATAAAATCTCAAAATTCTTATTTGAGGAATTATTTTAAAAACATAATTTGACAAATTTGAAATATAAACTTTCTCCAAATTATATCCTAAATATTTTCTAACCTAATTTAGTGATCATAACAAGAAATCCTATCACCCAAACATGAGCATGGCGTTTCACATTAATTAAATGTGATGAATTTCAATTTAATTTAAGCACCACATGAAATGACACTTCATTTCTTTGGAATGGAATGAACAGATGATGCTTATGCATAATGAAATGACGATTATGCTCATGAGATGAAATGTTGATGCATGCTTAACACCAGAGGTGTTACAGCTCTTCCCCCTTATAAAAATCTCGTCCCGAGATTTGAGTTACTAACCATTGATTATAAAGTTGGGATAAGCTATAGTAAGTACTCTCGGTTTCCCAAGACGCATCACCGTCATCGTGATGACTCCACTGTATCTTGTACATTCTCACTACTTTGTTCCGAGTGACTACTCTATCCTTAATATCCAAGACTTGTACTGGTTGCTCATGGTACTCCAAGTCGGAACCAATCTTAAGGTCCTGGGATTCTATTCTTTCCTCCGGAACTCGTAAACACTTCTTCAATTGCGATACATGAAAGACTGGAAAGATCGAACTCATCGCTTCTGGTAACTGTAACTTGTAAGCAACTGGACTCTTCTTTTCTAGTATTTTATACGGTCCTACAAACCTAGGAGCGAGCTTTCTCTTTACCCAAACCGTTGCACCTTCTTCATTGGTGTAACCTTCAGATAAACGTAGTCACCTACTTCAAACTCTAGCGGTCTTCTTCTCTTGTCCGCATAACCTTTCTGACGCGACTGTGCAGCTTTCATGTTCTGCTGGATAATACGGACTTTTTCCTCAGCTTCCTCAACAAAATCAATACCATAATACCTTCTTTCTCCAGGCTCAATCCAATTCAGTGGTGTTCTGCACTTTCTGCCATACAAGGCTTCAAAGGGAGCCATCTTGATACTCTCTTGGTAGCTGTTATTATAAGCGAACTCGGCTAAAGGTAACCATGATTCCCATGAACTCTTTGAAGATAATACACAAGCTCTCAGCATATCGCCTAGAACTTGATTAACTCTCTCGGTCTGGCCATCGGTCTGTGGGTGGTAAGCAGTACTACGAACCAAGCTGGTACCAAAACCTTTGTGTAAATGTTCCCAAAATAAGCGGTGAACTGTGATCCTCTATCAGACACTATAGTTTTCGGTATACCGTGAAGTTGAACAATTTCTGCAATATACCGCTTAGCATATTGAGGCGGTCGAAACGCTGTTTTGACTGGTATAAAGTGCGCAGACTTTGTAAGTCGGTCAACGATCACCCAAATGGAATCATTTTCTTTCTGAGTAGTGGGAAGTCCGGTAATAAAATCCATACTTATATCTTCCCATTTCCAATCTGGAACAGACAATGGTTGTAGCAAACCTGCAGGTTTTATATGAATGGCCTTGACTCTACAACATGTATCGCATCTAGCAACATAAGCTGTGATCTCTTTCTTCATCTTCGTCCACCAATAGCGAGATCTTAGTTCTTGATACATTTTGCCACTTCTAGGTTGAATGGATAGCTTTGAAAGGTGAGCTTCATCCATGAGTTGATTTTGAGTTTGGTACGACAAGACGATTGTCAAACCATAGAACTCCCTGCTCATCTAACCTAAAATTCTTAACTGACTCTTGCTTCATTCTCTCCTTGATATGAAATATGCCTTTATCCTTTTTCTGGCCCTCTATGATCTTACTTTCTAGAGTACAACTAATCTGGATGTTAAGTAGCACTCCAGGATGCATTGGGTTGAACCCATCTTCGAACAACGGTTGTAAGACAGTGCAATGTGACTTCCGACTCAAGGCATCTACCACAACATTTGCCTTGTCCGGATGATAGTGCGCATTCAGGTTATAGTCTTTGATTAGTTCTAACCATCTTCTCTGTCTCATGTTCAACTCGGGTTGAGTGAAAATGTACTTAAGACTCTTATGATCCGTAAAGATATTGCACACGTTTCCAAGCAGATAGTGTCTCCAAATCTTCAAGGCATGCACAACGACAGCAAGTTCCAAATCGTGGGTTGGGTAATTAACTTCATGCTTCCTCAACTGGCGTGAGGCATAAGCAATCACCCTTCCTTCTTGCATAAGAACACAGCCTAAACCTGTTTTTGATGCATCGCAAAACACTTCAAAAGGTTTCTCTATGTCTGGTTGCGCTAGAACAGGAGCAGTGGTTAGCAATTCCGCAAGGCGCGGAAAGCTGCTTCACACTCCTCTGTCCAAGCAAACTTCTGATCTTTCTGTAGCAGACTGGTCATAGGCTTGGCAATCTTGGAGAAATCCGGTATGAAACGGCGATAGTACCTAGCCAAACCAAGAAAACTTCGAACCTCATGTACTGTGGTCGGCGCCTTCCAATCCATAACCTCTTGTACTTTGCTGGGATCTACCGAAATTCCATCTTCGGACAGAATATGACCAAGAAAAGGAACTCTTTTTAACCAAAACTCGCACTTGCTAAATTTGGCATATAACTTATGGTCTTTGAGCCAGGTCAAAACAATTCTCAAATGCTCGGCATGATCTTTTGTATTCTCAGAATATACCAGAATGTCATCAATGAACACGATCACAAACTTATCCAATTCTGGCATAAAGACCGAATTCATAAGATACATAAAGTATGCGGGAGCATTCGTCAAACCAAAAGACATGACGAGATATTCATACAACCCATATCTAGTCGAAAAAGCGGTCTTGGGTATATCTTGCGGCCTGATCTTGATCTGGTGGTATCCTGATCTTAAATCTATCTTAGAAAACACCTTGGCCTTGGACAATTGGTCAAACAAGATATCAATCCGAGGCAGATAATACTTGTTTTTAATTGTCACAGCATTCAGGGGCCTGTAGTCCACGCACATTCGTAAGGAGTTATCCTTTTTCTTCTTTACGAACAATGCGGGACAACCCCACTCAGACTTACTTGGGCGGATGAGACCCTTGTCCATCAATCCCTGCAATTGGACTTTCAACTCGGCTAACTCATTGGGAGGCATCCGATAAGGCTTTCTTGAGATCGGGGGTGTACCAGGGATTAGCTCAATAGCAAACTCAATATCCCTATCCGGTGGAAGACTGGGTAACTCCTCTGGGAACACATCTAGAAACTCACATACTACAGGAATCTCAATTAGAAGAACGGTTTGGACTGCATAGGTCGTACTTGCAAGGTCTATCCTTCGAGGCAACACTACTTGAAAAGTACCTTCTCCAATAGGTTCTTGAGGGTATGGGCTCTACTCCCAGTGTCAATCACTACCCCCATTTTAATCATCCAATTCATCCCCATGATGACGTCCAATACTAAACTGGGCATGACTATCAGAGTTACATTATGCTGCCTGTCTGCTATCCCAAGGGTTGCCCCTCGAACTACCTGATTAGTCAACAGATCAGCCCCAGCTGAATTTATCCGGTAAGCACACTCCAATTCGACTATCTTTTGTTCATGCTTTCTTGCAAATGCTTGACTTATAAACAGTGACGGAGCCAGGAATTGAGACGAGGGGGGGGGGGGGGGGGGGGGGCGAACAGTAAAAGGTGTGCCACCGGCAATTTTTTTTTGACAACATATACTTCAGAACCATCTCGATGTGTTGGAATACCAATGATTTCACTAAACCAAATGCAGGAAGAAGTATGGCAACTTTTTACAAGCAAAATCAATTAACAATCCATCCAATAGACGACGCATAGATACTTCAGCAACTTTCAGCGATATGCTACCTTTCAATTCTCAATAGTATCTTAAGATATGAAAACATTCATGGTTCTTCCATTCACTGGAGAAAGCTTGAGGGGAGCAAAATCAGCCACTTGCACAAATTAGTTGGTCTATGAATCCTACATATATCTGCATGGCTCCATTTATTCAGTGCTCTCGCCATCTGATCGTGGTTCTACTAGACTACTTCAGCACCAGCTCACCGCACACTCATACTGCGAGAACGTAAAAGATGATTACTAGGTTTATGCCACTTTCCCTCAAATCAGTACCAGAACCATAGCTGCGGCATTTTATTCAGAAATACTAGTAGCAAAATCGAAAAAAAAGGTTAGGAAGGGAACTGACCAGATCGTGGTTTCGAGGAAGCAGAGCCTGGCGCCGACGTATAGCTTGCCCTGCCCGCTCTTCCCCTTGGCGCTATTATACAGGAGCTTCTCGGCGCATCGGGTCTCGACCTTCTCCGCAACGACGGCGAGCTTGTCGAGCAGCCGAGCGACTCCATGAGCCATGCCCGCTCCTCCCCCTGGCGCCGTCTGCAGGAACCTCTTGGCGCATCGGGTCTCGGCCTTCTCGGCACACGGCGGCGAGCGGGCGGCAAACGAGATGCGGGCTGGCGGGGAGGGCGGAGTGTGGCGGCGCGGGGAGATGAGGCGCGGTCGGGCGAGTCAGGGCGGTGGCCGGCGCCGGCGTGAGGCGGACTGGGCGGGGGCGGAGTGTGGCGGCGCGCCGGCGCGGGGAGAGAAGAGGCAGGGGTGGGGGAGAGAAGAGGCAGGGGCGGTTTAGGTCGGGGACTCGGGTCGACGGGTCGGACTGGGCGGGGGCTTAGTGTGACTTTTCTTTTTTCCTATTTTTCCTAGTACCTAATTTTTTTTCTACCAAATCTGAGGGGGGTCGGCCGACCAAGCTCGACCCCCTGCTGGCGCCGCCACTGCTTATAAATGAATGCGATGATCTAGAATCAACCAAAACAACAGCAGAATGTTGGTTGACAGAGAACATACCAGCTATAACGGGCTCTCCTTCAAGAATGTCATCTATTGTGGTATAGTGCACACGAGCTTGATACTGGTTGGACGACTTCTTGGGATATGGGCAAAACTTAGCAAAGTGCCCAGACTGATTGCAGTTGAAGCACGGTCCTCTTACTGGGGTAGCAGCTCCAGATGAACTGCCTTGTCCTGCCTTAGCCTATGGTATTGCCATCTTGAAAGGCTTCTGGTTTCTCTGCTGTGATTGGGCAGTCTGGTTCTTCCTCTGAGGTGGTCGGAACCTAGCACCAGGGACTGGTGAACGGTACGGAGCATGACTGGCCATAGGAGCTCTTGCTTGTGAAGGACGTGACTCAAAAGCTCTTTTATGGTTCTTGGAGGCAGAGTAAGCATTGTTGTTGTTTTCTTGGGTCAGACAATCACTGATAAAATCATTGAACCCAGTCCCGCTAGAGGTACCCATCGTTTTCAGCATCTTGGGACTCAACCCTCTCTTGAAGCGTGCAATCTTCTTAGCATCTCACTACAAGAAATATGCTGACTCGTGACCCTCAAATTTGGTCACTAAAAGGTCATAATTTTTCATCTATGACATTTTTGTGACCAAAATCAGAAGGTCACATACCGAGCGTCTTAAACGATCATATGTGACCTTTTTTTTTGAATTGGTCATAACCATCTATGACCAAATCTGATGGTCATAGCTCTTATGACCAATTTATTTGGTCACGCGCTGTCTGCCATAGCCACGTCAGATCCTACGTGGCAAGATTGTGACCAAAATTAGAAGGTCATAGAATAGAATCAGACCAGTCCAGTTTAGTGCTTTACATGGGCCAAGCCCAACAATTGAATCTATTTATATTTTTTACCCGGTTAATTCCGTCAGTTACATGGGCCAAACCCAACATTTTAGCCTTTTTATTTTTGGGCCGTGGCATTTTTGGCTCAACAGATTCAGATTTGTTTTTTCGAAAGCAGGCCCCAATGGTCAGGGTCAAATTCCAGATTTCAATTTTCCAGAAAATAAAAAAAATATTCAAATAGAAATTGACAGAGAACACAAGTAATAATTCAAATATTGCCAGATCAGTTTGTTAGATCATATTACACGGATACAATGGCAGAATCAGTCTATCACATCATATAACACAATACAATGGCAATCACAGTATAACAAGCTCTATGTTTAATAACTAGATACTCCAGGTGTCTTCAAACTTCTACAGCTCACTCTTCCAATTCCCCAGCGTCCAAATCTTGGTTCTTGCTGATCTGCAGCACAAATCAGCACCACGTTAATACACCAAACTTGGCATTACAACCAAAATGTTCTATTTTTTAACTAAAATGCTACAAAGTATAAGAGTACTGCGGTGTGTTGCAACTTTCAACAACAGATGAATGAATGTGTGATATCTTCTTCAAAATAAGTTGAATTTGTTGAGATTGAGATCTAAAACTAGAAGACATCCACCCTCTAGCAGAATTGCTATGCATATGTTTAGTTACTTGAGTTTAACTAACCTACGTGAGCAATGCAAGTCAAATTGCCATCATAACAAGTATGAACATCGACAGGGAGAAATAGCATGACTGGAACCATCAGAGGCAAAATAAGAAGTAGCATGGTACAGAGACTACAAGTACTCAAGGCAAGTAAATATGAACCTAGTTTCAGTGCAGTTAAGAGTATGGCATTGCACAATGGGGCGAAGAGGTCCAGATGTCGGGCGCAGGAAGATCTTCACATCCTTCTTTTGGCCAGCTGTACATGAAACAAGAAAATAAGAAGATAGTTCTGGAAATAGTGAACTTGCAAGTCAATATGACCACAAACATCCTATTCGTTCACAGTTATTAGTAACCACTAACACCAACTAAGTAAGCAACAATCACAGGACATGGAGGGCAGTGGAGTCGCGGGTTGCTATACCTGCAAGCTTGAGAGCAGAATTTGATGGCTACGTGTTGGTGAACCCCAATAGGAAGGTTATGATGTAGACAGCAGAAGTTTTCCCTTGAATAATCTACCCAAGGTTATCAATCCAGTAGGACTTGACGATCTATCGGAAGGTTGTTGATGTTGACTCCCCCTGGCGCTAGGGAGCTTGCACCAACGTGGAATCTGCACAGACACAAACCAGAACTTTGCCCAACACGAAACAGAGAGGTTGTCAATCTCTCCGGTCTTGCAGAAACAAAGAGTTAAACGTATGGTGTGGAAAACAGCAGGAAAAACAGCAAGTAACAGGAAACAGATGATTGCAGCAGGTTGTGTAAACAGTATGAGGAAATTGGACCAGGGTCCACAGTTCACTAGTGGTGTCTCTCTCAGAACAGATAACTAGCATGTTGGGTAAACAAATTACAGCTGGGCAATTGACAAATAGAGAGGGCATAACAATGCAATACATGCCAAGATGTCTACTATGAAATCTAGTTGGGCATTACAACAAAGTACATAGACCGTTATTCCAACCGCATCTATGCCTAAATAATCCACCTTCAAGGCAGCATCCGCATCCTGTTCAGTATTAAGTTGCTAACAACAGATTATTGCATGAAGTAAAGTGTGTAATGTAATCAATACAAGTGCCCTTGGACACTGCACCAATGTTTTATCCCTAGTAGCAACAGCACATCTACCATCTTAGACCTTTCTGTCACTGATCCAGATATCTAGAGACTGAACCCACTATCGAGCATAAATACCCCCTCTTGGAGTCACAAGCATCTACTTGGCCAAAGCATCTACTAGCAACGGAGAGCATGCAAGATCAAGAGCACATAGATAAACAACTTGAATAAACATGGTATCAATATTCATCGGATCCCAGCAAACACAACATCTAGCATTACAATAAGATGATCTTGATCATGTTAGGCAGCTCACAAGATCTAAACATGGAGGCACAAGGTAGAGAGACAACCATCTAGCTACTGCTATGGACCCGTAGTCCAGGGGTGGACTACTCACGCATCACTCCGGAGGCAGGCATGGTGATGTAGAGCCCTCCGGTGATGATCTCCCCTCCGGCAGGGTGCCGGGAAGAGCTTCAGAACTCCTCCGATCTGAGATTGACGATGACGGCCGCGACGGAACTTTTCGTGGAATATGATCGACCGTAATAGGGTTTTCGCGTCGCGGAGAATATATAGGCGAAGAGGCGGCGTCGGTGGCCGAGGGGGGCCACCACGCCATAGGGGGGCGCGGGCCCACCCTGGGCCGCGCCCTAGTGTGGCGTGGCCCCCTGGTGGGTCTGCTCCGACTCCCCTTTGGACTCCGTGATCTCCTCGTGATATTATTGACGATGTCTTTTGTTTCGTCCAATTCCGAGAATATTTCCTTAATAGATTTTCTGAAACCAAAAACAGCAGAAAACAGGGAACTGGCACTGTGGCATCTTGTTAATAGGTTAGTCCCAGAAAATGCATAAAAATGATATAAAGTGTAGCCAAAACATGTAGCAATTGATATAATAACAGCATGGAACATCAAAAATTATAGATACGTTTGAGACGTATCAAGCATCCCCAAGCTTAGTTCCTGCTCGTCCTCGAGTAGGTAAACGATAAAAACAGATAATTTTTGAAGTGACATGCTACCAACACAATCTTTGATCAAATAACAATGTAATGCACATGATCTGAATGAAGTGATCCAAGCCAATGGTCTATAGTTTGCAAGCAAGTAAATAAAGAGTAAACATAAGTGATCACACAAGTGCAAACTTTCATGAATAATACTATAAAACATTTAGAGATATAATAGTCTAACATAATAGTTAGCTCACAGCAGCAATAATTCTCAACATGAAAGTGTTTGTATCAACACAAAGGAAGATAATAGCTTCAGCTTTTGCTTCAACTTTCAACATGTATATCATATAGATAATGTCAATGCAAAGAATATGATCAACCAAACACAAAGTTATGTAAAAACTGTTATACTGGAGTTGACAATGATGTTTGCTTAAGTAGACAGAAAGAAGTGGGAAAACTGACTCAACATAAAAGTAAAAGAATGGCCCTTCGCAGAGGGAAGCAGGGATTAACATCATGTGCTAGAGCTGTAGTTCCCGAAGGCATATAGAGAGCATAAAATATTGTTTTGTAAGGTAATGGTGTATACAGGTGTCAACAAATCAAATAGCAGGTACTTGTCATCTTCCATGGCTAACTAACTTTTAGAGCGGTTCCGAGAGTTTTTAGGACTGCACTTGTAACAAGCACTTATTGGTGACACTCCTCCCAACCATTTACTTTCCACAAACCATGGCTAACCGAATCCTCGGGTGCCCACCAACATTCACCATGGAGGAGTGTCTATTTATTTATTTATAGGGTGGACTAACCAGCTCTTTAATGCAAAATAAAAGGTGGAGAAGCAGATGAAGCTGCCAATCCTTGTAAATTAATTAGCATGGAAGATGACAAATCTCACTACTACGTCCTTATGAGCTTTTCAAGTAGTGACACAAAAAGGAAATGTAACAGTTTTGAGTAGTTAGTAGATAGCACATGAAGAAATTTACTTGGAATGGTGAAAACACCACATAATAGGTAGGTATGGTGGACACAGGTGGCATGGATTTGGCTCAAGGTTTTGGATGTACAAGAAGCATTCCCTCTTAGTACAGAGTTTAGGCTAGCAAGGTTATTATAAGCAAACATCATTATCAACTGGAATAGCAAGAGTGTACATAAAACACAAGGTTTGACGAACCATAGACTCCCACTGTCTTCCTTGTTAACACATAGCCTTCATCCAAAAATTATCTAGACTACTATGGACTTCCAATTATGCAACAGATTATTATAGCAGAAAATCCTTATAGTAGTTCTTCATTAATAGCCATTACTTACATGATGCACAAGCTTAAACATTAATTACTTGACAGCTCAAAACAATTGGCAAGCATCAAATTACTCAAGACAACGATCTAAAAAGATTCATGTAAGCATTTTATACCACTACCACATGCATAGCATTTTTCTGGTCCAACCAAACACCAATCAACTTATTTGACAACTCTCCAAACAGATATAAGTGAAGCAAGAGAGTACTTTCTTCAAAAGAAACTGAAAGCTCTAACAAGAGATACATGAAAAACTGAGAGCTAACAGCAATAACAGCAACTAGACAGGAATACTCAACAAGTATAAGTGAAGCACAAGAGTATTCTAATGAAAAAGTGGAGCGTGTCTCTCTCCCAAACATGAATACTAGGATCCAACAAGTATAGCACAGCAAACAAAACAAAACAAACTGAAAACAAAAACACACTGACGCTCCAAGGAAGAGTACACTAGTATGAAGCAATAAAAATATAGCACCATTAGAGATGACCTGATAATTTGTAGATGAAGAAGGGGATGCCTTGGGCATCCCCAAGCTTAGATGCTTGAGTCTTCTTGAAATATGCTGGGGAGGTAAGCCTCCCCAAGCTTAAGCTCTTCACTCTTCTTGATCATGTAATATCATTCTCCTCTATCAACACTTGAAAACTTCCTTCACACCAAAACTTAACAGCTTTTTTTAGCATTAGTGCACTAAAAGATAATACTTCAAAGTTCTAGCAAAGACAAAACTCACAAGCCAACTATTTTAAACATTAGCCACTGTTACTAGGCTCAAGTGGGCACTTTTACACGAAAAGAAACCACTTAAAAACTTGTAAAAGAGAGAATGCAAAATAAAAGACAGAATCTGTCAAACCAGAACAGTCTGTAATGACGAATTTTTTCGAGGCACTTACGATGCTCAGATGAAGAACTTTTGAAATAATGAAAGTTGCGTAACATCATCAGGAACATGCACAAAAAGTTTCAGCATTTTTCGATTTTTTCTGATTTTCTACTGAATTAAACGGTGACGAACAGCAATCTGTCCCAATGCAGTCCCGAAAATAAAAACCAACTTTGCATTAGTAACTCTCCTTGGCACAACAAAACAGCAAATAAAGATACAAAGGAGTTGCTACAGAGGTAAACAAGCATCCTTGACACATGGGTTATCTCCCACAAGTGCTTTTCTTTAATGCCTTTCAGCTAGGCTTTAGGATTTTAATGATGCTCGCATAAGAATAAGAGTTGAAAAACAAAGAGAGCATCAAGAGGCAAATATCAAAATCATCTGAGTCTAACCCACTTCCTATGCAGAGGAATATTGTAGTAAAACAAATCATTGAAGCATAAAGCAGCTAGCATAGGAAGATGCAACAAATCCAACTTTAAAACTTCCAACACAAAGAGAGGTATTTTAGTGACATGAAAACTTTTAAAACCATCTTTCCCTCTCTCATAATAATTTTCAATAGCATCATAAACAAACTCAACAACATAACTATCACATAAAGCATGCTTTTTATGATCTACAAACACATAACTTTTATCAAGCAAGATAGTGGGATCAAAAATTTCAAACCCACTTTTAGACATATTGAAACAAGTTGATTGATCACTCTCAATAGTAGAATTAATAATATTATCAAGCAACATAGGACCATCATCTAGAGCTTTATCATAAACATTTTCTAAGCAAACACTCTCATTACCATGCATTTCGAAATTAGGAATAAAAAGAGGATTATCATAAGACTTATCAAAATAGCATGGATTTTCATAAACAACATTGGGGGAAATATTTGGTACTTCTGTTATTTTTGCTTTCTCTTGAGTCAAGGAATGTTTGTCTACCTCAAATTTATCAAAAGAAGTTATTTCAATAGTATCATTACCAACTTCCCCAAGCTTAATATTTTCCATAGCATTAGCAACAACCATGTTCAAAGAGTGTATACCAATATCATTGGTACTATCATGCAAATAAAGTTCCATAGGTTTTTTAATTTTCTCTTCAAACACATCATGTCCTAGCTCAAGATAAATTTCATAAAGGTTTCTCAAGTTGTTTTCAGCCATAGGACAAGTTTCAAGCAAAGTACCCATGAATAGCAAGCAAAGAACTAGACATAATAACAAACCGAAATAAACTAGATGCAGGAATTTAATTTTTTTGGATTTTTGATTTTAACAGCAAGCAAAACAAAACTAAAAAAACAAGCAAGACAAAAACAAAGTAAAGAGATTGGAACTGAGAGACTCCCCTTTCCAATAGCCTCCAAGTCCCCGGCAACGGCGCCAGAAAACAGCTGGTGCCTGGTTGACGGGAGAGTATTTGAGGATGATGATGATGGTGATGATGAGTACTTCCCCGGCAACGGCGCCAGAAAACAGCTTGATGGCTACGTGTTGGTGAACCCCAAGAGGAAGGTTATGATGTAGACAGCAGAAGTTTTCCCTTGAATAATCTACCCAAGGTTATCAATCCAGTAGGACTTGACGATCTATCGGAAGGTTGTTGATGTTGACTCCCCCTGGCGCTAGGGAGCTTGCACCAACGTGGAATCTGCACAGACACAAACCAGAACTTTGCCCAACACGAAACAGAGAGGTTGTCAATCTCTCCGGTCTTGCAGAAACAAAGAGTTAAACGTATGGTGTGGAAAACAGCAGGAAAAACAGCAAGTAACAGGAAACAGATGATTGCAGCAGGTTGTGTAAACAGTATGAGGAAATTGGACCAGGGTCCACAGTTCACTAGTGGTGTCTCTCTCAGAACAGATAACTAGCATGTTGGGTAAACAAATTACAGCTGGGCAATTGACAAATAGAGAGGGCATAACAATGCAATACATGCCAAGATGTCTACTATGAAATCTAGTTGGGCATTACAACAAAGTACATAGACCGTTATTCCAACCGCATCTATGCCTAAATAATCCACCTTCAAGGCAGCATCCGCATCCTGTTCAGTATTAAGTTGCTAACAACAGATTATTGCATGAAGTAAAGTGTGTAATGTAATCAATACAAGTGCCCTTGGACACTGCACCAATGTTTTATCCCTAGTAGCAACAGCACATCTACCATCTTAGACCTTTCTGTCACTGATCCAGATATCTAGAGACTGAACCCACTATCGAGCATAAATACCCCCTCTTGGAGTCACAAGCATCTACTTGGCCAAAGCATCTACTAGCAACGGAGAGCATGCAAGATCAAGAGCACATAGATAAACAACTTGAATAAACATGGTATCAATATTCATCGGATCCCAGCAAACACAACATCTAGCATTACAATAAGATGATCTTGATCATGTTAGGCAGCTCACAAGATCTAAACATGGAGGCACAAGGTAGAGAGACAACCATCTAGCTACTGCTATGGACCCGTAGTCCAGGGGTGGACTACTCACGCATCACTCCGGAGGCAGGCATGGTGATGTAGAGCCCTCCGGTGATGATCTCCCCTCCGGCAGGGTGCCGGGAAGAGCTTCAGAACTCCTCCGATCTGAGATTGACGATGACGGCCGCGACGGAACTTTTCGTGGAATATGATCGACCGTAATAGGGTTTTCGCGTCGCGGAGAATATATAGGCGAAGAGGCGGCGTCGGTGGCCGAGGGGGGCCACCACGCCATAGGGGGGCGGGCCCACCCTGGGCCGCGCCCTAGTGTGGCGTGGCCCCCTGGTGGGTCTGCTCCGACTCCCCTTTGGACTCCGTGATCTCCTCGTGATATTATTGACGATGTCTTTTGTTTCGTCCAATTCCGAGAATATTTCCTTAATAGATTTTCTGAAACCAAAAACAGCAGAAAACAGGGAACTGGCACTGTGGCATCTTGTTAATAGGTTAGTCCCAGAAAATGCATAAAAATGATATAAAGTGTAGCCAAAACATGTAGCAATTGATATATAACAGCATGGAACATAAAAAATTATAGATACGTTTGAGACGTATCAGAATTGAGTAGATAGGTGGAGGAGAGACATGATTGACAAATTACTACTTTCAGGTGGGTGCGAGCTTCTAGTTGCGCCTGTCGGGGCTGGCAAGGCGGTGGATCCTGCAATGCGAAAGGAAACAATATTAAGGATTATCAAGAAAATACATACTGCTAGCAAACATCATAACAAACAATTGAGGCCTCATATTTTTGGCAGATGCATTTGCCAACAGCAGCTAAGAGTTAAAAGGGAAACCCTTCAGCATTGTGAATCAAATGGCCATAGAACAATAAAACATAGTGTTGAATGTGACAGTATTCACAAACAGTCAGATCTGCTAGCAATTCATTGAACTCAAAAAACACATGGTGCAACATCTCAATCAATGATCTTAAACATGAATAATGGATATTTACTACAAGGACAATCTAGCAAGAACACATATCAGAATTAAGATCTATCGCATTAGTCCACCCAGACATATGTGATCACACAGTGGTTAACAGAAAATCCTATGACAACCCTCTATAATAAACACAACCACAACAATTGGAATTTGATAAGTCCACAACCTTGTTCTTGTTAGCTACAGAGTAAGAGTAACCAGAGGCGGTAGGCGATTGCCTCCCAAACAGACCATGCAAGTTAGGACCTGCAAAGAAAAAATAACTCTCATAATCAACTACACCAATCTACCAGCATAGGCTCATGAATCCATACTAAGGATATAAACAGAAAACCAGCAGGAGGGACTCGATGCACTACTACCACTACAACCAGCAGATCAATGGCACAGTAAGTGCGACAAGTCTCTACGCACTAACACACAATAGGGAAGACCGAGAAGTGTACATGAGAAACTACCTGATGTGAGGACGACCACCAGATCCCGCGCGAGCTCACCGGCGGCCACCGCACCTGACAAACCAGAAAGACAAGGAAAACATCAGATCCCAGTCTTCACTGTTGTGGACATACAAGAGATAGAGAGGGATCTAGGGCGCCTCGTGTGAAGGACGCTTCTAGGATGAGGGAGACGATGGGTGCCACCGGTGCCTTTCCGGCCCGGTCCCGATGACGAGCAGAGTCCAGGAGCCGTTGTTCTGGGCCGGGTGCTCCACCCAGTCGATCTCGGCGGCGACCGGAGCGAGCCACTGCCAGGACCGCGAGAACGGAGGTCGGAAGCACGCCTCCTCCTCACCAAGGGAGGATGGGCGACGAGGACGGGACTGAGGTTAAGATGAAGGAGGGGCGAGGAGGGAGGGGCTCCGAGTAGGCAACGAGGAGAGAGACGCCGGTGTTGAGGTGGTCTCCGGCGTCTCTACGGCGTCACATGCGGGAGAGGTTGGGCTCGATGTGATCTGGAGTGGGGCGCTGGGTAGGAGGGATGGACGCTAGGGTTTCTCGCAGTGGACGGCGGCGACGCGCTGGTTTTATACCAGACGAGTGCGCTCCGCACTGTCGGATAAGCATCCGACGGCTCGCTATGCAGCAGCTGCTGTCCAACGGGCCTAAGAGCTCGGCTGGACCAGTTTCGGCCCAGTTCAACCATATAGTTATATGACAAAAAAAACTTTTAGTCTGAAATAAGCAAGCTTTAGTGCTTAAGTTTAACATAAATTAATATGCTTATCATTGTTAGATTATTATATTATGATAAAAAATAAGAAATATGGAATACAACAATTATCTACAAATATTATTCTCAGAAGTACGAAGATTATTATATGTCGATTTCGAAATACGGTCAAAACGGCGGACATGACCTTTCGTAGCTAGGGGTTGAAACTTGCGAAATTTTTGTTGTATCTATGATGAAATAGGTCCTTGCGTACCTAAAATTGATTTTTTCAGAAAATCATGAGCAAACTACGAGGCACCTTTACAGGGCAAATGACAGATGTTATGGCCGCTTTCATGGCATAGTTTGTTTAAATGATCTCATGTTTTGCACAAACGTGCACCTTGGAGTGGAGAACAATGTTGCCGAAGAAAGTTTTTATTTTCGTTGCACGAAAAAGTCATTTTTTATTTTCAGAGTGCAAAAAATGGGGTTTTTTGTGAAGGACCTACCAAATATTTGTTGTAAATTGGATCAAAACATTTAAAAAACATATTAGACCACATGATATGTACAAATAACCAAATGGTTGGGTGTATAAATGTTTGCATCCACCTCTCGTAAAAAGACAAATTTCTGCCGATTCAACTGGAAGCGGGTCAAATTTGAACTACAAGTGCTTTGTAGTTTGCTCATAATTTTTTTTAAAAATCATTTTTAGATACAAAAGTACCTATTTCATCAGAGATATATCAAGATTCTTGCAGAATTCGACACCTAGGTATGAACGATCATGTCCATCGTTTTGACCGTATTTTGAAATCGGCATCAGAAATTCAAAAAAAATCAAAAATTTGGAAATCCTTCACGATGTGTCATTGTATGTGACCTAGTTTCGAGAAAAAAAATATAAACTTGGAATACATCAATTATTTTTTAAAAGTGTTCACAGAAATGACCTATCATGTATAAAGATTCACACCTTTCAGGGCAAATGACAGATGTTATGGCCGCTTTCATGGCATAGTTTGTTTAAATGATCTCATCTTTTACACAAACGTGCACCTTGGAGTGGAGAACAATGTTGCCGAAGAAAGTTTTTATTTTCGTTGCACGAAAAAGTCATTTTTTATTTTCAGAGTGCAAAAAATGGGGTTTTTTGTGAAGGACCTACCAAATATTTGTTGTAAAATTGGATCAAAACATTTAAAAAACATATTAGACCACATGATATGTACAATTCAGAAGTTTTATTGAAAACGTGTTTCCAGAAACTTGCTATCAAGAATAGACATTCATAGCTTTCAAGACTAACAAGCAGTGTTTTGGCCACATTCATGACATAGTTTGTCAAAATGTACCCGAATTTGGCACATGTGTGCATTGTGGCATGGCAAACAATGTTGCCGACCAGCGATTTCGACATGTTTCACAAAAAAATCCACTTTTCATTTTTTAAGTGCTAATAGCCCAACTTTTTGTGAAGCGGCTACCGAGAGTGTCGTCCAAAATGGAACCGATAAAAAATGTTCACATAGTAGATATCATTCTATGTACAATCACCAAAAGTATTCATTTCTGAGCTTTCTACCATTTTCCGGTCAATTAAATGGTTTCCTGCCGATTCAGCTGGAAATGACTAAAATTTGAACTACAAGTGCTATATATCTTGCCCGTTATTTTTCAGGAATTTCATTTCTAGGTTCACAACTAGTCATTTCATCATAGATACACAAAAATATTTGCATGATTCAATCACTACACACGAACGGTCATGACCGAAGATTCATGACTTTCAGACCAAATAACCAATGTTATGGCCACGTTCATAGAATAGTTTGATCAAATGATCTCATATTGTGCACAAGTGTGCGTCTTGGGATGGCGAACAATGTTGTCAAATGGAGTTTTCATTTTCTTTTCACAAAAAAATATTTTTTTTTCATTTTCCGAATGACGAAAATGTTTTTTTTTGTGAAGAACCTACCAAATCTTTGTTGTAAAATTGGACCAATACATTTAACAAAAATATTAGAACATATTTTATGTAGAATTAGCCACATGGCTGCGTGTCAAAGATTTTCCATACACCTCTCATAAAAAAGACAAATTGCCGCAGATTCAGTTGGAAGCGGGTCAAATTTGAACTACATGTGTTTCATAGATTGCTCATGATTTTTTTCAAAAATTAATTTTAGGTACACAAGTATCCATTTCATCAAAGATGCGAAAAGAGTTTCGCAAGATTTCACTCTAACTAAGAATGGTCATGCCCGCCGTTTTCACCCCTTAAAATGGTCTTGTGTCGATATTTTCCAAAAAGTAGTTATGCATATTCTCGAGATGACGCAAAGTGAGAAACTCGCCAACACGATTTTATGCATATTCTCGAGATGAACCAAATCAATATTTAGATCATCTCGATCTGAGGTCATATGCAAAATTAAAGATGAAATTAAATTTTAGACTAACCTAAAAAAAACTGAACTCTCTCTATTGATGTGGACTCATACTCGTGACAAGCCCATATTTCGGACCTATATGCAGATTCTAATGATCTATGGGCCGCTGACCTAGTCACACAGCAAAAACATTATTAAAAAAAGGTGCAGAACAAGTGCCGATGTCCCACCGCGGCCCAGGCCCATCAGCGCGGTTATCGTTTAAATAGGTCTGGTGTCGTCTAGTATCACGACCCAATTGTTGGTCTGTTGGTTTGGTTCGGCGCGGGATGACGGGAGGTCGCGGGTTCGAGTGCCCAAGCTGCGCGTTTTTGCTGCAATATTTCACAAAATGTTTAGAGGGTTCGATCCCGCTTGTCAGCTCTCCTGGGCCCGCATGATTGTCCCACGTGTCAGCCTAGTGGGTCCGACATGGAGGGCCTACTTGTCAGGTCGGTGGTAGCTAGGGTCCACATGCCAGGTGGGTCCCACACAGCAGGTATGATGGGTGCGGTCCCACATGTCAGGGGTTTGGGGTTGGTCCCACATGGTTGGGGACGGGTCCCGCATGTCAGGTCAAGGTTGGGTGTGGGTCCCACATGACTGTGGTTGGAGCGGGTCCTGCATGTCAGGTCAGGGGTGGGTGTGGGTCCCACATGTCAGTGTTGGGTGGGTGATGGTCCCACCGGTAAGGTGTGTTAGCTGTCAATGGGTCCTACATGTCATATTGACACGTAAGCGAAAATGACATGACACATAGACGAGACTGCTGAGTTGGCTGTCCAGTTATAGTGACAACTAAGCGAAATTGACACCTAAGCGAAAATGCTGAGTTGACTCTAAACTCATGCGAATGACATTTTAAATTGGTCGTAATCAGCTAGAAAAAATGTTCTAAACTAGTGCTATCTTGATTATGACCAATCCATGTAAGGAGATTATGACCTTTTTGACAGATTTGGTCGTTATATTTTAGGATTTAGACCCTCCGAAACAGCGCATGACCAAATTGTGCTAAATGGTCACAGATCTATGACCAATATTTTCAGGGTCACTGTCTAAAGGTCATAAGTTAGCATATTTCTTGTAGTGTCTGTATTCACAAATTCAGGAGCATAGCGAGAAAGGTTGTTGAATGCATGTAGATATTCCTTCATGGTTCTAGTGCCCTGGGTAAGTCTCATGAACTCTGCCACTTTCATGGCTATCATGCCTGGTGGAATGTAATTCCACGAAAGGCGGTGGTGAACTGTGTCCACGATATAGGAGTATTTGCTGGAAAAGTGGTCCGGTGATGCGACCACCATATTCTGGCCGGACCATGCAACTGATGAGCGGCATACTCCGTCTTTAGGTCTTCCGTCAGCCTTAGCAAACGGAACTTTTGCTCCATGGTATTTATCCATTCATCAGCTTCCAAAGGTTCTACGGCTTCCTTGAAGATCGGTGGCTTGGTGTCCATGAAGTCCTTGAAGGCACTGTACTGATTCATTCCATGACCACTTGGATTATGGCCCTGACGGGTGTTGTCAGCAATATGGCGCAAAGCCTCTTCCATGTTCCTTTGCATACCCTCCATGGTACGCTGGCTTCCCAAAAATTGGGCGAAGAATTGTTCTGCGGTGTACGGGGGAGGAGGTGGTGGTGGTGGGTCACGGTTCTCATTTCCAGCACCACTACCACTCGCCCCGGTGGTACCAGTGACAGTACGACGCGTATCCACCATCTGCATATTTCAGCAACAAGTATGTATTAGGCTATGTTGCAATAATTGTTGGTGAACATATAATTATGCCGCACTGAATTTACTGGAGAGAATAAATTCATCCAATAAAACAGAGACACAATAATTCAATCCACAACACAACATCACTAATATTACTTAATGACATTGCATAGCGTACACATACAACCAAATTTGCCAGCATACAAACACTGGACTTTAGGCGTTCTGATATCGCCACATAAGTACCCAAGGTTCCACATTCTATCAAGGTCTCAACATGATATTTAGGTTTACATGCCATACATAATCGATCGCAAAATAAATAACTAGCGACTTATAGAAATATCAACCAGTCTACTCGTCGTGATCGCTGTCCATCTCCGACACGTTGCCATCCTCATCCTCACTCTCATCTTCCTCCATGTCAGGACCTTCCGCAGCTTCTATGTCATCATCAGCCAATATGACACCAGGCTCCATCTCAGCTACTCCAGGGGGAACATAAGGGTGTAGCTAATTGTGCAACTGGTGCACCTCTTCATGCAAGTTGTCATTATACTCCTCAGCATTGGCCAACTGCTGCTCAAGCTCAACCTGTCGAGCTCTCAAAACGTCTTCTTCGGACCAAGCTTCATTCCTCTGATGGAGTACATGTATCAGCATGCGCTCACTGTTCCTGTTGGCGGTAGTCAGCCTCTGAATCTCCTGCCTAGCCACCTCATCCCTATGGATAGCCTGATCTCTCTGCTCAGTCACCTGGGCCAGCTCTGCCTGCAGCCTCTCTATCTCACCATCATGGTCATGCTGTAGCTGACGGCGGTCATCACGAGCCTGGCTAAGTGCACCAGACACGCATCTAAGGCTACGCTCTAATCCATAATAGGTCTTCATTACTGCAAACATGGTACTCATCGCCATGTTATCACTGTTCTTTCTCTCACCTGAACCTCTCTCTAGAGCTCTTCCCTAGGCCTGATCCCACACAGCAGTAGCGGGATCACCCCTCGGAAAGACTCCAGCAACTGTGGTGACTAACTCCTGTGGAAACCTCTCCATAATGTCCCTTAGTATAGCAAAAACAGCTCTACCAGCAGCTTCCTCAGGAGTCCTGCCCCGAGACTCATAGCACCAACCTCCCCAGTTGGGGTCGTCTCCTCTGGCGAGAACAACTGCTTCCACTGAGATCAACGTCTCTCATCACCCAGTGGCTCACGGTTCCAATAGTAGTGAGGTTCCTTTCCTTCAGGGTACCCCACAGAATTCAGCACCCTCCACAACAGTGTAGGCATGCCAAACTCTCCCAAAAACTTGCTCCTGCGGCGGGGCTCCCTGGGGGCTAACTGGTGACGTGGAGCTCTACCTCCAGTAGACTTGCGAGCAGTGAGCTTCGTACGGGCCATCTGTTGCAATGTTATTCACTTAGGGTGAGAATGGTGATTAAGTTGTAAGTTTTATCCAAAAGAAGATAATCAATTTATAAGGGGAGGAACAATGCCATGAAATGAGATAAACATACAACATGATGCATGCACGTTCCGTACGTTCTCACAAACCTAGAAACAGTAAATAAATTCTAGCGGTATAGATGGTGGCATACATACGTTCGCTCATATATACGAAACTAGTTCGTACTACACGATTGCGCTGTTATGTACCTGCAGAAAATCATTTCAGCCCAAACCCCACAATATGAACAACATGCATTGCGGAATTTAAAATCTACATACTCCCACCTATGCATATTCCCAATTATACATACATGTAGCACATACTACCCAATCATCGTCCTATTGATGGCATCATCTCAACGGACGGAATTACCCACACATGAGGCACTGTTATATAAACATGTGTGTAACATATAAATACTCAAGCACCATATAAGCACTTCCCTAGACCGGCTTTGTGTCTGATCATGCTCTCACAACTCACACTTACCGAGGCGTAGAGGTAATTGATCCATACATTACCATTCAAGCGAATGGCACCCATACAACAGCACGCCGTATGAGCAACGAAATAGAAATATGATGCAAGAACCCCCAAGTCAGTACTTAAATAAGCCACCTAGAGTCCTTAACTGGGCATAAAGGATATGACCACTGGCACACTCTTAAGTTTTGAATCAGAGGTTTAAACACCTATATAACTATAAGTTGGTAATTAGTTTTGTAACTCAAAACTCTTTTGTTTTTAATTACACACATGAACAGTAACATGCTAAACATTGCTCCGATGCCAGCTGTGGCAGAACCGACCAATTCATACAGGCTTAAGTAAGAAAACCACCTGCCGACGCAGATAAATTAACGTACTTAAGTCCATACAAACCCGGTAGTCCGTGAAATCACACGGGATTTCAAACCATCCAACATACAAGCCAAGATCGTACAAGTTTAGCAGCCACCATTCATATGTTACATAAAGTTCGCAACATCATCTTGAATACATCGGAGTTTAGAACATAAAGTTATTACAAACCAAGTTCATCATAAGTAGCGGAAGCAATTAGTTTTGAAACCACATACGCACACAAAGTTTAATACAGTGGCAGATAATGATCAAGTTCCACAAAACAGTAGATAAGACATAAGGAGTGACCATGCCCTTGGTCCTAATTATCGCCCATCGCTGGATAGAGACACTTGATGCAATAACCGTAGTACATCTGACCATCTGCAACAACAATGGGAACAAAGCCCTGAGTACGAGAAGGTACTCAGCCAGACTTACCCGACTTAAACAGAAATAAAGAGACACCAAGGAGCATGCAACGCTTTCTTTATGGAGCTAGCTCGACTCATTTGCGAAAAGCATATGTTACCATGAATAAATCATTTTAAGTACTTTGGCATCATCTTTATTATAACATGTTAATCTAGGTAAGCACCTATGCTAGAGCAATCACTTGATTAACCATTAATATCAAGTTACCATCTCAGGTTTAGCATTTCCAACCTAATCCACATAACCATTCCTGTTCCATCATCATTACTACGATGTCGTAGCTCGAGTCAAGTGCTCACTGTCCAGGAGCGATGGCGATTCGAATCGATTCCTAACCAGCAAGTGATTTATTCCTCACACAAACCACACTCACGATCAAGTGAGCTACAGGTCCCCAATGACACTATTCCGGTAAACGTCGCGGGACAATCTGGAGCCACAGTACCCAGGGACCGCCCGACTGCCAGGAATCAGGGCGCACCTGCCCTTGGGCTCACTCTTCGCACCCCTGTCATACCCCCTGCAGCACCAATACGCGCACCGTGTAGATCCCGGCCTGAATAGTGCCACTGGCTTCGCGGTCGGAACGACTTATCCGGCCAGCTAAATGTGAGGCATGCGTTCAACATGACAAGAGGGACGAGCAACGATCGGTCCTTAACCGACACAGGCGGAAACTACGAGCACCCCAGAACCCTGTCTGGTTGCCCACTACACATTCCGCCGGTCTCCATTTATCCCTCAACACTTGGTTATTTCCATGATAGTATCCATAGCTAAGTATTCAGGTAACCACCTACAGTTGCCGGTGACCGGAAATCACCGACTGCTACCGGTCTAAGCAGGGCTAAGCATTTAACTCGGTCCTAGACCTAGCAGGGTAAGTTATATTAAGGTAGACAAGGGTATAATATATATGCATCAACGGTTTCATTCAACTCCTATAACTTAGTGCAACAATATATATACTTATATAAAGTAATAGCTTTATAAAGTAGGAGACTTAGGATGCTCCGGGGCTTGCCTTTCTCGAACGAGCTAGGTTGATGATCGGGGCACTCTTGAAGCTCTTCCTCTTCCAGCACCTTCTGTGCGGGAACCTCGGGCTCGATCACGACCTGCTCCTCGGGGGCTGCTACTGGAACTTCCTCCCGCGATCCTGTATGATGCATATGTATGTGTTACTATAGGAGTGATGCTTTGGAATGAGATGATGAAGGATGATCATGAATGCTTGGTATGATGAAGGTGCCTTATGTTTTCGTTTTACTGAATACGTGTACGTTTCTATTTATCGAGTAGGTGCATATCTCCTCTCCGAGAAATACACACATACGCTAGTAGATCATCATGCACATACATGTATTTAAGTGACTTAGCACTCTATTAAGCAACCATACTAGCTACACCAGCAAACAAATCATGCTTCAAAGATACACCAAAACAACATACTTTACTAAACATGCATTAAAGAAGATTATTTTATTTCATTTTAAACTAAGGCTACAACAGCAACATATATTTCTGGTGCTCAGAAATTTATGAGAAAATTACAGTAGATTCCTTAAGCAACAAGTAGTCTACCATAAAATTTTCATTACATTTGGATAAGTATAACAGCCTACACAAAAATGACAAGCTATGATGGATAATTGAACATGAAAATACTTTGTATTGTGAAAAGTGTCAAACAACAGATTTAGTATATTTCCCATGATCTACATAGCATAGAATAACTGTACAAAAAGTTTCACCTACATGTATTATTCATATTTTTGCTCTAGGAATTTTACAAGAAATAGCAATTAAATGCACCTAAATTACATAGCCACATTTTTCCACAGAACATGCATGTTATATATTTTTTCACAGAAAGTACATCACCTAAATAGACCAACAAAATTGGAACCATATTTTTCTGATCTATATTCTATTTACTATGCATTTCCCAAGAAATCAGTATTTATTCAATTTAAATAAAGCTACACAGAAAAGCATCACAAACTTGACATGCAATAATTTTAACAGATAGATCTAGTCACAAGAAACCTAACAAAATTTGTGTCATCCAATTTGGAGCAATATACACCAAAATATGATTTTTCAAAGCATTAAAATAATTTCTGGAAATTATTTTCTTTATTTCTGAAAAACCAGCCGAATCTAAAACACTGGGTGCACCCGGTGCAGTGCATCCAGGTTCATGCCCAGGAGCTGACGCACGGGCCCCTGCGGTCAGCCGGCCCCACACGTCAGCCGGAGCCGAGGCATGGGCGGCGCTGACCGGCCAGTTCTCGCCGCCGGTGAGCTCGCCGGCGATGAGGTCACCACCACCACGCTCCCCGTAGCGAGGCGCATCGGATGAGCTAGGTAGATGATCCGGAGGAGCTCGGGAGCGAGCTGGCCGGCGGCCATGGCGCACGGCGGCGGACCCGGCGAACCAGGGCAAGGCGAGGTGCGAGAAGAAGCACGTGAGCACCGCTAGGTCAAGGCGGAGCAGGTGCTCGCGAAAAAGGGGAGGGAGCAGCACGACGGCGAGGTCGGCCACGCGGACCGCGGCGGCGTCATGCCGGAGACGGGGGAGGAAGGCCAAATGCGGCCCATTACCTCGTCTCCGACGGAAGCGGATGCGAGCACGAGGTAGGCCACGTCGAGGCGGAGCGGTGGCGAGGCGTAAGGCGCTAGCAGGAGCGACGGAGGCGCGCGGCGGCGCCAATGGCGCGGCGGCTGCTGCTGCGAGCGAGAGAGGCGAGCGAGGCGAGCGGAGTCGAGTGGAGAGGAGCGCGGCGCGGCTCGGGCAGGTAAAGGCGAGGCGAGGGCGCACGCGGGGGCCACCGGACGCCACCCGGCCGTCGCTGCCGTACGCCGGCGGCCACGCGGCGGCCGCGGCCTGACGCCGGTAGGGCGCGGAGGCAGGCCGGGGCGGCCTATGCGGCTGGGCCGAAAGGGAGGCGCGCGGCCCACGTACGCCGGGTGCGTTTCTCTTTTGTTTTTAATTTAAATTCAAACAGCCCCAAATTCATCATTTTAAGCAACTTAAAAGCATTTTCAAGATTTGGTGTAAAAACAAAAGTTGTTTCATTTTTCAAGCTCTACAACTTTGCTTTAATGTCCAAAGTCAAATTCTTGCTAGATTTTGAATTACAAAATTAAAGTCAATAAAATCTCAAACTTCTTATTTCAGGAATTATTTTAAAAACATAATTTGAAAAAATTTGAAATATAAACTTTGCTCCAAATTTTATCCTAAATATTTCTAACCTAATTTAGTAATCATAACAAGAAATCCTAGCACCCAAACATGAGCATGGCGTTTCACATTAATTAAATGCGATGCATTTCAATTTAATTTAAGCACCACATGAAATGACACTTCATTTCTTTGGAATGGAATGAACAGATGATGCTTATGCATAATGAAATGACGATTATGCTCTTGAGATGAAATGTTGATGCATGCTTAACACCAGAGGTGTTACAAAACTCGTCCAGGAGGGCTGTTCTGGCTAGGGATGGCAATGGGTACCCGTTACCCGTTTACCCTGTGGGTAAAAACCCTATTAGGGTAAGGGTATGGGATAAAAAACTACCCATGGGTACGTAAATGGGAAAATATCATACCCATCGGGTCAAGAGGGTACGGGTATGGGATCGTATAACCCATACCCGTGTACCCTTATACCCATCTAGTATTCGATAAGTGAGTCTATACTTCCACGCACAGATGCATCAGTAGGGTCTGTGCATAAAGCCATGATTGTAATTTACAGAAATGTTGTGTTGCGTCACATAGGCAGGAATTGCTCGCTACACCCTCTGTGGATGGTGGACCACCCGATGACTGCCTTACTATACCGATAAATTAGCTATCACTGATACGGTATCTAATCTATCTGATTCACGCAATCACATCTCGACTCCCTATAGAGCAAAAGAACAAATATATCTCTTCCAGATGAGTGATGTGTTGTTTTTACGACTATATTATGCTCAATTGGGCGTGTTTTAAACGTGGGTATTTTTACCCGTGGGTACCCATCTACCCTATCGGGTAAAGGGTATGGGAAAAAGTTATACCCGTTGACGGGTATGGGTACGGGTGACGGGTAAGATCGGGGTCAACGGGTAAGGGTATGGATGGCTCCACTCTTACCCATACCCTGCGGGTGCCATCCCTAGTTCTGGCCACTTTTGCACCAAGAAAACTTGCAGCTGATTTTTTTGCAACAAAATGCACCCAATCCACTCCGTTGGACCCATAACTCATATTTGGTGTGTTTTCGACTGTTTTTGTTACCGTCGGAACACACCCACCAATGGGAGGGGCGGGGAGCACTAATCGAATGGAAGCGGGGAAGGGTAGTAGAGATGGAAAGCCATGTGAGGATGGTGGCCATGATGTGTGCGCGCGGGAGAGCAGGGAGAAAGCGACGTTGGGGGGGGGGGGGGGGGGTGGGCAGGATGGAGGGAGAGGAGACGTGGTGGCGTGCCAGAGCACGAAGCAGGTTAGGTGCGCCATGGAGAGGCGGCGTGCACACGGGAAAGGGCACACCATGATTAGTGAGCGGGTAATAAAGGGCAACCCTCGGTGAAAAAAAAAGGGATTAGAGGCATAAACGTTTTGCGACCTCCGTTCTTAAATATTTGACACCGTTGACTTTTGACATGATGTTTGACCTTTATGCATTGTCGTACTACCTCCGATCCATATTAGTGGGCACAACTTTGTCTAGATACACATGTATCTAGTCTAAATACTTAACTAGATACATATGAATTTAGACAAAGCTATGCCCACTAATATGGATCGGAGGGAGTACATTAATTTAGAATCAATACAATGAAAAGATACATATATGCCCGTCTATAGGCGATTTTTACAAGGAAAAGATACATATATGCCCGTCTATAGGCAATTTTTGTTTATAATGTGCGCATAACAAGTGGATATAAGAGACGACATTGTGAAAGCAAACAAAACTAGAAAATTAATTAAGTTGTGCCGCTTCTTCTGTAATATTCTTCGGAGGTCCTTCTAAGCCCAAAGATTTGAATGGAAACCATACCAGCGATCCTGCCAATGAAATCATTTCTGAAAATGGTGAGGTCGTCATTTGTAGTCTTTCTCTTTTTTGAGTGGCAGTCATAGGTATAGAAAACCTGCGTGGATCACTCGCTGGTGATGGGAACAATCTTCCAGACGGTAAATTTGTAAGCTTCCTTTTGCGACCGTGAGTACCTGAAGAGACCAACTTCCGGCCCTTCCCCGTAATAATTACCAGCGCTGATGGTTCTGTCCATGTTACTGATATCTCTTATTTCGCTAAAGCCATCATCGAACTGCACGCTCAGCGACCACAGCATGGAGATCTTCACGCCATCATGGCCTTTATAGGGAGCCAGCTGCAGTTCCTGCCTGTGGTGCACCAGGGCTTTTCCTGTGGCCACATTCACGAGTGCAAATGCCCTGCGACCCTGATTATCGGTCAGTCTCCCGACGTTGTCGTGGTCCTGGATCCAGCGCTATTCATATGCGAAAAAGAAACAAACAAGAAAAAAGCAATCCTTTTTATAATCCTTGGAAAGGCATCAAAATTTTGCTACCTTAATTAGGTACCAAATTATAACTTCAGTTTGGTATCAGAGGTACCAAATTACTTTGCAAGGAGTGTAAATAAGCTCCCCAAGAATATCTATTAAATAAGTTCTGTTTATTATTAGGCTACTAAGCGAAAAAAAGTGTTTAAAATAAAAAAAGATGAAGAAAATAAATTTTGTGAAGAAAAAAAAATGCCAAGTTGAAGTTGTTTAAGCCCTTGGCGCAACCTAAAATAATACTAGCAAAGAATGTTGCAAGTGCAAAAGGTTTGCCGAAGTCGATCGCGAGATAGATCTACTGATCCACGCTCTGATCATGTGATTTTTTACTCACCACATCCGTGCACCCACCATCGCCCAATTTGTCATCGTTTGCCCGGCTCGTCGGCGGACCCCGGCCCGGATCCGCGCTGCCTCCGGAGGCGGAAGATCCCGTCGTAGCTGTTGAGGGGAAGGAGACCAATTGTTGGGGGAGCTAGCGGAGCGGATCGAGAAAATCGATGCGGCCATATGAGGGAGGAGCTACTGCCTGCTTCTGATTCGCAGCTACTGCTGGTGGCGAGCAGATCTGGCAGAACGAAGCTTAAGCTGGACTACATGCAAGCGCTCTTGGAAGGTGCGTTGGTTCCGCCAGGCCCGAGGGCTCGTCAGCGACGAGTCCCAGGCAAGAGCGGCAGGCCAAGCTGATTAGCAGAATCAAGCAACCAAACAGATTCCTCCCAGTGAAACCCACGGATCTGTCAATCTGTACGTACGCTACTGGCTAGCTAGGGCGATACACGAGATCATTACCTGGGACTCGTCGCTGGGGTCAGCACGGACAAGAACCACCTTATCACCACGGACGGCCGCGTTCAAGCTTGGGTTCATCTTGCAGATCATCCGCATCGGCTGCCCCGATAGCATGGTTGGCCGGGCTAATCTTCGCTGCTACCTTACCTGATTCGTTGCCCGCCTCACTCCCTAGCCAGCCCCGTTTTATGCGGTGCTAGGATCGGATCGGCGTGCTCCGCCGCGCTGGTCCCCACAATAGGGGTCATCGGCATCATAGATTTTTTTTTAGGTAAAAACTGTTTCCGTACAATTATTTGAGTCTCAAAAAGAAATAGTTCCAGCATTAAATATTCTTTAAAAAAATTCATCGGAACATGGTCAAGCGTGATCTTGTTTCCAAGCCTTCATCACAGCACAGCAGATGGGGAATTTTTCTTTTTAGAATTCTAGGGTCGAGCCCCGTCTTTTAACTATTGCCAAAAGACAGTGTAGCAGTTTATAGCACACAAGATGGGAAAGACCATATATTCACTTAGAGCATCTCCAAGAGCTTACCTATATTTGCTCTCAATACCCAAAAACTGCTTTTTTAGGTATTGGGAGCAAAAAACCAGCTCCAAGAGCTTACCTAAAAGTGGTCCCAGCAGAAAATTTTTAGGTTCTTACCTAAATTCTAACTGAGAATTGGCATATTTGGAGATTCTAGGGCAAATACCCATCCTACCTAAAAACGCCAAACGCACTGCCACGT
The DNA here is from genome assembly GCA_947311845.1 of Poa pratensis. NCBI lineage: Eukaryota > Viridiplantae > Streptophyta > Magnoliopsida > Poales > Poaceae > Poa > Poa pratensis. Next base: position 40,597,506 of record CAMZMU010000047.1, read on the forward strand.
AAGCCAAAACCAGCGCGGGAATGAAACTTCCGCGACCTCCCTCCCGACCCCGGCCGGCTCTGGTGCCCTGCCGTCGCCGGCGATCTCCGGCGCGCCACCCCAGCGCTGTTCTCCACCCCAGCCACCCCGCCGCCCTTTCTCCCGGCCGGAATCGCCCCCAAATCAGCCCGTCGGCGACCTCCGCATCTCCCCGACCTCCTGTCGCGCCGCCGCCGATTAGAGCCGCCGACATCCGTGACCCGCCTCCCCAGACCTCCCCTATCGACCTCTGTGTTGTCCTCGTGCTCCCCACCGACGAATGCGAGCCAGGAAGCCACCATTCCGCCGAATCGAGGTCCGCTCCGGCCGCCGTGCTCGTCGCCGATTCCGAGCGGGGCGGGGCGGCGGAATTGAGTCGCACGGAGAGGGAGGGCGGCGGGGAGGGAGGGCGGCAGGGAGGGAGGCGGGGAGGGAGGCGGATGGAGATGGAGGGCGACGGGGATGGAGGCGTTGGGGAGAAGAAGAAGGAAGAAAGAGGGGGGGGGGGGGAGAGAGAGGAAAAAAGAAAAAAGCTTATCCCACTGACATGTGGGTCCCACGTGCGAGATGCCAATTTGGGTATCCACTTTTAGGTAAGCTTGAAAAGCAGAAAAATTTCTAGATACCTGTATCCTCTCTCTCCTCTACGTATATAATGGTTTTGCCTTACCTAAATATAGGTAAGCTCTTGGAGATGCTCTTATGACGTTTGGATACCGAGACACAGGGAGTGGGATAGGGAAAGAAAAATGGATGAATGGCTAGGATTAAATGAAGCGTAAAAAATGGAGGATTAGAATACAATATTACAGTACCTTTTAGAGGGTGGGATTTCCCTATCACTGTCCCTGTCCCAATCTACATCCAAACGCCATCTTAGAGCATCTTCAAGAGAAATGGTATCTAATTTGCTATTACTTTTTTTTTGACCAAGGGTCTAGAAAACTAGCCTCCAACGGACTAGAAAATCCGACTGCTATCCTATTTGACATACTATCTCGTAAGCCTCGGTAGCCAAATTTGACTAGCCGACGTGCCTTGCTATCTTGGTGTACGTGAGACTGATAAGTAGTGCCATGTTTGCGTTGCTCCAAACTCTATTCCTTTCTCTTAGGGTGTGTTCGTTTTTCGGATCAAGTGGAATGGAATGGAACCATTCCATTCCATTCCACTTCATCCCATTCCAATATGTTCTCACGTTCGGTTCATCTTAGAAAATGCGGAATGGAACAGTGCCTAAATTTAATTAATCAATGCCTAAATTAATCTAAAAATTCCTAAATCACTCCAAATCATGGCCGCGTCCGGCGACCTTGCGCCCGGCAGCCGCATCCGGCGACCTCGCGCCCGGCGACCCCAGCCGCGTCGGCGACCTCCGGCCGCCGCGCCTCCGCGCCGTGCTCGAGATGGCCCGCCGCCGCGCCTCCGCGGCTTGCTCCGCCGCTGCCGATGACCGCCGTTCGGCCGCGCCTAGCTCCGAGCTCCGAGCGAGCCTGGCCGGGCCGCCGCGCCTAGCTCGGAGGGGATTGAGGCGGCGGCGACATCGGACGGGGATTGGGGTGGCGAGGGCGGCGAACTCCGAGGGGATTGGGGCGGCGGCGAGCTCGGAGGGGATTGGGGCGGCGGCGAGCTCGAATGGGGATTGGGGCGGCGAGGGCGGCGAGCTCCGAGGGGATTGGGGCGGCGGCGACGTCGGACGGGCGCCGGAGACGTCGGACGGGCGGCGGCGACGTCGTACGGGCGGTGGCCTCGATGGGCGCAGGAGAGGGACGATGTTAGCGAGAGGAGCAGTTAGCGTGGTTAGCGACGCGTTCCACCTCGTCCGGCCGAATCGGCCGGACGGGTGTGTTCCGAATCTTAGCCGAATATTCGGTTTTGGAGAACGACTTGGTTCTATTCCATCGCACAAACGAACACGAGAATGCCTCCTAGGAACGGAACCGTGACATCCCGTTCCACCTAATTCTAAAAACGAACAGACCCTTAGAGATATAGCCAGTCTATTGAAATGTGTTGAAGAAAGAATTTTTACAAAGTGGATAGCTAAATAAAGATATGGAATATGAAATTTAAAATGTCTCTTGGAGATGCTCTTACAGCAGTGTGGGGGTTACGACCCTGGATACCCACGGCCGACCACATGGGCTACGCTCCCAGGGGAAGCCCAGCCCACAAGACGAAGCTTTATGGGGCACGATGCTGCCCGGCGTGTCCCGCAAGACATCTGGAAGATATCCTGAAGATACTACGAGATCTGTTAGGATACGTATGATCCTATGATTCCTGTATTCTGTTATTACTTTCCGGTTATCTCCTAGATCTAACCGATTTGTAACCCTACCCCCGGACTATATAAGGCGGGTAGGGGACCCCCTCAAAAGACACGCAATATCATACGATAGCTAATACAAACCAATAGACCACAGGAGTAGGGTATTACGTCGTGCTGACGGCCCGAACCTGTCTAACTCTTGCGTCTCTGTTGCCTTCTTGTTCTTGGTCTCGCGCATCCCTCCGATCAATCTACCATCGTGGGGATCCCCCTCGGTGGACTGCCGAGCATATTTAGTCGACAGTTGGCGTGCCACGTAGGGGTGTGCGTGCTGATTGCCATGGCGAACAAGATGGTACATCTTCCGAGCTCTTCGTCCTCTCCAAAGCCCGGCCAGATCTTCACGGTTGGATCGATCTCTTGGATCATCAACGCTGTCGGAGACGGGGAGATCATCGAGCCGGCGCAGATCGATTCTGCGCCGATCACATCAGCACCTGCAGCAGCAGATCCGATCTTGGAACCACTTCCAAGGTTGCCTTCGTCAACAACTCGCCGCTCGCTTCCTCGCTACCAGAGGAGGCAGATCAACGACGACGATCTGATCGATTCAATCGATCGGGTTGGTATGAAGCTCGCCGATTGCCTCTCCATCACCGAATCGGCCCTGGACACTCTGGCCCAGCGCCGACCATCCACCGATCTGGATCTATCGAAGGCTGTGCGAAGGAATCCAGGGGCCACAACCTTACCCTTTGGGATCACCAGCGCCGCCGCCGTTTGCTTTTCTCTCGCGGAGTCATCTCCGTCCACTTCGGTTCATCGCCGACCACCTCTCGGTTCTGATCTATCGGAAGCCAATCAGGAAATCCCAGGGGATGTGGCAGCCGTTCATCAAGATGCTCTAAGGGGCAAACTCGCCGACCAGCCTGGGGATATCTATGCTCTCGCCGACCACGTCACCGACCAGTACTCGCCGGCTGTCAACATGCTGCAGATCGGTCAACATCATGAAGGTTTTCTCCGCACGATCCCGAAGGATAGTCCGGACTCCGAGTCTCAAGGCTCTACCGAAGTTATCACCGACATCACCGCCGTCCGATCTCCTTTCCCACCTTTCCGTGGAGGCGTGATCTTCAACGTCAGCATCGATAGTCCTTCACAGGATGGAGAAAACGAGGAGGATCGCGCGGCTCGCATCAATAGGAATGCCAACCGCGCTCAACGCTGAGAGAACGAGGCCGCCATCGCGCTTGCCGAAGCCGTTCACAATGGGAACAACACGATTCGCAAGGTCGACCACGCCTTCTCCAGCGCAACCTCGACAACGATTTTGTTCGTGTCGACGGCCACGACGTGTACAAGACTCCAAGCGCCAACTTGGCCGTGGCAGCCAACGAGCTTGCTCGGCTCGAGCAAACACCGGAGGTCGCCAAGGTCGCCGCGATGCTCAAAACGGCGCACTGTCAAGTCAACGAGATCCACCAGGATCAGGGACCTTCCCACTCGACAAGCTCAAGAGTCAACCGCCACCCCGGCAGGAGTCGTTTCGCCGACCAGCATCGCGATGGAGGACAGTTCCTCCAGGGTGGAGTTAGGGGGAACGTCGTCAACAACCCTCCTCATTGCATCAACGTCGCAGCCGACCAGGAAGTCAAGCAAGACGTCCGAGGACACCTCGTGACAAGGATATACATCCCGGGTACCCTACCATAAGGGTACCTAGTGCACGTGTCGACTAAGGCCCAACTATCAAGAGCCTACATGAAGCCCATGACGAAAGGCCCAGCAAGATGGAGTATCCTCCAAGATTAGACATAGGCATAGTCGGTTTAGTCTTTTCTTACATGTAATCTGAGTCGGTTGCGAACTCTTGAGACCCAGCCTATTATATAAAGGCTGGGAGGGCCGCCGATCCAGGACACGCAATACTCGAATCACCAAACCCTAGCGAGATCGACATCTCACCAGGACCCCATTGTAGCCCGCATAATCTCACACGATCAATACCAGACAAGCAGGAAGTAGGGTGTTACTCTCCGGAGGCCTGAACCTGGGTAAAATCCCTGCTTTTGATTGTCAGCCGACGAAACTACCAGCTCTACCACGTTCTCTCCCTCGTAATCTCAACCCTAGGTCCTTAACCATGGGATTTGATGAGTTTACCCCTCGTCAATTGGCGCCTTCTGTGGGAAAGAATAGTGCTGGACTCACGGTTTCTTCGGTTCCATCGGAAAACGGCGACTCGCCGATCGCATCTACAAACGGCAACTCGCCGGCTGCATCAACAAACTAGAACTCGCCGACTCGGGCGACACATGGCAACTCGCCGACTCACTCGACAAACGGCAGCACGCCAACTTCACCTGCAAAAAGCACATCAGATCCTCTGATGAACTTCGAGCCATACTCGCCAGAATTCCAGGAGACGTTCGCTGGTCTCGAGTCAGGTTTGGGTTTAGCCGTTGGTTCGTTCAATTTTTTCGTAAACAAGCTTGGTATGCAGGATTTGACAGATCCACGCCAACTCGCGACTTCCGCACCCGAGGCTCCATCGATTGCGGCCCCTTCGACTGCGGATCCATCAACCGCGTCCGTACCATCGTCGATCCTCCAAGCCTGCTCGTCTGCAACAACCATGTCGACTCGAGAAATCAACGAGTTCCTTGCGAAAGAACTCCAGGGTGAGGAGGCTGAATCAGCATACCGCACAAACGATCCCGAGCTCAATCTTCCACTCGAGGATAGCTTCGACTGCGGGATCTCCCTTAGCGACTTCGATGAGTCCGAAACTCATATCGACAACCACGTCGACTCTGAGATCTGCACCAACAACAACCTCAACTCCGAGATCCATAACGACTTCGCCGACACCGAGATGAGCATAGGCGATGAACACGTCAACGGCGAGCTTCGCCCAGATGGGCCGTTCGACTGGCATACTGATTCTGATATGAGTCTCGATGAAGACGTTGAGTCCATGACGGGACCGAAAACACATACGCATACCCTCGGGTGATACCCCAGAAGGTCTACGTTGCCTTCGCCGCAGAATCATCTGATATTGCGGCCAGTCGCAGGCCTACAGAATTCCCGTGCACAGTTACTATGCCGGATGGAGTCACAAATCTCACAATTACTGTTGAGATGGCAGCAAAAGCAGATAAAGTTATCAAGGAGTGCACAATGATGCCAGTGGACGCAACACGAGAGGAGATGTTGACCTTCCAGTACTTCTACTGGCAGGAATCACTTCGGCTGCAGCAGATCAGAGCAACACTCGAAGAACGTAAAAAGCAGGCTAGCTTGTCGAGTGCACGACGAAGACAGCTCTCCCTGAGCTCCACCGGGCGAGCAGACACAAGACCCAGATCAAGGCTGTCACGCCTCGCGGAAGATGAGAGGGAAGCGCTCACCCGCAACTTAGGCCACTCTTTCATGACGTTCGACGAAGAGGGAGTACCAGTACCCAAAACAGCTGTGGGTGCCCTTTTTACTGCTGCAGCATACCTAGAGGCAATCAAGCCTCCAGCGGATGACCCCAATGAAAACTACATCGCCAACATATCAAATCACTCGCCTTAGCGGCAAAGGCCATACGCCAAATCCCAAAAACTTCAGGAGGGAGTCGAGACATGCCATAGTAAACCTGTGTCGTGAAGAACATAATCGCAGTGGTCGCAGTCACCACTCGAAGGAAAGGAGCGGCTCACGTCGGCGCAGGTCCAGAAGCAGATCACGCAGATCTTAAAGTAGCGACTCGTACTCTGTTCAGGAGCATGAGCCATGCGGAGCCCTGTGCTTCACTCGACGCGTCCGCGAGACACGAATGCCCAAAGGGTTCAAACTCATATCTGAACAGCCCAAATACACGGGTCGACAGGAACCTTCAGGATGGCTGGAAGAATACAGACTGGCTGTCTCGTGCCAGCGAGGCATGAATACCACAGCCATGCAGTACATACGAATCATGCTCGAAGGCACAGCCCACGACTGGCTCAAGGCCCTACCTCCATCAACATACGAGTCGTGGGATCACTTCCGCGCAGACTTCATCAAAAACTTCGAGCCTCTATGTGAGCGATCAAAAACGTTCGAAGAATTGAGAGCCTGTGTTCAACGGTCGGATGAAACGCTGAGGTCATACATCCGACGATGGACTGAGATACGCAACTCGGTGGGAGTAATTTCAGAAGATATGGCCATGGATGCTTTCATCATGGGCCTCGCCAGGCGAGATTTCAAAGAAGCACTTGGTCGCCAAAAGCCAACCTCTGTGGCTAACCTTCTAAAGATCGCGACTGAGTGGGCAGACGGAGAAGACATGGCGCGCACCACACGCGGGTCCTCACCCCGTGAAAATAATGATAGCGGTAGTCGAAACCGCAGGGATTCGTACAGAGACGATCGGAGGCGCAAACGTTCAAAACGTCACTATGACGACGACAGACCTGAATTCATGGCGGCTGGATTCTCCACACCCCGCAACAACCAAGACAGAAGCGACCGACGGTCAGAAGATCGACGGGATAGTCGATATGATCGCCGGGACAGTCGAGATGATCGCCGGGACAGTCGAGACCGCAACCAACGCTGCGACAGCTACAAGAAGAAAGATTGGCGCAAGTCGCGCTCCGGCGCACAAAACGAGCGATCATTCGATGACAAGATGGATGCTGATTGTAGATTCCACCTGTATGAGGGGAAGACGGAAAATTGCGCTCCAATCACTCGATGAGAAACTGCAGAGAATTCGACCAACTAGCATCTGAATACGTGCAACTCAGAAAGGCAACAGCCGCACACGCACCCGCACTTGCACCTGTGCCTCAGCCAAACAATGTGCCCGTTCTGATGGCACCACCACCACAGCCTGTCGCAGGCGGAAATATCGCTGGTGCCATACAACCCGTACCTCGGGTGGACGAACCTCAGTACCCTCCGCCCCAAGGGCAGATGTACATGATACAGAAAGGTCGCCCTTCCAACAGGGAGCAAAAACTTCGCACTCGACAAGTAAATATGGCGGTCATGTCACCTCCTGCCGTAACTGAATTCTTGAAGGGATCCGAAACTGCAATAAGCTTCAGCAGAGAAGACCACCCACCATCGGTAGTTCGTCCAGGGCACTCTGCTCTGGTACTCGACGCCCAAATTGGAGGTTACGCCATGTCCAAGGTCTTCATGGATGGTGGCAGCGGCATAAACATCATCTTCGTGGATACGCTCCGCAAAATGAACAGGTCAGTCGAAAACCTGCCAAAATCCTCAAATACCTTTCACGGTATCGTCCCAGGCAAAGCAATAAGCCCAGAAGACACCATACAACTCGACGTTACGTTCGGGGACAAAAACCACTTCAGGACAGAGTCGATTGAGTTCGAAGTTGTCGACTGGAAGTCACAATACCCCGCCATACTTGGACGCCCGACGTTCGCTCGATTCATGGCAGTCCCACACTACGTATACCTTCAACTGAAAATGCCTGGACCAAAAGGAGTAATCACAGTCAAAGGAAACTTCCAAAAGTCCGATTCTTGCGACCGAGAGTTTAGCAAAATCTCTGAGATGTTCGGCATGGAAGCAACACTCGCCGATCTAGCGGTTTCCAACGATCGAACACTTATGCCGGAGCACAAGAAGGTGGCAGTCGACAGAGCATTCAATGCCACCAATGACACAAGGTCGCATCAGGTGCACCCGACTGATCCGACCAAGACAGTCAATGTCTCTTCGAGTCTGCCTATCGCATAGGAAAGCGCGCTCGTCGAATTCCTCCGTGAGAACTGGGATATATTTGCGTGGTGTCCAGCCGATATGCCAGGTATTCCCAGGGAATTCTCCGAGCACTCTCTCCAATTATTTCCAGATGTTAAGCCAGTCAAACAAACAATGCGCCGCATATCCGGCCCGAAAAGAACCGCCGTCGAAGCTGAAGTCGACAGACTACTCGCAGCAGGTTTCATCAGAGAAATCAAGAAATCACAATGGGTGGCTAACCCCGTACTTGTAGAGAAGAAGCACACAGATATCCTCTGGATGTGCGTAGATTTCACACACTCAATAAATGCTGTCCAAAGGATCACTTCCCTCTACCTCGAATCGACCAGATCGTCGACTCCACCGCTCGGTGCGCTCACCTGTCCTTCCTGGATGCTTACTCAGGTTACCACCAGATAAGGATGAAGGAAGAAGATGAAGAGAAAACGGCGTTCATAACCCCACTCGGGGTCTACTGCTACACAACTATGCCTTTCGGGCTCAAGAACGCAGGCGCAACCTACCAGCGCATGATGCAAGACTGGCTCAAGAAGCAAATTGGGCGAAACGTTCAGGTCTACGTAGACGACATCGTCATAACAACAAGGGACACTAGTACAGAACGACACATCGGAAACGGGCCAAAAACCCCTTCGGCAACGGAGAAAGGGTCTGTGTCCACGACCCTGTCACTGATGTGAAGGCTCTCATCGGCAACGGACACTAAAAACCTTCACCGGTGAGGCTTGATTTTGGCTACGGTTGCCATCCAGTCTCCGTTGCCGATGTATCTGGACATCAGAAACGGAGATTCTGTTTTGCTCGTTTGCATTGAGGTTTTTTCATAAGCCCACAGCAGCAATACAGTTGCCAATTGACATTCAAAATATCACAGCAGAAGCACAAAGTTGCTAGCAAAACCGTTCATAACTTATATAACAACTAGCTGGGTGGCCCGCGCATTTGCGCGGCTAGAGTTGTAAATATTGTCATATTTTGTATTTTATCTGCTCTACATAAACTATTGTTCATGGAAAAACGTTGCTGCTTTAGTAGTATATAAAACTTAACATTTAAAAATATGTAAATTAGTTGTACACAAAATGTACATTATATTGTATATAAATGGATTGTAGGACAAATGCATTGCATGGTATAGATCATAGATTCTTTTCTCCGGATGTATGCGCATCTACCAACCCCTTTTCATTTTGTCCATCAAAGATTACTATTTTAGGAGTCGATTCTAACCCATTTTATTGGGTTCATGACTTATAAGGAAACATATATTTATTCTTCAGGTAATTACATTTGAATTCTAGGTACAATACGTATGCGGAAACAATTTTGATATGATTCTTAAATCCCAAAGTGCTCAACCAATCCTTAGTAAATACAATAAAAAAAGTAACTGACTAATGAAAACGAAACATCAGTTCTTTGTGTGCTTACTATTTGGTGCATTTGTTGGCATCAATTTTTGTGTCATATTAACGACTCGAGATATATAAATTTATAGGCTGCTCATAAATTGGTGTATTTGTTGGCAGCCAAGTTTGGGTCATATTAATTACTCAGTATAAAGATATAGGCTGCACTTGAATTCAGGACCTCCCAGTTTTTGAAACTTCATCCTACTCTTTAAAGGTCATTGTAAAGATGTCTATGTTGAGAACAATTTCAGGATAACGATATAGAAATAACCCCGAGAAGGACTGATCGGCGATTTTCCTCTTCTGATGTTATACACCAAACCGATAATATTCCATAAATCGGTCGAGTTATTCTTATCATTTTCTTATGCTAATCTATCAATTATAAGTTTAAATCTGTAGAATACTGGTTTGCACGTATATATCAGCACACTGGAGAAACCGAGAAGTAGACCACCACAATCTTTAACGTGCCATTTTTCTAATTTATATTTTGCACCTGCCTCTCCAGCGGAAATAAAATTCATGTGGAAGCAACATCTGAAATCTCAAAGTACACACTAACAAAATTCTTGTAAAGTATGAGTCAAGTTTCCATAATAAATTATGTAGCTTATCAATATGGATGGTCAAGATACTTCTGATTGCACAAAGCCCGCGCAATTGCGCGGCTAGCATTGTGCTCTATCCATAAATCATAAAAAATTATGACGAATCTACAAATTTCAATCATAATCCAAAGAAACATTTTCATCGACGACAAATGCGAAGCAACAAAGATAGCAAAATACGTGCCTAAAATTAAAGATTTGTACATCGTGCGCACAAAAGGAACAAATGTTTATCAGATCGATCTATAATTCCAGATCCAAACACACACACGTACGTATACAACTCCCTGTCAATTTCAATATTTACACGTGTGTATTACAACTTTGTAGATAAAAAAAATAGACATACAGAGAATCTAAAGAGGAGTCAACGGGTGAACCTCAACAGTGTGCTGTGTGTGAAGTTGACGCAGGGGCTGCGGCGACCTTGCCTCAGTTACCTGGTGGAGGCGACGATGTTGACCCAAGGACGCCGGCGACCTCAGCACATCCACACAACATGTCGATATGTTCCAAACACATTGGACTTCTGGTGTGTCATCATTTTACCTAAATAATAGAATGGAAACGCTAGATGCATGAGTACGAAATAGATACTAACTATATATTGTGATAAAAACAATGAAATACATAGGAGAGAATTAAGGTGGACACCACACTTTCACTTCTATATATGATATATCCATGAGAGAAGATATGGAACAAACATTACTCTGTTGGTATGGCTAGAGTCCAAATATCATCTAAGTAATGCTTAGAACAAAATACTGGTTCTTTGTATTTAATTACTCATTTCCTTGCTTCTTTGTTTATTTCCTGAACATCTTAATCATGTAAGATATACTGTAGTTTTTCAAGTCAGACACCTCATAAGTATTGCTTTAATATTGGCCGGCCGATAGTGTCATGATTCGGAAGTAGTGAATTTTCATAATTCGACAATAATCTCCATTGAATGGAACACTTCCACCTGAACCAATCAATATGCTTGAGGAGAGATCTATTTAACTGGAACAACCCTGAATTTGTTAGTCGAGCAGTCATGTGATATATCAATAAACATATGCAAAAAAAAAGAATGTTTAAATACGCACTTGAAGGGGAAAAAAGCTCTCTTATCTGTGATAGCATAACAGCACTTTCTTGACCTTCAGAATGCACTCCTGTCTATCACTAATTTTGTAAGTAGATGGTTGTTAAGCTGAATGCGAACATCAGAAAAACGCAAGACCAAAGCATCTGATTTGATCTTCGGAAGCTACAAAATCTGCAAGATGACAATATGGAGGGGTAAATACCAACAAAAAAATTGACATACAAATCCAATGAACTTACCTGCAGTGCAGCAATGGCGACCGCTCGACACTGGGTAATGATGCTTTCAGCATCGTCATGTGGCCGCCAGCCATTAGACATATACTCCGCTCTGTTGCAATTTCCAGTTCTGTGTTGATGGCCTGGTGGACCAGATGATTGTGCGGAGTAGTCTGACATAGTCACCCAAAGACGCAAGCCATCATATGTAATACAAAGTGCCATGATAATCGAATTGATGCTCACATATCACTTCTGATTGCACAAAGTTTTGTCCCCCAAATCAAGACATCTTTTAAATACGCTGACCGAGATGCACGTAATGGAACTTGGAGGGGCTGCTCCCTAGAAGCTGATGGATCAAGCGATTGTATATGCTCCTGTCCGACTGTATCCGGCAAGGACGTGATCGATCATGTCTTGTAGCGATTGATCGGATGCCCGTAAGCAAAATTCGGTCCATACTCACGTGGAGCCTCATCACTCCCAGTATAACATACCAATGATCAATTAAAGATAGCCATAAGAAAGAAAGAATAAAGTTTGCGCTGCTAGTAATACCGAAGATGAAATCTGCTGATGAACTCCTAGTATTACGTACGTATGATCAATAAGAAAGAGTAAAGTTTAAGCTGCTGGTAGTACCGTAGATGAAATCTGATGATCCGCCCGCTAATTAGAGGCATCCATCTAAGCGATTGGTTCTGAAAGTGAAAATCGAAATTCTTGGCGGACACTTGACCCTCGCGCATTGGCGACATCGCCGATGACCGACGGCGGCGGCGCAGCTTAACCCTTGATGTCTCCACATCTGTGAGCAGCCATCCGGCAGCAATTAGAGAAAACTTAATTCTTCCGGCGATCGATAAATTTATAAAAATCTCTGGCCGATCGATGGTATTCGCTGGCCGCCGTCGTGCTGCAGCTCTGGTTCGATTTCTAGATGCTGATCCTTCTGCGACGGCGACCGATCAACCTGTATAAATCTCCGGCCGATCTACGGTATTCGCCGGTCACCGTCGTCCCGCAGTTCTGGTTCGATTTCGGGTGCCTTCGATAGGCATGCCTACTATTTGCGGACGGGCGTATTTTTTTTTTTTTGCATGGTAATACGATTCTCATTAATAAATAAAAGACGAGATACAAAGTACGTATACACCGATCTTACAGATCTGGAAAGATAGGATAAACCTATGTGACAAACCAACGCCTATCCATCTTCTTCGGCACCACCGTAGCAGCCACCAAGGAAAAAATAGACAGATCACCTCTTCACCCGAGCTCGACGCGGCTCCATCGCTGATCATCAGCTTTTCGGACCTCCAAAGTAGTTTGCCATAGGACAAACCATTGCCGTTGAAAGAATCAGACCGGGGCAGCACGACCCCGGACACGCCATCGAACTTCAGCACTGGCACCCACGCACGACGATGTCGGAGTAGGGAACCAGAACCGTCAGCCTTCAACCACGAACCCACCACAAGGTGCACCATCTTCCAGCTGTCACCAGTGCAGACCACCGTCTGCACGTACTCCTGGACGAATCCTCTCTGCTCCACCATGGCGCCGGAGACAACGCCGCAGCAACGGGGACAAAGCAGGAGGAAAACCTCATCTGATGGAGTCGCCGCCGCCGCCTCGCCGACACCATCCATGAACCCGACCACCACCGATCTGAAAAATCGGCAAGCACACAGCGCCACCAACTCCGAGACGCCGCCATGAAGGACAACGCCGGTGTGGGAGAAGAGTTGATGCAGATTTATTTGTCCGGGCGCCGCTCCCACCACCCCAACGACGCACCATGCCAAGAAACTCCTAACCCTAGTTACCATGCAAAAAACGGGGTCCCCCTCCCTCCTGCCGCCGGAGCGGCAAGCGGAAGGAGAGGGGCCCAGCTTTTCCGCGGTGGCCTGCGCCGGCGGCGGCGCCTATGACCTGCGGCGATGGCGGCGCTAGGGTAGGAAAAGTTTCGCCTCGCGAGTCGCCTAGCTCCTCACGAGTGTGCATGTTCGTTCGGGCCTGCTCACGTACATGTGTTTATATTTAATTCAACAGATTCATGTACGTGGTCATGACAAACTCCTATCCGTGTATTTTGCTTCAAGAAAAATCCAACCGTGTATTTTCCTAAGATTAGGTACCGTGTACTTCCTGGACTTTGCCTTTGGCTTTCCCGATTCTTAAACGTGTTGAGGCCGGTCATCTATCCGCACGTTTTAGTTTCCATGTGGAATCACGGTGATCTCTCTTGTGCTTTAAATCTCCACCGTTTGTAAATCAAAGTTATTTCTTGACAAATCACCACCGTCGATTGTCTTGTGTTTTAATTATATAATAGAAGATTGTCACCATTACATAGCATCAAAAGATGAGTTACACATGCTTCGCTAATCCTATCATTCTCATGCCTCACTAAACTGCAGCTAAGGCTTGCTCCCTAAACACACATCCACAAAATAGCCGGAGAAACTGAAAAACAGAAACTACACCAAGCCAAATTGCCAAATTCTTCGTACTGAGGCTTGCTCCATCTTGGACGGTGTCACCGAAATATAATCCCACTTTATAAGTAGCACATTTAAAGTTTGTTCGGATCAGTTTTGTGCTTCTGGATAAAAATACATGGATTGATAGTTAGAGAAGAGCCAAAATATGATGCTACATAACATAGATAGAATTTAATGTGAAAACAGTTCACACCTTTAAGCGCCTATATCCGTGTGCTTGCAGTCTGATCAAACGATTTGGAGGCATAACTTGAAGGTGATGTTTCCTTCAAGAGCCTCACCATTTTTTATACAGTGTCGCCGAAATACTATTACTTCATACACTAGCTACACAAAACAATAACGAGGATTAGCACATTGACAAAAAGTTGTGACTGGATCTATTCATCATCGGTAGTACTACAAAGAGTTGAAATTAATTCACCCTACTAGACTTTAAAATAGTGCAAGATACTAGACAAGTTTTCTATATACTAGACAAGTTTTCTATGCTAGACTAGAAAACTAGACAGAAACAATAAATTGCAAGATACTAGACGAGTTTTATATATACTAGACGAGTTATCTGGAATATCAAATCTCTTGTCATACTGTTCAAGGCTTGTAGTTATTAAATCCATTATATCTGCGATGCCCAATCACATTATGTGTGCACTCAAGGTTCACTACACTCATACGGATCATATGGAGAAATCTATGAGTGTTTTTATGGCATGGAAAAGATATCAACAGAAAAGGAAATTGTCTCATAAAATGGGAAAAAGTTTGCCGTTCTAAGGAGGCAGGAGGCCTTGGGGTTCTCAATCTGAGAGAACACAATAAAGCTTTATTGATTAAGAATCTGTATAAATTCTACAACAAGTTGGATATACCTTGGGTTAATTTGCTATGGAAGGCTTATTATGAGAATAATTCGGTACCTAGTAACCAAGGCAGCAAAGGCTCATTTTGGTGGAGAAGTTGTCTCACTTTCTTAGAGGAGTATAAAAGCATAACTACATGTATACCTGCTGCAGGAGACAGTATACTTCTTTGGCATGATAAGTGGCATGGTGAGCCTCTACGCCTTCAATTTCCACAGCTTTATTCATTTGCTAACAATAAGGGGATCACCTTACATGAGGTAAAAAACAGGGCAGAGGAAAGCATATATGATCTTTTCCTGTTGCCTCTATCTATGATTGCATTTGAACAGATTAGCCAACTAGAAAATATGCTGGGTACAATTCAGAATGTAGCTGGAAAAGATGCTTGGAAATTTCCATGGAATGCTACAGGATACTCAACAAGGAAGGTATATCTAGAACTCAATAAATTCCCCAAAGTACCGGACACTTTCAGCTGGAACTGGAAATCGCCATGCCTTCCGAAGCACAAATTTTTCTTCTGGCTTAAGATACAAGACAGAATTAATACCAGAGACCTCCTCACCAGAAAGAATTTCTTTGTTGATTCGACGGACTGTGTTTTATGTGAGAACTCAATTCGGGAAACTAGGTCCCATTTATTCTTCTCCTGCAGCTTCAGTGTTGATTTCTGGAACAGAATTGGGGAATCCTGGAATACAAGCATGGAGTTCCATCAGATGCTTACGGAGGCAGAGACGAGATCCAATAATCAGTTTTTCAAAGTGGCATTGATTGCTGGATGTTGGAGCATTTGGAATCATCGTAATAAGATCATTTTTGACAATGAGAACAGAGATATTAGTTCATGTATTTCTTTTTTCAAATCATCCATTGAAGAGGTTAGGCATAGGGTTAAGCCCAGCCTAAAGGAAGGCATGCAAGATTGGTTAGACCTGTTCTAATTTTTTTTCGAACTGAACTCTGTTTGTAAATATTTATATTTAATGTGAAAATAGAAAATTAAACAGTGGGGGTCTTCCCCACTGTTTTCGGCTTCAAAAAAAATTCTATATACTAGAAAAGTTCTATATAAAACCAATTGATGAACTAGTTCATGAGCTGAGCGATTTAGACCTCACATTTTCTTCTCCGTGGACGGTGCCTCGAGATCGGCCACCTCCTCCTCCGTGGACGGCGCCTCCAGATCAGCCACCTCCTCCACCGTGGACGGCGCCTCCAGATCGGCCACCTCCTCCACCGGGGACGTCGCCTCCAGATCGGTCACCTCCTCCTCCGTCGACGGCAACCTCCAGATCGGCCACCTCCTCCTCCGTGAACGGCGCCTCCACATCGACCACCTCCTCCACCGTGGACGCCACCTCCAGATCGGCCACCTCCTCCTCCGTGGACGCCGCCTCCAGATCGGCCACCTCGTCCACCGTGGACGCCACCTCCTCCACCGGGGACGCCGCCTCCAGATCGGCCACCTCCTCCTCCGTCGACGGCGGCCTCCAGATCGGCCTCCGTTGATGGCGGATCCGCCACAACTGCTGCATCACCACCCGATGAATGATCTGATCCAGCTCCGCGTGGCCCAGAAGACGCGGGGCATCACCGGAGGTGATGAGCCTGACGCGCTCCCACACCTGCCGCATCACAGCCGCCTCCAGATCTGCCCTATCACGAACAGATGCAGCTAGATCGGTGCGGCCGCTAGAGTCGCGGCTGTGATGGCGAGATCTAGAAGCGCCGGCAGAGGAAGCCATGAGAGAGTGAGGAGAGTAAAAAGCTACAATGTGCGGCGGCTAGGGTTGAAAGATGGACTGTGAGGGATTGAGAATGAGACTGATGGGGCTTGCTTCGCCAGTATATTTATAGGCACCCAATTGGCAACGGACATTTTATATAACCGTTTCCATTGGATACAAGTTCACAACTACTATGTGCTACTGATTTCCGTAGCTGCATACAAACATAATACATTCTAGTGATTTTCAAAGTGCATACGAACCTAATACATTGTACTGATTTGCATAGCTGCATACGAACCTAATACATTCTACTGATTTTCATTGCTGCATACAAGTTCACACCTAACAGCAGCACACAAACACACAAAATCATTCTAGCAATGCTCACAAGAACATTTAACTGAGCTATTTCTGTTCCTTTATGCCGCTCCTTGCGCACAACAACAACATGGTCAGATTTAGTCGAAGTGTTTGTTGGGCTCCATGCCAAACCAGCTAGAGCTGTTGCAGTGTGCGGCTTCATCTCCATGTTCGCCTTCTTGACTATCAAGGCTACATTTTTCAGCTCTACAGCTTCCACTTCGACGCCATTAGCAAGCAGCATCTCAACATAATCTTCAATCCAAAAAAAATAATCACAGCTCCCAGAATACTCTTCGCCCCTCCCCTGCCAAATGGTAAATCGAATCCAGAGACAATTCAGCATCACACATAGAATAGAATCAATCAAAACTGGTCGAATGATACGTCCATTTTGCATCACTATTTTATATCATAATTTACTGCTATTCATCGATATATTTCATATTTAGAAGTGTTACTTATGTTATTTTACCTATTTTGCATGTTTGATGAATAATGGAGAATTGGACACCGGAGTCAGGATTCTGCTGGAAAAAGCACCGTCGAGATGCACTATTTCTGAAGATCAATAAATCGAAGGAGACATATGGAAGTCCTATTTTACCAGATGAGGAGGAGGCCAAAAGGGGAGGCTGAGAAGGGCCAAGGTGGGCCCTCCTCACCCTGGCGCGGCGGGCCCACCAGCCGCGCCGCCAGGTGGTTTGGGGGCCCTGGCCCACCTCAGCCGTTCCCCCTTCGCGTACTTGACCCCCTCGGAACCCTAACACACGGAGGACGGCCATCGAAATATTCCGCCGCCTCCACGAGGCGGAAAACACCAGAGAGCGAAAAGCTCCCCTGCAGGAAGAAATCTGCCGGGGGAAATTCCCTCCCGGAGGGGGAAATCGTCGCCATCATCACCGTCATCGAGCTGGACTTCATCGGGATCATCATCATCATCATCTCCACCGCCAACACCATCATCACCGCCGCTGCACCCGTCTCCGCTGTAACATCTAGGGCTGAATCTTGTCTATTTCATAGGGGAAACTCTCCCGGTGTTGATTACTCTTGTTATTGATGCTATTGGGTGAAACCATTGGACTAAGGTTTATGTTCAGATTGTTATTCATCATCATATCACCTCTGATCATGTTCCGTATGATGTCTTGTGAGTAGTTCGTTTAGTTCTTGAGGACATGGGAGAAGTCTTGATGTTAGTAGTGAACTATGTTGAGTAATATTTAATGGTTTGATGCTTAAGTTGTGGTGTTATTCTTCTAGTGGTGTCATGTGAACGTCGACTACATGATACTTCACCTTTATGGGCCTAGGGGAATGCATTGTGTATTCGTTTGCCAATTGTGGGGTTGCCGGAGTGACAGAAACCTGAACACCCGTTGGTATATCGATGCATGAGGGATAGCAGGATCTCAAAGTTTAAGGCTGTGGTTAGTTTATCTTAATTACTTTCTTGTATTTGCGGATGCTTGCAAGGGGTATAATCACAAGTATGTATTAGTCCTAGGAAGGGCGGTGCATTAGCATAGGTTCACCCACACAACACTTATCAAAACAATGAAGATTAATCAACTATATGAAGCGAAAGCACTTGACAATATTCCCGTGTGTCCTCAAGAACGTTTGGTCATTATAAGTACAACAACCGGCTTGTCCTTTGCTGTAGAAAGGATTGGGCCACTCGCTGCAACTATTATTACTGCATTTTATTTACTTGTACTTTATTTATCTGTCATATCAAAAACTCCTAAAAACTTGTCTGTGAGCATTTACAGTGAATCCTTCATCAAAACCGCTTGTCAACACCTTCTGCTCCTCGTTGGGTTCGACACTCTTATTTATCGAAAGTACTACGATACACCCCCTATACTTGTGGGTCATCAAGACTATTTTCTGGCGCCGTTGCCGGGGAGTGTAGCGCTATTGGTAAGTGGAATTGGTAAGGGAAACATTTATTGTACGTGCTGTTTTTATTTTTGCCTGCTGCTATATCTCATTATGGAGGGGTCTTCTCTTGAATTCCTATTTGGGAAAACAACTACCACTGCTAAGGTAGTAGAGGAGGCGCCAGATGAGCAGGTAATACCGTTCAAAATTCCTATGAAAATTGTTGAACGTGTCACAAATAACCGCTATGCAGGAGATGGAACTGTCCATCCTGGAGATCATTTGTTATTTCTGCATGAATTGTGCGAGTTATTTAAGTGTGCAGGTATCTCGATGGGAGAAGTTAAGAAGAAATTATTCTCTCTATCACTGTCTGGTAAAGCTGCACATTGGTATAAACTGCTGAAGAATGGGTATTCTCTTGGATGGGAGGAAATTGTACCTCTCTTTTACTCCAAATTCTATCCTCCAAGTGAGATTCATAAGGATCGGAACCTCATATATAACTTCTGGCCCTATGATGGAGAGAGTATCGCTCAAGCGTGGGGGAGATTGAAGGCATTAATGCTCAAATGTCCCATTCATGAGCTTCCTGGTAATGTTGTTATTGATAACTTTTATGCAAGACTCTCCTTTCAAGATAAAACTCTATTGGATACCACTTGTGCTGGATCGTTCACTCGTAATAAAGAAGAGTTTAAGTGGGACCTTCTTGATCGGATTCAGGAGAACACTGAAGGATGGGAGAATGACAAAGGTAGGGAGTCAGGTATAAACTATGACTTTGAGTGTGTTAAAAATTTATGGATACTGATGATTATCGCAAAATTAGCACTACTTATGGTCTTGACTCTCAAATTGTTGCAAACTTTTATAAAGCCTTTGCTTCCTATTTCGGTTTGCCGAAGGAGGGTTTTAAAAATTATCATGAACCATATAAAGATGAATCTGTTTCTCATATATCTAAAGGTGTTGAGGTTAATGTTGTTGATCGCATTATTCCAGAACCTTATATTGAAAAAGTTCCTTTTCCTAATAAGATTAAGGAACATACTATCATAACTGGTGTTGTTAGTAAAAGTAATAAGAAAACTACCAAACCTGATGAGCAAATAACTGTTGAACCTGTTGTAGCATTGGTTAAAGATCTTGTCACTGAAAATTTAGAAGATAGACACATTATCTTTTGTGAGGATGCTTCTAATATTGTCTCACATCCTAAAAGTTCTAGGAAGTCTAGTGTTCCTGTGCTTTCTGTTAGGATAGGTGATCATTGCTATTATGGTTTATGTGATATTGGTGCAAGTTCTAGTGCTATTCCTTATGAGCTTTACAGGGAAATTATGCACGAAATTGCTCCTTGTAAACTTGAAGAGATTGATGTGGTTATTCAGCTTGCTAATAGGGAAACTATCTCTCCAATTGGTATCATTAGAGATGTCGAAGTCCTTTGTGGTAAGACTAAATACCCTGCTGATTTTCTTGTACTTGGGTCGGCTGCCAATGATAGTTGTCCTATTATTTTTGGTAGACCTTTTCTGAATACTTGTGGTGCTGTTATAGATTGTAAGAAAGAGAAAATCTTTACTAAATTTGCTGGTGAATCTTATGAATTCAATTTCTCTAAATTTGCTAAAGCACCTTATGAAACTGAATTGCCTAGTGAGGATTTTGAAATTGCTCAACTTGCATCTATTGTTCTTGCTCCTAACAATGCTTTGCAGCAACATATGGAGAATCATGAAAGTGAGAACTTCAGGGAAGAAAGGAATGAGCTTGATGAAGTATTCCTTCGTCAACCTATGCTCAAACACAATTTACCTGTGGAAGATTTGGGTACCACAATGCCACCCAAGGAGGATCCTGTTTTTGATTTGAAACCTCTGCCTGATAATCTTAAATATGCTTATATTGATGATAAGAAAATATATCCTGTTATTATCAGCTCTAAACTTTCAGGTACAGAGGAGGAAAGGTTATTGGGAGTGTTGAGAAACACCGCGGAGCTATGGGATATACTCTTGATGACCTGAAGGGAATTTCTCCTACTATATGTCAGCACGCCATCAACATGGAACCTGATGCAAAGCCTGTTGTTGAGCATCAGCGTCGTTTAATACCCAAGATGAAAGAAGTGGTAAGAAATGAGGTATTAAAACTTCTTGAAGCTGGTATTATTTATCCTATTGCTGATAGTAGATGGGTAAGTCCTGTGCATTGTGTTCCTAAGAAAGGAGGAATTACCGTTGTTCCTAATGAAAATGATGAACTAATTCCTCAAAGAGTAGTAGTTGGTTATAGGATGTGCATTGATTTTAGAAAGGTTAACAAAGTAACTAAGAAAGATCATTATCCTTTGCCTTTTATTGATCAAATGCTTGAGAGGTTGTCCAAGAAAACTCACTTTTGTTTCCTTGATGGGTATTCTGGGTTTTCTCAAATTGCTGTGAGAGCGCAAGATCAAGAGAAAACTACTTTTACTTGTCCTTATGGAACTTATGCTTATAGACGTATGCCTTTTGGTTTATGTAATGCTCCTGCTACTTTTCAAAGATGCATGTCTGCTATTTTTCATGGCTTTTGTGAGGAAATTGTGGAAGTCTTCATGGACGATTTCTCCGTCTATGGAACTTCCTTTGATAATTGTTTGCACAACCTTGACAAAGTTTTGCAGAGATGTGAAGAAACTAGCCTTGTTCTTAATTGGGAGAAATGCCACTTTATGGTTAATGAAGGAATTGTTCTTGGACATAAAATTTCTGAAAGAGGTATTGAAGTTGATCGAGCTAAAGTGGAGGCAATTGAAAAGATGCCTTGTCCCAAAGATGTTAAAGGTATTCGTAGTATTCTTGGTCATGCTGGTTTTTATAGGAGGTTTATTAAAGATTTCTCTAAAATTTCCAAGCCTCTTACTAATCTTCTTCAAAAAGATGTACCATTTGTTTTTGATGATGATTGTAAGGAAGCTTTTGAAACTTTGAAAAAGGCTTTAATCACCGCTCCTGTAGTTGAACCACCTGATTGGAATTTACCTTTTGAAATTATGTGTGATGCTAGTGATTATGCTGTAGGCGCTGTTCTTGGGCAGCGAGTAGATAAAAAGTTAAATGTTATTCATTATGCTAGTAAAACTCTTGATTCTGCTCAAAAGAATTATGCCACTACTGAAAAAGAATTTCTAGCTGTAGTTTTTGCTTGTGACAAATTTCGACCCTACATAGTTGATTCGAAAGTCACTATTCATACTGATCATGCTGCAATTAGATACCTTATGGAAAAGAAAGATGCTAAGCCAAGGCTTATTAGATGGGTACTTCTTTTGCAAGAATTTGATTTGCATATCATAGATAGAAAAGGTGCTGAAAATCCTGTTGCTGATAATTTGTCTAGATTGGAAAGCATTCCTTATGATCCTATTCCTGTTAATGATAGCTTTCCAAATGAACAATTGGCTGCAATAAGTGTAAGTTCGCGAGATAGTCCTTGGTATGCTGATTATGCTAACTTTATTGTTTCCAAGTACTTGCCTCCAACCTTTTCAGCTCAGCAAAGAAGGAAATTCTTTTATGACTTGCGGCATTATTTTTGGGATGACCCACACTTATATAAAGAAGGTGTAAGGCCCCGGGAGTTTTCCCCAACTTAGATTTGTTTGTTTTTCTTTTTCGCATCATCATGTCATCATGCATCTTGTTATCACATTACATGTTTTTCTAAAAAGCACCAAAACTATTATTTTTGCAAGCCCTATTTTGTTTTGCAAATAATAAATCCATCTCCCTCTTTCTATTTTAATAAACCCAAACTAAGTATTTGGAAATAATTGCAAAAACTATTTCAAATCAAAATTAAGTTTTGTAAATTATTTTGTAAAAGCCTTGTCCCTCTTTTGTTCCTCTCTTCTCTTATTTCTTTTTCTCTCTTTTCTATCTTTTTGTGATCTCTCTTCCTCTCTTTTCTCTCTTTTATCTTTTTTCTTCTAATTGCCAAATTCTGGTAATTGGAAAAGGATCTCATCTACACTTCGGCCCATCTCTTCTTCTGGCCCATCTCTCCTCTTCCCTTCTTCTCTGCCCGATCTGGCCCAGCCCAACTCCTTCCTCCCTCCTGTCGCTTTCTCCTTCCTACGGAGAAGAGCACGCACATGGTGGCCTCCACCCGCAGCGACCAGCGCCTCCACCTGCTCCCCTCTTCCATAAAACCAGCGAGGCACCCTCTAGCCCTAACCCTAGCTCCTCCCTCCTCCCAGCCGCCGCCATCTTCCTCTCCTCCCCTTTCCTTTTCTCCACCTCCCCTCGAGCCCTCCATGGCCGGAGCTTGAAGACACCGGCGCCGTCACCATGGTCCTCGCCAGGAGCTACTGAGGCCAGGATTCGAACCGGTTCATCGACCTCGTCAAGGCCGCTGCAGAAGCATGAGCCGAAGCGCCAAGAATCGTCGCCACCAAGGTCTTCTTCCCGGCGTCGTCCGCTGCACGCCGTCGTCACCTTCCTCTTCTTCCGGCCGTCTCCGTCCTCCCCTGGCCTCTCGACCCCCTCGAGGTGAGCCGCACCTCTGGGACACCTTCTCCCCCTTCTTCGTTTGCTCTGGGTGCGCGCCGTCGAGCGGCACCACTGTCTCCGCTGTAGTTCGTCGCCGTCGCCTCCGTCTCTGTCTCTAAAGCCTGAACCTTTTCTGTTGAAGTTCAGTTAAGGTCGCCTCCTTTGTTCATCTACCATCGCGTCTGAATCCTATCACCAACCGAGCCGCAGCCCAGTGGCTAACTCCTTCCTCCAAACCGCAGCACATCCAGAGATCGAATCCCCACCGGAGCATTTCATCCCTTTTCTTTCCTTTTTGTTCCGATCTGGCTCTGTAGTTGGGCCGCAGCCCAGCAGCTCTCCCTCTGTCCGTCGCCGGCGTGCGGCAGATAGCCATCCTCCACCCGTCCTCGCCTAGATCCAGCCCATCTCCTTCTCTGCTGTTATTCTATTTTGCAAATCTTGTATCTTCAATATCTTTTGTTGTATAACTCCAATAAATGCAAGTTATATATCTATTTTGATCAGAAAAATGCAAGTAATATTAATATGTCATCCATGATCATGTTTGCATCATATAGCTTGTTGCTTAGTTGTCTTTTGCATTATCAACTAAATAACTAATATGGAATGTGTTGGGGTAATTAATTAATTATTGCCCTATTCCATTTAATCTTGTGTCGATCACCCATGCCTTGACTCACATGCTAATCAACATTTAAATTGGTGGTTAGATAAATAATTTGAACCTATAATTAATTGTCGGAATCCCGGTTCCACTTAATTTTGCTTAAGTTGCATCTTGTCTTGCATCTTGCCATGTCATGCATCATATCATGAACATGCTGGATCTTTTGCCGTAGTTGTAAAATGCATCTTTGCGCTTTCCAGTGTTTGTTGCTTCTTCGCGGATAAGACGTTGAGATGATGTGAGCAACGACAAGATCTTCTTCCATGCAGGATTTCATGCAAGCTTTGCTCACTTGCTACCATTACATTGTCTTCCATTCTTGCCGTTGATCTATTGCTATCCTTATGTTACGATGCTTGTGTCTCGATCCTATATACATGTTTACCTTGCAGCCCCATACAGCCTTATCCCCACATCCTATCACCTTGTTGTTTGTTTACCTGTTGGCCTTGCGAGTCGTAGCTGCATGCTTAGGTTTGTTGTTGCGAGTCGGTCTTTCTTTTGTATCACCTGCTTAGTATGATAGGTTGGTTCACTTTACTTAAAATTGATGATAATGCTTGTGGGTAATGAACTAAATGATAAGGCACCCGGTGGAAGGCCAATGCGTTGGTGTTTTGTTCTGCTGAGTGTCGCCTTAGGAACTCAGTTCTTGTCCTCTTATCCAAGTACGAGCGCACTATCCACATGTGGGGTCCATGGGAACCCCCTCGACTTAGTACCAGATCTATCAACTTGTCCAGGAGCTGCAACTAGTTCGGGCTTTCCATTTGCTCATATGCATGTGCATGAGACTTGACTGATGATGAGAGGTTCGATGATATGGGGGGACATATAGGTGCGGTACGACACGAAGCGGACTTTCCTACAGTGGTCTGCTCCGCCTAGTGCGTAGGCGCAAACGATTGAGTCCGCTACGGAGGTATCGGCCGGACTCTGGACGCGGGTAACAACTCAGATGGGTGGCTCCCTGGACTTGTTGGTAGTGAAGAGAAAACGTCTTGTCGCGACATCCTGCCGACACACCGACGGAAGTGTGTTACTCATGGGCATTAAGGGTTGAACGTGCGTGTGGCTTAACAGTAGTGCACCCCTGCAGGGTTCAAATCTTTTCGAGAAGCCGAGTCCGCGGTTATGGACAACTTGGATCGGATGCTGGCTAACAAGATCATAAACAACTTACACCTAATGATTCTAATTAACTTGACTAGTAAGTTAGACTTACTTACATAATAAGATGTAACTAAAATTTGACAACTGTGTGAGTTTCCCTCGATTGCTTCCTCATACTTGGTTGAGGGGGTGAATCTGGGAAGTGTTATGTTTGGTGTTAGAAGCTAGTTGGTTCCGATGCGCTCTCTTATCCCTCTCCAATAGACGGAAGTTGTAGAGTGTCTCTATAGGTTGTTTAGTGATGCTGCTGCCGCTCAGTCCACCTTCCTTTACTTTTGGTAGTCTTTGTGTTGGTATCTTTTGAGCATTGCTTGCCAGGCGGTTGTGCCTGCCCCATCTTTGGGCTGTACTCTTTTGTGCAGTCAACAGGTTTGAAGTCTGACGACGTTAGCTTGGGTATCCCTCCGGCTCGGCCTGGGCAGGGATATGGACGCCATGGTTATCTTCAGGACTCTTAGTCCAATTTGTATCTTGTCCGTAGTCGGGCGCTATTTTGCTTTCGCTGTGCTTTGTATCTTTGTAATGTATCAGTTGTTTCTTGACTCGTTTGAGTCGTTCTTGTATATATATATCTCCTTCTGTTGTTGTTGTGGATTCTTTTCGTGAACTGTTGTAATGTTATCACAATTCCACCCACATAACGCGCATGTTTCGGCATGCACGTTATGTCTGGTGGGCGACCTAAGATCGTTATTATGCGGGTTTCGGCGGGATCGCTTAAATCTGCATATTACCGATTTTGGGGCATCACAGAAGGAGTCGATGGTATTATGCGAAGATGTGTTCCTGAATATGAACAACAGGAAATACTGAGGAAATGCCATGGAAGTGCTTATGGAGGGCATCACGCTGGAGATAGAACTGCGCAGAAAGTTCTACAATCAGGTTTTTATTGGCCTACCCTCTTTAAGGATGCAAGAAAGTTTATTTTATCTTGTGATGAATGTCAAAGGGTTGGTAATATCTCTAGACGCAATGAAATGCCTATGAGTTATTCTCTTGTTATTGAACCATTTGATTGTTGGGGATTCGACTTCATGGGTCCTTTTCCTTCTTCACAAGGTAATACTCATATACTTGTTGCTGTTGATTATGTCACTAAATGGGTAGAAGCTATACCTACTAAAAGTGCTGATGGTGAGACCTCTTTAAAAATGCTTCAAGATGTCATTTTTCCTAGGTTTGGTGTACCTAGATATCTTATGACTGATGGAGGTTCTCATTTTATCCATGGTGGTTTTAGAAAGACTCTTGCTAAATATGGTGTTAATCATAGAATTGCTTCAGCCTATCATCCTCAAACTAGTGGACAAGTAGAATTGTCAAATAGGGAGATTAAATCTATCTTGCAAAAGACTGTTAATAAATCTAGAAAAAATTGGGCTAGTAAGTTAAATGATGCTTTATGGGCTTATAGAACTGCTTATAAGAACCCCATGGGCATGTCTCCTTATAAAATGGTTTATGGTAAAGCTTGTCACTTGCCTTTAGAATTAGAACACAAAGCTTATTGGGCAGTGAGAGAACTTAATAGAGATTTTAAACTTGCCGGTGAGAAAAGGTTGTTGCATTTAAGTTCTTTAGATGAATGGAGAAGTGAGGCTTATGAAAATGCTAGACTCTTTAAAGAAAAAGTTAAGAGATGGCATGATAGGAGAATTCTTAAAAGAGAATTTAATGTTGGTGAGAAAGTTCTATTGTATAGGTCTCGTCTCAGATTTTTTGCAGGAAAGTTACTCTCAAAATGGGAAGGACCATTTGTTATTGTGGAGGTGTATCGTTCAGGTGCAATAAAAATTGCTTCATTGAAAGATAACTCTACACAAGTGGTAAATGGTCAAAGACTCAAGCATTATATTTCTGGAGATTCTATTAATGAAGAGGTTGATACAATTAAAGTGGTGACTCCGGAAACTTTCATTGAAGAACATTTTTCTGGGACTGCAGAATTCGATTCGAATAGGTAACAGTTTCGGTAAGAAAAGTTTCGCGAATAACTTTCTAGAAGATATTTTCGTCGTTTTTATTAAATATGGAAAAATAAGAGACCGAACCGGATGGGAGACGGCACCCGTGGTGCCCAAACCATAGGTCGGCGCGGTGGGCCCCCCAGCCGCGCCGCCTGGTGGTTTGAGCACCCCGGAGCTCGTCTCCGATCAGGTTTCCTCCTGTACCTTCCTTATGTTGTAAAACTTTTTGCTATATACTCACCCGAACCCCCGAGGTTCGTATCTCGCCTTTTCATCG
The DNA here is from genome assembly GCA_947311845.1 of Poa pratensis. Taxonomy (NCBI): domain Eukaryota; kingdom Viridiplantae; phylum Streptophyta; class Magnoliopsida; order Poales; family Poaceae; genus Poa; species Poa pratensis. The sequence continues at coordinate 40,624,904 of CAMZMU010000047.1, forward strand.
TGTTTCGTTTCGAGCTGTTTCTGTCCAGATATTGTTTTCAGATCTAGAGCTGCCATGTCTTCATCGAAGCCTCCAAAGGACAGTTTCTTTGTGAACGTCGTCACCCCATACATGGATGAGCTGAAGATGCATCCCAAGGAGTCGCAGATGGTTGATGGAAAGCTGCGGACGGAAGACGTGCGAGGACCCAAAGGAGAAGGGAGCCTGGAAGCCAGGATGGAGAAGCTGGAGCAAGAGGTCTTCACATACAAAAAGCTGGCGGAACGTGAAGTGGGAGTCTTCCACTCAATGGTGTCCGCGCTGGTCGCTGAACATAAGAAGGAGACTGCACAACTCTGGGAAGACATATTTCACCTCATCAACACCACCAACAAACTGCAGGCGCAACTCTATGACGTCCAGAATCAAAACTGTGAGTATGAAACTCGGTTTAAAAACATAAGCGCTGCTGCTAGTTTCAGGATAATCGAAACCAAGTCGTCCTTTGTTGATGGGAAACCCCTTCCCTGGAAGTCTGATGATGAGGACAATTCACCACCACCACCGAAGGAGTAATTCATCATAAGTATTGGCATCCCCTTGGTTTGTTCCAAGCTTGGGGGAGTGCCGCGGTATCACATCATTATCTTTACCTTTTACTTTTCCATAAAGTCATATCGTGAGTAGGGAAGTTATCTTATATGATGGTTTGCAATGTGGAAGTATCTCTCTTTTAGTTGGTTATCTATGTATCCCTTGGTGTGAGTTGCCGTTATGAAATATTAATGAGAAGTTTTATCATTTACTTTCTGCATACTTTATTTTAGCTTGCAATTCTCTTTCATATTGATAACCTTGTTGTTAGTATAGGGATCACTTTTTAGAGCACCAAGTTAATCTTTTTGGTTTTGGCAAACTTAGCATTGGTCAGTAGTAGACAATACTTTGAGACTTAAGTAGAGAGAGGGAGTGCATGCAAATATATTATTCCATGATCTTTCTTTCTTTGTAGCTCATAAGCTTAGTATTCTTAAGTTAAACTATTTGTGCTTCTAAGGAAGATTGCATGATTATTCTTATCACTTGTATAATTGTTTGTATCCCTCAACTCTTATGCTTGCTACATAACCTTGCTAGCCAAAGACCTGTATCGAGAGGGAATGCTTCTCATACATCCAAACCTTGAGCCAAACCATTGCCATTCGAGTCCACCATAACTTCCTACTATATGGTATTTTGCGCCATTCCAAGTAAATACTTCATGTGCTACCTTTAAATTATTCAAAACTTATTACTCCTAGTTTTGTGTCACTGTTTATTAGCTCATGAGGGTTCTGTAGAGTTTCTCTAGCACTTTTGTCAAACAGACTTTCACCAATGGACTAGTGGCATATACACCGCTTATCCAACAATTTGCAAAAAGAGCTGGCAAATGGGGTGCCCAGTCCCAATTAACTACAACTTTCATTAATAATTCTCTTCACATGTTTTGCCCTGATTTATCAGTAAGCAACTTAATTTGCAAATAGACACTCCTCCATGGTATGTGAATGTTGGAAGGCACCCGAGGATTCGGTTAGCCATGGCTTGTGTAAGCAAAAGGTTGGGAGGAGTGTCAACTATAAAGAAACTAAAATACATGTGTAAACAAAAGAGAAGAGGGATGATCTACCTTGCTGGTAGAGATAACGTCCTTCATGGGAGCCGCTCTTGAAAGTCTGGTTGACAAGGGGTTAGTGTTCACTTTACTACGATTCGTTGACAACGACATACATAGCTCAAACAACTATTTTCATACTCTCTATATGCTTTGCAAAACTTAAAAGCTCTAGCACATGATTTAATCCCTGCTTCCCTCTGCGAAGGGCCTATCTTTTACATTATTGTTGAGTCAGTAAACCCATTCCTCTCTATCTCAAGCAAGCATTTGAGTTGTTGAGATCCAATTAGTTATATGTGTTGATACTTCTAATCATATCTCTCATTTCCTTGTTTCGCACAATAGCTTTTATCCGAATGAATATAACTTTGAAAGTTATCAATGACTGTAAGGAGACTGTTATGATTAAGGCATGTAAGTTCTGCTATATAAGCTCTGATATAAAGACTCTTCTCGAAAGATAAGTATGATCTGTTAATTGTTCTCTGACCAAGAGTTTAAGTTTGCCTTCACCAATCATGGTTCTCTTTATGCACTTCATCGTGGTTCCCTTTACTTATTTCAAGTTAGATTATATGAAGGGAAGTTGCTGTCTAGAATGACTTGTGTATCAATGAATGTGATGCTTCTTGTCCGTATTTTATTTATCGACACTTTGCTCCATAAACTTGTGGTCATGTTTACTGAGCTCAGTTTTCGCTTGGGGACAAGCGAGGTCTAAGCTTGGGGGGTTGATACGTCCATTTTGCATCACTATTTTATATCATAATTTACTGCTATTCATCGATATATTTCATATTTAGAAGTGTTACTTATGTTATTTTACCTATTTTGCATGTTTGATGAATAATGGAGAATTGGACACCGGAGTCAGGATTCTGCTGGAAAAAGCACCGTCGAGATGCACTATTTCTGAAGATCAATAAATCGAAGGAGACATATGGAAGTTCCTATTTTACCAGATGACGGAGGAGGCCAAAAGGGGAGGCTGAGAAGGGCCAAGGTGGGCCCTCCTCACCAGCTGGCGCGGTGGGCCCACCAGCCGCGCCGCCAGGTGGTTTGGGGGCCCTGGCCCACCTCAGCCGTTCCCCCTTCGCGTACTTGACCCCCTCGAACCCTAACACACGGAGGACGGCCATCGAAATATTCCGCCGCCTCCACGAGGCGGAAAACACCAGAGAGCGAAAAGCTCCCCTGCAGGAAGAAATCTGCCGGGGGAAATTCCCTCCCGGAGGGGGAAATCGTCGCCATCATCACCGTCATCGAGCTGGACTTCATCGGGATCATCATCATCTCCACCGCCAACACCATCATCACCCCGCTGCACCCCGTCTCCGCTGTAACATCTAGGGCTGAATCTTGTCTATTTCATAGGGGAAACTCTCCCGGTGTTGATTACTCTTGTTATTGATGCTATTGGGTGAAACCATTGGATTAAGGTTTATGTTCAGATTGTTATTCATCATCATATCACCTCTGATCATGTTCCGTATGATGTCTTGTGAGTAGTTCGTTTAGTTCTTGAGGACATGGGAGAAGTCTTGATGTTAGTAGTGAACTATGTTGAGTAATATTTAATGGTTTGATGCTTAAGTTGTGGTGTTATTCTTCTAGTGGTGTCATGTGAACGTCGACTACATGATACTTCACCTTTATGGGCCTAGGGGAATGCATTGTGTATTCGTTTGCCAATTGTGGGGTTGCCGGAGTGACAGAAACCTGAACACCCGTTGGTATATCGATGCATGAGGGATAGCAGGATCTCAAAGTTTAAGGCTGTGGTTAGTTTATCTTAATTACTTTCTTGTATTTGCGGATGCTTGCAAGGGGTATAATCACAAGTATGTATTAGTCCTAGGAAGGGCGGTGCATTAGCATAGGTTCACCCACACAACACTTATCAAAACAATGAAGATTAATCAACTATATGAAGCGAAAGCACTTGACAATATTCCCGTGTGTCCTCAAGAACGTTTGGTCATTATAAGTACAACAACCGGCTTGTCCTTTGCTGTAGAAAGGATTGGGCCACTCGCTGCAACTATTATTACTGCATTTTATTTACTTGTACTTTATTTATCTGTCATATCAAAAACTCCTAAAAACTTGTCTGTGAGCATTTACAGTGAATCCTTCATCAAAACCGCTTGTCAACACCTTCTGCTCCTCGTTGGGTTCGACACTCTTATTTATCGAAAGTACTACAATACACCCCCTATACTTGTGGGTCATCATCGAAGCGTCGAACTAACCCTGTGATTTGGACACTTGAAGTAGATCCGGCCTGGGTTCAGATCCGAACGCGACACTCGACGAATCGCGTTCCGACAGCGCAGCAAACGCACTTCACAAGCGGTAGATCTGACCCGGCCCCGGTGGCGCAGGAGGAGGATGCGTTCGATCTCCCCGACGAGCTCATGCTCTTGGCCATGGAGGACACTAGTGCGGAGTAAAAACAAGCTGGAGCGGAGGAACAAGGGCGAATCGACAGTCTTTTATAATATCCAAGATAGTGCTAAAAAGGAATTTTATATAAGCAACCTCGCCAACGGTTGTATACAAATGTCCGATGCCATTGAAGAACATATCGCAAACGGAGTCGAAAGAAACTCCGTTACCAACATATCGGCAACTGTTAATAATTCGCGACCGTTGCCTATGAAGGCGGGACGCGGGCCAGCTTGCCTGGCGGGGTGTCGTGGTGGTGTCACGCTGGAGGTATCCGGGGAGGGCTTGCACGCTGAGAAGCGCGCACGGACAGACATCGATCCAACAACACACAAGAACACACACGCGATTTACCCAGGTTCGGGGCCCTCGTGAGGTGGTAACACCCTACTCCTGCCTGCCTCTCGATGTATATGGGTGAAGCATAAGCACAAGTACAAGATCTGCTCCTTGAGCTGTATTGCCTAACTATGAACAGTGGTACGAGGTAGAAGATGAAGCTAAACACAAAGGGGGCAACTGAGCTCTTTCTCCTTCCGTCCCTCGCATAGGAGGAGGTGCAGGGGTACTTATAGCAGTCCTGGTGACAACGGCTCTGTCCTCCACGGTGGCAGCATATGCTCCTGCAGAGATCTCCAGGATTCCTTCAGGAGACCCGCGCCTCCGGGATCTCCGGGTCGTCTCTGCCATGACAAGACTCCTCCTGTCTTGTCCCAGCTTATCCGGGCTGTCCCATCCTGGGACGTCGGTCTGTCAGGCTCCGGGTTCTCCGGCCAGGCGTGCTCCTCTGCCAGGCCAGAAGACAAAAGCCATTGACTTCTTAACCGAGGTAAGCTTTCTTCTCTTCCTAAACCCGGATGGACATGCCGGATTCTCCTCGTCCCTCTCCTGCACATAAGAAAGAACAAGAGCAAACCGACATTGGTATGTCGGTTAACATGATCCGGCCTAAGTGACCGGTGGCCATGAGCCGGTTTGTAGTCACACCATGTCTCGGTCCCTCCGGGTCTTGGTTGACCCGGTTTGACCATGACCCGGTCCACTTTTTATAGCCCTTTATACCACAACTTGCCCTACCCGGGGGTAGCCCCCCGACATTAGTCCCCGAAGCTGGTGCGGTCCTACAGCCTCGGACGGAGGGCCACGCCAGGTTTAACAAAACGAACCAGATTAACTGCCTTTCCGGTTCAAGTATGCCTCGGTCTGGCCGAGTTTTACCGAGTCAAATCAATCTGTATTATCCGAATTTCATCTTTGACTCGGTCCAACCGGAATTACGTGAATCTTCTGTACTCCACCGAGTTTTGGGCAGTACGTGATGGATTGGAATGCCGCGGACCCGAGTGAAGTTTCTTCTACCCCGGCAAATCCACACCCGGTTGGCCCCGGCCTGGTGGCACAATCCCTACACTCCATGCAGGTCTCGGCCCTTCAGGCTAGCCGGGTTGTCGAGGTAAATCTTCCGGAACTTATCACTTGCTCTAAAATGATCAATAGTCACACCATCTACAGTCCCTGAGATTCGGGCTAAGTAATTGATACTCGTCCGAGTAATAGATAACTTGGCGTGAATCTTCAAAAAACTTGATCATTTCAATCTTAACTTTGTTGAAAATACTTAAGTGCCCAGTCCCTGAGTCTCATGTTGAGTTCACCCGGCATGAGCTTACATTAAACTCGGACAAGCAGTCCCCAAGTTTCATGTCTAGCTGACTCGGTATGACCTTTGACCAATCTCGGGCTTCAGTCCCCGAGATCCGTTGTACCCATCGCTAACATCTTTTCTTCTGGTAGGATTGCACCAATACTCGAAGCCGGATCTTCAAGAACCTAGCCTTGGAGCACCGATCGCTCAAGCTCTCCTTCCAGAACCAGCAGGAGGAAATGAAGAAGAAGGAAACTGAGCACAAGCGTGCTCTTAAGGAAGAACAATCCGAGGTGACTCAGCTCAAGCGGGATCTTGACCGGGTCGAGAAGGAGAGGACGGAGCTAAAGAAGGAGAGGAACACGCTGAAGGCAGCTCTGGAGAAACGTGCTGCTAATGACCAGAAGATTCAGACGCACATTACTGCATGCGAGGCTAAGGCTACCAAAGCCTGAGAAGAGTTGGATGCCCTCAAAACAAATGCTGCCAAGTGGCTGGCTGAGCTCACCAGGCTTAATGCCGAAATGGACAGTAAGTTCTCCGAACCGTATCCTTTTGGCTTATATCTTTACATGAAACTTTGTGTCGGTGTCTCATTTGATTCGGTGTCAGCCTATTTGCTCTCAGAACACTTTGAGCACTGCCAAGCTGCAGCAGCCAATACTGTGAAGAAGGCCCGAGCTAAGAGGGCCGAGGCATCTGGAGCTCCGCTACCCGAGGCTTGGGACATCGAGGATCATTTGATCGCACTCCAAGCTCGCATTTCTCCTTTGAAGAGCATCGGCGTCGAGCTTCTTAATGCCAGTATCCGAGCCTACAATGTCTTGTGGCCCGAATCTCCCAGTGTCAAGACCATTGCCGAATTATCCGCATGCCTTCAGCAAACCGAGTCTCGGTTAAGGGAATGGAGATCTTCTTCTGCTCGTGCCGGGGCCGATGCAGCTTTGCTCTTTGTGATGACTTGGTATGAGAAAATTAACCTCGACGGCTTGCGTACTCTGCGCGATGGCTCCCTATGGGCTACTGATCCGGCTCTAATTGCGAGACGTGGAGAAGCTGCTACCTTCATGGCCAGGTTTGCCAACCCGGTCAGTTGAACCTGGTGTGGTTTACTCGGATGATGAGGAGGAAGAAGTGGAAGAAGAAGTCAATGCTGAAGATGACTCTGAGCAAGAATATGGTGACTCTGACTCCGAGTCTTCCACTCCCGATGACCCGGCTAAGACTGCGAAACCATCTGCTGTCGAGATTTCCAAAGAGCCAGCGGTTGATCCGGCCAAGCAAAGTGCTACCGATATCTCTTTGAAGACAATGTCTGACCTTATTGATGCATCGGCAAGCAGTGAGATTACCCCAACTGCCCCGAGTCTGCTACTCCGACAAAAGTCACTCCTGCAACAGAAGTTCCTCCTTCAACCAAGGTTGCTCCCTCATCCGGATCTGTTCCGAAACCGAAGCTGCTCCTTCGACCGAGGTTCCTCCTACCACTGAGGCTCCTGCGTCAACCGGGTCTGCTCCTGCAACCAAGGCTACTCCTTCTTCCGAAGCCGCTGCTTAATTTACATGAATTCAAACTGTTAAATCCCCGGAATGCCGGGTGCAGATGTAATATACATTTTAAGTTCCTCCGAGACTATTTTATTTTGCTTAATTCGAACAAGACGAGGTTTATGTTGGATCAATTTAAACCGAGTCCCCGAGTTTATTTTCTTGTTCACTATACTTGTCAATCTTTGCTCTTGTCTACCATTTAGGCGTTCGACAGTCGAGTCACAAGATAGGAATTATAGCATACAATACTTCATAACATTCGAGTTAAGGTTTAAAGTCATCCGACATAAACAAATATAAAAACAGGGTTAGTAAACAAGCTATGCCGAATCATTTTTGGCCGAGTCTCCGAGTTCATTTTCATGTTCACTACGAACCATCACCTCAGCTCTTGACTGCCTTTTTTGGCGTTTGTCAGTCGAGTCACAAGATCACAATAAGATAGCATACAGTACTTTGAACTTTGAGGCAAGGCTTCAAATCATTCGGCATAGGAAAAACACAAATGAAAAAACAACAGATGACACAAGCATATAGACGAGGCAGTCCCCGAGTTTTTGATTCGGGTGCCGACATTTCATTCATATAGAAACCGAGATACATACACTGCACCCTTTATGAGTAAAAGGGTCGGAGTAGAGCTATATTCCATGGACGTTTGGTTTCCTCTCCGGATTTGTCCATCCTGTGCTTCATCGGTTCCTGTGCATCTATAAGATAGTATGAATCATTGTGCAGAGCCTTGCTCACATGAACGGTCCCTCCCATGGAGGTGTCAACTTATGTCGGCCTGCAGTGCGTTGCACCAGCCTCAGTACCAAATCTCCCTCTTGGAACACCCGAGGGCTGATCTTCCGGCTATGATAGCGTCGGAGATTTTGCTGGTATATTGCTGACCGAGATAAGGCCAGCTCTCGTGCCTCTTCAAGTAGGTCAACACCATCTTCCCGGGCTTCTTTTGCCTCGGTTTCAGTGTACATTGTCACCTTGGTGCATCATATTGTATGTCGGTTGGCAGAACAGCTTCTGCTCCATAAACCAAGAAGAATGGTGTATATCCAGTCGATCGATTCGGTGTGGTCCTGAGACCCCATAACACTGCTGGGAGCTCATCTATCCAGCAACCCGGAGTGCGTAACAATGGTGCAATTAACCGAGCCTTGATGCCATCTAGCACCAATGCATTTGATCTTTCTACCATCCCATTGGCCTGTGGGTGTGCAACTGCGGCTACATCCAGCTTAATTCTCTTCTCGGCACAAAACGAGCAAATTCTCCCACAGCAAAGTTGGTTCCATTATCTGTGATGATACTGTGTGGATAACCATATCTCAGAATTATGTCCTTCAAGAAAGTCACTGCTGTATGTCCATCACATTTCCGGATTGGCTTTACCTCTATCCATTTGGTGAATTTGTCCACCATCACCAGTATATGAGTCATGTTACCTCGGGCTGGCTTGAATTCTCCCACCATGTCAAGGCACCAAACAGCAAAGGCCAAGTGATTGGAATTGTCTTGAGTGCCGAGGCTGGCATGTGAATCTTTTTTGCAAATCTCTGACATCCTTCACATTTTCTGACTATATCTTCAGCTTGTTGCAAAGCAGTGGGCCAGTAGAACCCATGCCTAAATACTTTGGCCACCAAGGCCTTGAGCAGGCATGATGTCCACACTCCCCTTGATGAATCTCTAGGAGCATTTCTTCTCCTTCTGCCGGGTCAACACACCTCTGCAGCACTGTGGTTGTGCTTCTCTTGTATAGCTCCTTATTGATGATGGTGTATGCTTTTGCTCTTCTCAACTTGCCTAGACTCGGTTCTATCATCCGGCAGGCTCCCATCAACAAGATATGTCATTATAGGCTGTGCCCACTCCGGGACAGGTCTTACAGGAAACACTGGCATATCTACATCCATTGGCTCAGCATCTATGGTCGTCCGACATTTCCTCGTCAGTCCCCGGGTTCTGCTTGGCAGTCCCCGAGTTATCCCCGACATAACCGACATCAACATCCATTGGAACTGCATCTGATTTTGGCATTGGCGGGATATAAATTGATTCGGATTCTGGCGATGGCTTAATGGACGGCTTTCTCAAATGCTCCAAAGCTATTCCGGGTGGAATTGGATCTCTGGATGAACCGAGTTTGGATAGTACATCGGCAGCTTCATTCTCTGCCCGAGGTATATGTGTGTACTCGCATCCTTCAAAAAATCCGAAATTTTCTGCACATGAAATCGATATGATGCCATGTTGGCATCCACTGCATCCCAATTTCCCGAGGTTTGATGTATAACCAGAGCCGAATCACCGAAGCATTCAATTCGGCGAATCCCACTTCCTTGGCCACATTAAGCCCATGGATCAGTGCCTCATATTCGGCTACATTATTGGATGCGGTGAAATGAATTTGCAGCACATATCTCAGTTGATCCTTCTTCGGTGAGGTAAGAACTACTCCTGCACCCAAACCAATCTTTGTTTTGGATCCATCAAAATGCATTGTCCAGTAATTCGGGTCATGGGCTGGTGGCTCATACTGCATCTCGGCCCAATCCACAAGGAAATCCGGCAGTGCCTGAGACTTGATTGCATCTCTTCTTCATACTGTGGAGTGTAAGGGGATAACTCGATTGCCCATTTGGCAACCGGCCATTTGCATCTTTGCATCCGATGATCTCCGAGATAGGAGCTTCACACCACCCTTATTGGATGCTCTTGAAAGTAGTGCTTCAATTTCTTGGCTGCCATATAGACACCATACACCATCTTCTGGTAATGAGGGTAATTTGCTTGGATGTCGATATCACCTCACTCAGATAATACACCGGCCTCTGCACGTTTTGCCATCTTCTTCCCGCTCCACCACTACTACAGCACTCACAACTCGGTTTGTGGCTGCAATATAGAGCAACATCGGCTCTTTGGGCAGTGGGGAAGCAAGTATCGGAGCAGTGACCAACATCTTTTTTAACTCGGCAAAAGCCGCATTTGCCTGTGGAGTCCACACAAAGTTATTGGTTCTTTTCATCAATTGATACAAGGGCAAGGCCTTTTCTCCTAACCGGCTTACAAACCGGCTTAGGGATGCAAGACAACCAGTAAATTTTTGCACATCTTTAAGATTTTGAGGCAACCTCATATTTTCAATAGCCGAATCTTTACCGGATTAGCTTCGATACCTCGGCTAGATACAAGGAAACCGAGTAATTTCCTGCTGGTACACCGAATGTACATTTATCCGGGTTAAGTTTCATCCGGTATTTTCTCAAATTTGCGAATGTTTCTCTTAGATCATCGATCAAGGTTGATTTCTCTTTAGTTTTTATGACTATGTCATCGACATACACCTGCACATTTTTTCCTATTTGATTCTGCAAACATTTTTGCATACACCTTTGATAAGTAGCACCGGCATTTCTCAAACCGAATGTCATGACACGATAGCAATAAGCCCCATACGGGGTAATAAATGCAGTTTTCATTTGATCATCCGGATTTAACGGTATCTGGTGAAAACCAGAGTAAGCATCTACAAAGGATAACAGCTCACACCCGGCTGTGGAATCGATCACTTGATCTATCCGAGGCAGCGGGAATGGATCCTTAGGACATGCTTTGTTCAGGTTCGTGTAATCAATACACATACGCCACACTTTGGCTACATTTGGGTCATCTTTTTCTTCTCTACCAGGACCGGGTTAGACAACCAGTCCGGGTGCAGTACCTCCATGATGAATCCGGCTGCCAGTAGCCGGGTCAACTCATCTTGTATCACTTGCCTTCTCTCGTCGAAAGTCGCCGCATCGGCTGCTTCACGGGCTTCATCTCGGGCCTTACAAATAATGAGTGCTCAGCCAATTCCCTCGGAACACCTTCCAGGTCATGATTCGACCATGCAAAGATGTCTCGGTTCTCACGGAGGAATTGGATGAGCTCGCCTTCCTATTTCTCCGTTAACCCGCTCCCTATGATAGCCTTGCGCTCAGGGTGCTCCGGGTCAACAGTGATCTTCTTGGTCTCCTTGGGCGCTCGAACGCCGCATTTTGCTCCATGTGGCCATTCCCGGCATGCCGAGTTGCGCAGCTTGAGCCATGGCCACCACTGCTTCATCTTTTTCTTCTCAGCAGCTATGATCAGAGACTCGGCCAAGTTAGAGCCAGCCGAGGCACACTCGATGGAGCTCTTGTAGTTACCCGCAATGGTAATGATACCATTCGGTCCTGGCAGCTTCATCTTCAGGTAAGCCATGTGGGTGGATATCATGAACTTGGCCAGAGTTGGCCTGCCGAGCAGTGCATGGTATGGACTTTCAAGGTCCACTATCTCGAACAGGACAGTCTCGGTCCTGGAGTTCTCTTTGGTGCCGAGACATACATCAATCCACATCTTACCCATTGGTGCACATGAGACACCAGGCACTATACCATGAAAAGTTGTGTCGGTTGGTAACAACATGTTGGCAGTGATACCCAACTTCACCATTGTATCTCGGTACATGATGTTGATACTGCTGCCATTGTCAATCAGAACTTTGCTGAATCTGACATTCTGGTTGGGCCCAATGAATGTTGGGTCCACCACCAGAGCATAGCCTCCTGGGGTTGGCATGATTCGGGGGTGATCTTTTATCCCCCAGGTAATCTCTTGATCCGACCAGTGCATATATTTTGGCACAGCCGGCATAACAGCATTGACTTCCATCTGGCGCCGCGCCCGACTCTTTTTGTCAGTTGCCTCGGTCACGAACACCACATAACTATGATGGGCTTCATGATACTCATTCTGGCGATTAGGCCGCATTGCCATAGTTGCCTCCGTGGTTCACCTGATTCACATCATTCGGTTCCCTCCTGTTATCATTCGGCCTCTGTTGCTGCTGTTGATTCGGCCGGTTCACCGGAGTGTTGTTTGCCCGGTTAGCGCAACGCTGCTGAGGTTTCGGCAGTGGCGGCCTCGGAGGACCACCCTCTGGTTTCTCCGGATCCAGCTCCTTCCCTCAAGGTCCTATGGTACCAACTGCATTGCCGCGTCGAGTGATGTGCTGGCCCACGCTTATCATTGTGTGGTATCTGCATGGTCCATCCAGCATTGCCTCATAAGTGGCAGGCAGTTGTGTGTCTTGGCCCCAGGGCTTCTTTCCCTCTTGGTTCTGGCCCCAAGTGGGCCATGATCTTCGGCCTCTGGCTGCTACCAGCGTTCGGTTGCTCTGATCTATCGCAGCACCATGTTTGACCCGTACCGAAGATCCGGCCGATCTTCCCTTCTCTTGTGTCCAAAGTTCTGGCTATCATTGGCCCGAACTGTCCGGGTCTGCTGTTACCCGGGTTTCGTCGACTCGGCTCAGCGAGTTGAGCAGAGGCTGCATTGGATCCCCAAGTGCATAACTGTCTGCAATCCGAATTGTCTCGGCCAAAGTGGCCGGCATCTCCCTTTGTAACTTTGCCACAACATGGAGCCATGTCGGCATCCCTGGGCAAACCACGAAATGGCCTGCGCCTCCACAACTCCTTCGCAGGAATTGCGCACTGTACTCCACCGAGTCAAGTAGTCTCGGTCAGTTTCATTTTGCCTCTGCACACACATAGCCAACTGCTGTGGCCGATTCGGCCTCTTGTATGTGCTAGAGAAGTTACTCACAAAGGCTTCCTCAAAATCCAGCCAGCAGTTGACACTGCCCTCACTCAAATTGTTCAGCCAAATTCGGGCTGGCCCTTCCAACATCTGAGGTATGTACCTCACGCCCATCGGCGGTTTCCTCCGGCTACATTTACTGCCGAGAGATAATCCGACAGCCAGTCCTCTGGCTTGGAGTTACCATCATAGGTCTTCGAACCTCGGGGCAACTGGAAGTGCGGCACTGACGGTTCCCCCATGATTCGGGGCCCGAAGCATTTAGGTCCAGGTGGGCCCTGCTCTTCCAGTATCTCGGACCAATGGAGCCTGTCCAACTTGATGCGTGCATCACCCGGCGCCAACATGCGCGGTCCCAATCTGTCTCCTAGTGCATTGTCATACCTCTGATATCCGGCTCTCTCCAGAGCCGAATTGCCATCATCATAGCGGTTGTTCCTCTGGTCAACACCTTGTGGTTCCTGAACATGCGCAGCCCTGGGTGTTGCTGAGCATGGTGTTGATTCGGATACCGAGGTGGTTGACCCCGGCCAGCTGGATTGGGATTCCCCTGACCCGGATTTCCCTGAGCCGGGTTACTCCTAGCCCGGCCTGCACCGTTCTGCCCGGCCATCTGCTCTTTAGCATAGTCCGGGTTGTAGGTCTGGATCTGCTTGTTCCTTCCCGAGTTTACACTCGGGTTACGATCTCTACTCGCATGCGGCGAGGAAGCTTGCCCTTGGACCTCTGACTACCGGCCTTAGCCGAGTGTACAATCTGGGAACCCCCAGCCATGGTGTTGCCTTTCAAATATGCCTCATTCTGTCGGTTGGCTATTGCCACCAACTCATTCACTCTTGCTTGTTGCTTCTGGTAAGCTTCGCCTCTGCAGCTCTAAGGGTCTTGGCTGGGGAGCTATAATTCGGCTTCGCTGCCGTTACCCGGGTCGCGCTTGACGCGGATCTACCATCCCTAGCCATCTCTACATTGAGGCCTTTGCCTCTCTTTCGCACATCAGCCATGCGAGCAGCATCAAGGCCATGAGCCTTGTTATACTCACGCATCGATCTATCAAACTCCTCTCTAGTCTTGGCCATCTCTATGGCCTCAGCATGCAGGTCCTTGCGCTGCTGCTCCAGCTCTTCCTCGGTCAGGGCTACACCCGTACCAGGAACTATGGGAACAGCGAGCCTTTCGATCACCTTATCCAGAGGAAGAGGTCTGGACTCGGACGGGCCGCCCTGCTCGTGGGTCACCCTCTCCAGAGGTGGCCTGGCCGTCCTAACCGACTTCTCCGGAGTCTCGGCATCATCCTCCAGACCAGCTCCAGTCGCAGTTCCGGTCATCATGACCTCTGCACGCTCTCAGGGCGAGTGATGCGCCGAGCCCGAGCCGTACAAAGAGCAGGAGGATCTTCTGCCTCCAGCACCCGCGCGGGGTACTTGCGGACGAGCTCGGTGGCGACGTAGGTGTGGAGGGAGCCGAAGGCGATGAGGCAGCCGTTGACCGGGAGAGGCCTGCCGCCGAAGCAACCTGCGTTGTCGCTGACGAAGTGCATGTCGCCGAGCTTGCACACCAACCCGCTGAGCACACGCTCGCCGGAGGTGGTGATGGAACCCGTCCGGATGAAGACTCCAGCCAGCGCTGCTGCTGGCCCCACGGTGGGCGCCAACTGTCGTGGTGGTGTCACGGCAGATGCCATGGGTATGGCTAAGTGTGGGGCCGTAAGGACGCTGGAGGTATCCGGGGAGGGCTTGCACGCTGAGAAGCGCGCACGGACAGACATCGATCCAACAACACACAGGAACACACACGCGATTTACCCAGGTTCGGAGCCCTCGTGAGGAGGTAACACCCCTACTCCTGCCTGCCTCTCGATGTATATGGGTGAAGCACAAGCACAAGTACAAGATCTGGTCCTTGAGCTGTATTGCTTAACTATGAACAGTGGTACGAGGTAGAAGATGCAGCTAAACACAAAGGGGGCAACTGAGCTCTTTCTCCTTCCGTCCCTCGCACAGGAGGAGGTGCAGGGGTACTTATAGCAGTCCTGGTGACAACGGCTCTGTCCTCCACGGTGGCAGCATATGCTCCTGCAGAGATCTCCGGGATTCCTGCAGGAGACCCGCGCCTCCGGGATCTCTGGGTCGTCTCTGCCATGACAAGACTCCTCCGTCTTGTCCCAGCTTATCCGGGCTGTCCCATCCCGGGGCGTCGGTCTGTCAGGCTCCGGGTTCTCCGGCCAGGCGTGCTCCTCTGCCAGGCCAGAAGACAAAAGCCATTGACTTCTTAACCGAGGTAAGCTTTCTTCTCTTCCTAAACCCGGATGGACATGCCGGATTCTCCTCGTCCCTCTCCTGCACATAAGAAAGAACAAGAGCAAACCGACATTGGTATGTCGGTTAACATGATCCGGCCTAAGTGACCCGGTGGCCATGAGCCGGTTTGTAGTCACACCATGTCTCTGTCCCTCCGGGTCTTGGTTGACCCGGTTTGACCATGACCCGGTCCACTTTTTATAGCCCTTTATACCACAACTTGCCCTACCCGGGGGTAGCCCCCCGACACGGGGGGTTTTCTCACGCGGAAAGCGCGATTCTCCGTCACCTAACTCGTGTCGTTTCCATAGAGGGGTTTCGGATGTGTCGTTCTGTACTAGTGGGAGGAAAACACACTACTCGATGACTTGCGAGAGACGTTCGCAAACCTCAAATGCTTCCACATCAAGCTCAACCCGAAGAAGTGCACGTTCGGCGTACCAGCCGGGCAGCTCCTGGGGTATCTAGTCTCGGCTCGTGGAATCGAGGCGGACCCGGAGAAAATACAGGCCATCTTGACAATGCAAAGGCCTTCAAAGCTCCATGACGTACAAAAATTAGCAGGTCGAGTGGCAGCACTCAGCCGATTCATCAGCAAACTGGGCGAAAAAAGCACTCCCGTTCTATCGGCTGATGAAGAAAGCAGACAAATTCGAGTGGACGCCAGAAGCCGAAGCAACCTTCACAGACCTCAAGCGAGTCCTCACAAGCCCTCCAATCCTCGTCGCACCAAGGGAACGTGAGCCACTATACCTGTATGTCTCCGCAACTAACAGGGTGGTAAGTACCGTACTGGTGGTCGAACGCATGGAGGAGGGACACGCCCAAAGCATACAACGCCCAGTCTACTACTTGAGTGAAGTCCTCTCCATATCAAAGCAGCGATACCCGCATTATCAAAAGCTGGCCTACGCCGTGTTCATGTCCTCAAGGAAGCTGACACACTACTTCGCAGAGCACCGATCACTGTAATCAGCACCTCAGGGATCGGGGACATCCTCACAAATCCCAATGCAACTAGGCGAGTCGCAAAATGGCTCATCGAGCTAGGACCATGAGATATCAGGTATGATTACCCGGAGGCCATCAAAGCACAAGTCTTACCTGACTTCCATACCGAGTGGATCGAAGCTCAGTTGCCAGGAGCACCAGATGTGTCCATCTCATGGACTATGTACTTCGACGGCTCAAAGAAGAACGAAGCCGCAGGTGTCATCCTCATATCACCAAAAGGCGACAAGCTTCGCTCTGTCCTGCAGATGGGATTCGAGTTACCATCCAATAACGAAGCTGAGTACGAGGCCCTGATCCATGGCATGCGGATGGCCAAAGCCCTCGGGTGTACTCGGCTGATGATCTATGGTGACTTGAACCTGGTGGTGCAGCAAACAATGAAGACCTGCAATGTCATCGCAGACAACATGATCGCCTACCGTGACCTGTACAACCTAATGGAGGGCAGCTTCGAAGGCTACGAGTTGCGACACATAGGGCGCGAGAGTAACGAAGAAGCAGACAGGCTAGCCAACCTTGGCGCGACCAAAGCACCAGTTCCACCTGGTGTCTTCCTCGAATGCATTGAGCACAGATCCATCAAGCAAAAACGAACATCTCCTACATCAGCCGCACCAGCCAAGAGCAAAGCACCTAGCACAGAGGATCTGCCAGTCGAGGTACTCCTCATTGAGCCAACTTGGACTCAACCTTTCCTCGCATACATACTCCGCGGAGAGGTACCTGAAGACATAACAGAGTCAAGACGCGTCACTCGACGATCTAAAGCATACACCGTCATCAACGGCGAACTATACAAGCGCAGCGTATCAGGTATGTTCCAACGATGCATAGCATTCGAAGATGGCCAGGCCATCCTTCATGATATTCATGCAGGTACCTGCGGGCATCACGCCAGCAATCGATCACTCGTAGCCAAGGCCTTTCGCGCAGACTTTTACTGGCCCACAGCACTCAAAGACGCGGAGGACATAGTCAAAAGGTGCATTGGCTGTCAAAAATTCGCCACAAAGCCGCACGCACCCGCATCGGCGTTGAAGACAATACCATTGGCCTGGCCCTTCGCCCAGTGGGGGCTCGATATGGTCGGGCCACTCAAAAATCCTCCCATGGAGGGCACACTCACCTTCTGGTGGCGGTCGACAAGTTCACCAAGTGGATTGAAGCAGTCCCTATCACAAGTTCGACTGGCACTACAGCAGTCAATTTCATAAAATCCATCATATACCGCTTCGGTGTGCCAAGCAGCATCATCACTGATAACGGTACAAACTTCACGGCTGAAGAGTTTCGATCCTTCTGCAAAAAGCTGGACGTCACGCTCAATTATGCATCCGTGGCACACCCGCAGTCCAATGGCCAAGTCGAAAAAGCCAATGGACTCGTGACAAGCGGAATCAAGAAACGCCTCCTGGTGCCACTCAAAAGAGACGCGGGTGTTTGGGTCGAAGAACTCCCATCTGTGCTATGGAGCCTACGCACAACTCCTAACGCTTCAACACAGTTCACCCCATTTTTCATGGTCTACGGCGCAGAGGCAATCCTGCCATCAGATGTAAGATTCAATGCACCAAGAGTCGAAGCATACAATGAGGAATATGCAGATGAAGCACTCGAAGATGCAGTCGACTTGCTCGAGGAAGCACCCAACACGGCGCTAGCACGCACAACTGTCTATCAGCAAGACCTCCGCAACTACCACAGCCGTCGACTGCGCACCAGGTCCTTCGAGGTTGGCGACCTGGTACTTCGACTGAACCAAAAGAAGGTGCACAAACTAGCTCCCCCATGGGAAGGACCCTTTATCATCACCCAGGTCATTGGTGGTGGAGCATACAGACTGAAGCACGCGACGACAGGCGAACTATCGCACAATCCTTGGAACGTTGCGCAGGTGCGCCGTTTCTATGCTTAGATTGCTCAGTCGCATAATGTAATAGGCACATATGTCGGATGGCTGAAGGTTTCAGACACGCTCTTTTCCTTACCAGGGTACCTACGGGGGCTGGAAGGTTTTTAGTGAGGCGGCATGCAGCTTAACATTCAAAAGTGGAATATAATCAATGTTCCTCCTATCTCTCTATTTACTATTCATACATACCTCGGCCGCACCCGAAACGCTCGGGGGCTGCGCCATCAAAGACACGAGCTTTCGCTCCCTCTAAGGAAAATACCTCAGCCCCACTCGCACGTTCAGAGGCTGGATCACAAAAGTTCAAACAAGAGCGCAAAACTTCCAAATCCCCACTCACAGCTCGGGGGCTGGGTCTCAAAGCAAAGGTTGAAATTTCAGATATCACAAAGATTCACAGCCCCACTTTAATACTCGGGGGCTACGCAATTATTGGTTCACACTCGAAACATTTTCATAAACCCCACTCGATAGACTCGGGGGCTGAGGAACACAAAGTAAATAATGCATATTATATACAAGTGGCAAATTTACACTTGGGGGATGCCCCCTCTGCAAGTTTATACACAAAAAGCCTCTAGTCTTCAGGCTCGTCCTTGATGGGTAGCACAGGACCAGAGAGTTGGTCATGGCATCGCTCGACCAGAATCTCTGCAGATAGAAGGGTGCCATCAAGGTCTTCCTGCGACAAAGTCGTTCCAACGGCGGGTGGCGGCAACACAAAGTTGGGACGTCGACTCCGCACATACGCCATCGCCGCGTTGGCTCCAACCACAAGCTTCTGTGTAAGCAGCTCCCGGATGGGGCCTGCATTACGGAAAAGATCGAGCAAGGCATGGATACCTTGTGGTTGTGGTCCCATTGGAAAAAGGGTCTGGTTGATGCAAATCAAAGCCGCCCTGCATAACTCGAGTAGCTGAGCGCTCCGCCATGCTCGATCCTTCAGAGTAGCGAGTGTGCGCGCTCGGAACCTATCAAGCCAAAAATGCTGACGACCAGTTGTCGGGTTGTCAGTGGCATTATCCAGACGCTCTTCAACGCGAGCTTGCTCTGCTTGGAAGTCAGAGACAAAACCTGCACAAAGGACAAATCAAGTCACTCGAAATAAGAGTAGTCAAACAGTCCATAATCAGAGAAAGGATTGTACTCACACTCGAGTTGCTTGTTTACAAGGTCTATCTCGCCAAGCACATAATCTTCTCGTTCTGTGGCTGGAGCTGGTCTCATTCTCAGTGTATCCAGCTCGCTCTGGGCACTCTTTAACTCTTGCTCCAGTTTCACGACTCGAGCCTTCATATAACGCATTACTTTAGCATCATTTGCCACCTGAGCGCGAGATCGGGTGGAAGCACGAGGTCGCGACGAACCAGCTGAAGTAGCGGCTGCCCGTGGCTGTTCAAAGCATCACACAAATCTCATGTAAGAAATGAGAAACCAAGCACATAAGCCAAGCGAGTCAACGGCACATAGCTTTTCAGGTGAAAACGCGAAAGGCGTTAAAGATGACATTCATACAAAGTGCAGCAAAAGTACACGCATACTCGCGTGATCATAATGTGTGATTACAGAGCATAAAAATAGGTTCGGCTGCCTTAAAACTATGACGCAGACTCCGACCTAGCCCTACTCGAACGGGCGGCGACCTCTGTTGCCCGTCGCTCCATGGTGGTCATAAATATGTTGGCCAGACGGGCGGCTGGCTCGCTAACATGCTTCAGAGATACTAGTTTCCCGCCAGCCTTCCGAGGGAAGTCAGACATGGCCGCCTCGAAGTTACCCTCTATCCCATGACCTAATATCAGCTTGAGGGTGGACTCCGAGCCGCGTACCGTGAGGGCGCGAGCAAAATTCGCCATGGTCGAATTCCCTGGACCAAGAACATTGGCGAAGCCATCAACAGTCGATGGTTGCACGCCAAGCGGAAGCACTTCTTTGTACACGGCGCCGAGGGTGCTGGCAGACTTGGCAAGGGCGTCCTTCGCCTGGACAAATGTAGCGCCGAGGTCACCTATAACCTGGTCGAGTGATAACTCTTCACTGACCATGTCAGTAGGTGCTGGCACACCAATCGTGTCGGGGGGTTGCCCCGGGTAGGGCAAAGATGTGGTGTTAAGTGTTGCAAAGGGCTAGCTGGATCAACATCTAGCCGGGTCAACATCTAGCCGAGTCGGTTAGCACTTGATCAAGCTAAAGTGCGAAAAGACGCCAGAGAGGATCCGGTAAAGTCTAACCGAATCAGAGGAAGGAAACCGGTTAAGTTAGCCGGGTTGGTCAGGAAGGACCCGGATAAGGTAATCCGGATATTGCACAAAGGCCAAGTAATGTCAGAAAGGTTCACGGGTTCTGCAGGTCTCCTGCCAGAAGTTGAGAAGACAGCCGGGTCAAGTCACAGGTTTTCCGGGTCGCAAGGCCCTAGGCGCTGACCTGGCCAATTCGGGAAAGAGGATATGACCAGGGCCCGGGGGGCTACGCCTGCCATTGCCCAAAGTGGCAAGATAGGCCTGCTAGGGACTTGACGGCCAGGTCAGGTCACGGGATTCCTGGGAGCACAGCAACGTAGGAGCTGACTCGGCCAATTCGGGAAAGGGGCAGTGGCTAGGCTACTGTGGTCTACACTGCCTTAAGCTCAAAGAGGAAAGATAAGCCTGTGGTGGACAGAGGATGAGCTGGGCTGAGTGACAGGGCCAGTATTTGTCCTGTTCTCCTTGTCCATGCCATTGTCCTCTGCGGCGAGGGGCAAAAGGGTAATTCGGTTACTGTATATATGCACCACCACCTTCCCCTGTGAGGAGGATCGACGATGGTGAGCATCATTTCCCCCCAATCTTCATCTTCTACCTGGAGCTCATTCCATTGTTCATCATACAGCTCAAGGAGCGCTCTGTACTTGTAAACACTTGAGATATAAGAGAGTAGGCTAGAGCTGCAGTAGGGGTGTTACCTCCACAAGAGGGCCCCGAAGCAGGGTACATCGTGGTGTTCTTTGCTGTTCTTGGTTTGCTTGTTCTTGTTGTTCTTGTGAGTTCTTGCTTCTTCTTCATGCGTGCTTCGTGAGCGCGCAAACCCTCCCCGGTTCCCCCAACGCCCAAGCGAGCCCACACTTAAGCCATCCCATGGCATCTGCCGTGACACCACCACGACAGTTGGCGCCCACCGTGGGGCAAGCAGTGGCGTTGGCTGGGGTTTCCATCCGGACGGGCTCCGTCACTGGCTCCGGCGAGCGGGTCCTCTCTGGGCTCGTTGCAAGCTCGGCGAGTTCAACTTCATCAGCGACAACGCGGGGTGCTTCACCAACAAGCCCTTCCCCGCTGATGGCTTCCTCATGACGCTCGGCAGCTTCGTCACCTACGTCGCCACCGAGCCTGTTCGCGAGTACCCGGCGCAGGTGCTCGTGGCTGCGGATCCTCCCTCTTTCCGCGCAGCTCTCGCGGCGTAGCGCTCGCCCCGGGAGTAGCGTGGAGGTGATGATGGTCGGACCAGGCGCTGCCACAGGCAAAGGAGATGCCAGCAGAGCGCGCCAGAGGAGCTGGCCACGCCATCGATCCGGCTGTCAAGCCGACTCGGACAGCTAAGTTCCCGAAGGAGAAACCAGATCCGGTTGGCCCCTTGGCATGTCAAGCAGGGAGGCTCCCTTAGAGGATGTCTTGGAGAAATTAGCTCGGCCAGTGGCACCTGGAGCAAATGTAGATCTCACTGTAGCTCAGCTAGAGGCAGAGCGCCTGAGGTTGCAAAAGAGGCTCGGTTAGTGGTAGAGTCTAGGCAAGCATTTGATAGAGATATGAGAGAGTACAATGCGCCTAATGGAATCACAGATGGTTTTACTCCTGTAGTGCATCGCTCACGCAAGAAAGCCGAGTTGCGTAACAGGGGTAAGGACCTCAATGACGAGTTAGCCAGAGCTGCAGTATCGAGCTCAAGTAAGGCTACTAGTCATAGATCCGGCACAGGCAAGCCGGTATATAGCTCCCCGGCTAAGAATCTTAGGGCTGCAGCGCAGCGCGAGCCGAATTAAGTACATTAACCGGGGATGCTTGGCGCAAGCAGGCGGAGAGAGTCAATGAGCTTGTAGATGTGTGCAACAGGCAGAATGAAGCCTACCGGAAAGCTAATCCGGATGCTGGTGGTTCCCGTGTAGTGGTGTCGGTTAAGGCTGCTAGCCAGAAGTCTAAGGGCCAGGCGTCATCTCCGCATGTTGTAGTTGACCGATCCCAAGTGTGAACTCGGGTAAGAGCAAGCAGCTGCAAACCTATGATGCGTATATGCGGGCAAGCAGCTAGCAGCTCAAGGAAGAGGCGGACAAAGCAGAAACAGTGGTGGTCAAGGCAATCCGGGTGCTGGAAGGGGAAATTCGGCTGGCCGAGGTCAACCACCTCGCCATCCCGGACAGCAAGTGATGGCACAGGTGCAGCAGCAAAGTGGTGGCCAGGTGGGCTACCGCTATGACGATGGCAATTCGGCTATGGCGCGAGCCGGATACCAGACGTATGACAATGCACTGGCGTCGAGACTGGGGCCTCGGATGTTGGATCCGGATGATCAGCGTCTCAAGTTGGACAGAATCTACCAGTCCGAGAAGCTGGAAGAGCAAGGCCCACCGGGTCCACCATGCTTTGGACCTCGGATAATGAATGAGCCAAGTGTGCCGTTGTTCCAGCTCGGCCGCAACACGAAGCCGTATAATGGCAGCACCAAGCCACAGGATTGGCTGACGGACTATGTATCATCAGTGCACATTGCGGGGGGCAATCGCCGATGGGCGGTCCGGTATCTCCCGCATATGTTAGAAGGTCCAGCCCGGATCTGGTTGAATAACTTGCCGCCGGGTAGTATCAATTGTTGGATGGATTTGGAACAGGCGTTTAACAGCAACTTCTCCAGCACCTACAAGAGGCCAAACCGACCTCAGCTCCTGGCTGCGTGCAAGCAGGAAGAGAGGGAGACAGACCGAGAGTATTTGACTCGGTGGAGCAACATGCGCAATTCTTGCGAAGGTGTAGTGGAGGAGCAGGCCATTTCATGGTTTGCGCAGGGATGCAGGCATGGTACCCACTTTGGCAGAAACTCCAAAGAGATATGCCAAAACCCTGGCAGATATGATCCGGATAGCAGACACGTATGCGCTGGGTGATCCAACACAGCCCGCATTGGATGCAGTGGGAGCAAACAGGAGGCAACCGGTTAATAACCGAGTTGGACCATTAAGGCCCAGTGACCGACATGAATTCGGTTACAAGAGAGAGATCCGGATTACAGATACGGTTCTGATCAAGTTGCTGCGGTAAACATGGACCAACCCGGAGGGGAGATGCCAGAGGCAAAAACTGATGGTCCGGCTTGGAGGCCGAATCAAGGTGCTTGGCCGAAGAAAGTGTGGGAGGGACCAAGTCCACCTCTGACTTTTGAGTCCAGATTAGATGGGCCTTGCTGTTATCACACCACTGATCCGCGCAAACCGGCTAATCATTCGACCCGGAACTGTAGTTGGCATCACCGCATTCAGGCGGAAGGTCAAAGAGGACCACCTCAGAGAGGTGCTCCTAGACCGAATTTCAGGCCAAACATGCCGCTAACCGGAGCCAATGCAACCCCGGTGAACGCTGGAACTCCAAGGCCAGCAGCAACGAAGCCGGTTAACCTGGTGAACATGGGAGGCAACAATGGTGATGGCCCAAGTAGGCAAGGTGGATACCCTGGGAATGATTACAAGGAAGCACATCAGAGTTATGTGGTTTTCGTGACCGAGCCAACTGACAAGAAAAGTCAGTTGAGAAGCAAAGGAGGTGAATGCGTGATGCCAGCAGTTCCAAAGTACTTGAACTGGTCTGAGCAGGAGATCACTTGGAGCAGGGCGGATAACCCAAGGATCATGCCAAGCCCAGGAACTATGCACTGGTGGTGGATCCAACTTTGGTTGGACCCAAGCTGAATGAAATTTAGCCGAGTCTTGGTCGACAATGGCAGTGCCATAAACATCATGTATCGGGACACAATGGTCAAGTTGGGTATTTCGCCGAATCAGTTGCAACAGAGCAGTTGTACTTTCCATGGCATAGTACCCGGGGTCTTGTTCCCCCATGGGTAAGATCTGGGTAGATGTGTTGTTTGGTACCAGGGACAATCACAGACTTGAGAGTCTCGAGTTCGAGGTGGTGGATTTGGAAAGCCCATACCATGCTCTGCTTGGCAGGCCAGCATTAGCCAAGTTCATGATATCTACTCATGTGGCCTACCTCAAGATGAAAATGCCTGGCCCGAATGGTGTTATCACCGTTGCGGGAGACTACAAGAAGGCCATACAGTGTGCTACAGTTGGTTCCAACTTAGCCGAATCACTGGTGATACAAGCTGAAAAGAGCAAGATGCACGAGGTGGTGGCAATGGCGAAGTCAGCTCAGTTCGGCGTGCTGGCCATGACCAATCCGGATGCGGGTGCAACATTTGAGTGCCCAAGGAGACGAAGAAGATCCCCATTGACCCGGAGAACCCGGAGCGCATGGCCATCATTGGTGCCGGGCTGGGTGAGAAATAGGAAAGCGCGCTCTGTCACTTCCTCCGTGAGAATCGGGATATCTTTGCATGGTCAGCTAAGGACCTGCCTGGTGTTCCGAGGGAGTTGGCAGAGCACTCTTTGTTTGTCAGGCCGGATGTAAACCGGTTAGGCAACCGACTCGGCGTCTTTCAGATGATCGAAGAAAGTGGTGCTCGATGAGCTGGCTAAGCTGCTGGCAGCCGGATTCATTATGGAGGTGTTGCATCCAGACTGGATATCTAATCCGGTTCTGGTAGAGAAGAAGAAGGACGAACCAGCTGTGGTCAAGGTGTGGCGCATGTGCATCGACTTCACCAATCTGAACAAGGCGTGTCCGAAGGATCCATTTCCTTTACCTCGGATTGATCAAGTGATCGATTCACTGCTGGGTGTGAGTTGTTGTCTTTTATTGATGCGTACTCTGGTTTTCACCAGATACCACTGAACCCTAAAGATCAAATAAAGACTGCTTTTATTACCCCGTATGGGGCGTATTGCTATCGTGTCATGTGTTTCGGTTTGAGAAATGCTGGTGCAACTTATCAGAGATGTATGCAAAAGTGCTTGCACTCAAATGGGTAAAAATGTGCAGGTGTATGTCGATGACATTGTCATCAAAACAAAGAAAACGTACTCTCCTCGAGGATCTCGAGGAAACATTTGTGAACTTGAGAAAATATCGGTTAAAATTGAATCCGGATAAGTGCACCTTTGGTGTCCCGGCTGGAAAGTTGCTTGGTTCCTTGTATCAGCCGAGGCATTGAGTTAACCCGCTAAGATCCGAGCCATAGAAAAATGAAATTGCCTAAGTGTCTAAAAGATGTGCAAAAATTCACCGGGTGTTAGCCTCATTGAGCGGTTTGTGAGTCGGTTAGGAGAGAAAGCCTTGCCCTTATATCAATTGATGAAAAAGAGCACCGGGTTCACATGGACCCCACAGCAGATTCGGCTTTCAATGAGTTGAAAAAGATGTTGTCCACTGCTCCAGTTTTGGCATCACCTTTGCCGAATGAGCCAATGCTACTTTACATTGCGGCCACTAACCGGGTCGTAAGTGTGGTTATGTGGTAGAGAGAAGAGGAGGGCAAATCCGTGCAGAGGCCGGTGTACTATTTGAGTGAGGTGATCTCAACTTCGAAGCAAAATTATCCTCACTACCAAAAGATGACATATGGTGTGTACCTGGCGGTCAAGAAGTTGAAACATTACTTCCAAGAGCACCGATTACAGTGGTGTGTGAAGCTCCAATTGCGGAGATCATTGGGTGCAAAGATGCAACTGGCCGAGTTGCCAAATGGGCGATAGAAGTGTCTCCTTACACACCGCATTATGAGAGAAGAGATGCTATCAAGTCTCAGGCTTTGCCGGATTTCCTTTGTGACTGGGCTGAGATGCAATATGAGCCACCTAAACCGGATTACAATTACTGGAGGTTGCACTTTGACGGTTCCAAATGCAAAATCGGGCTAGGTGCTGGGGTGGTGCTCACATCACCAAAACAGGATCAATTGCGATATGTATTGCAGATTCATTTCTCAGCGTCAAACAATGTAGCCGAGTATGAGGCACTGATCCATGGGCTTAATGTGGCTCGGGACATCGGCGTTCGCCGATTGAATGTTTCGGTGATTCGGATTTGGTCGTGCAGCAATCTTCTGGAAATTGGGATGCTCTTGATGCCAATATGGCACTGTATCGGTTTCATGTTCAGAAAATTTCGGGATTTTTTGAAGGCTGTGAGTACAAGCATATACCTCGGCTGGAAAACCAAGCTGCAGATGTTCTGTCAAAACTCGGGTCGTCTAGGGAGGCAATCCCACCCGGAATATCCTTGAATCATCTAAGGGTCCCTTCAATCAAACCTTCGCCTGATTCCGAGTCGATTTTTATTCCCAAGCAAGAATCCGAAGCTATTCCTATGAATGTTGATGTTGAGTATATCGAGGAAGACCCGGGGACTGCATGCCCGGACTCGGGGACTGCTCACACAGATTCGGAAAATGCTAACCGAGTCTTGGGAAAGAGGAGCAGAGATGAAGATGATGCTAACCGGATTGTGGGGAATGGACAGAAGCTGATAGAAGAAATAATGGCGGCCAAACCTGTGGAAGAAAATGAGCACTTGTTCCCTTTGCATCCAGTACCAGAGTGGGCTGAAGAGATCATGAAGTTCATCGAGGAAGGAAGCTTGCCAAGCGATGAACCAAGGCTAGGCGTGTCCAGAGGAGATCCAAGGCTTATACCATCATCAACAAGGAGTTATACAAAAGAAGTGTAACCGAGGTGTTGCAGCGCTGCGTGGAGCCAGCAGAGGGCAAGGAGATGCTCCTAGAGATACACCAAGGTGAATGTGGACATCATTGCAGTACAAGAGCCCTGGTGGCTAAAGTGTTCCGGCATGGATTTTATTGGCCCACTGCTCATGCAGATGCGGAGGACATAGTCCGCAGTGTGAAGGATGCCAGAGATTTGCTAAGCAAACACACTTACCCGCATCGGCACTGAAGACAATTCCTATTACTTGGCCATTTGCGGTGTGGTGTTTGGATATGGTGGGAGATTTCAAGCCGGCTAGGGGCAACATGACACATATGCTGGTGATGGTGGATAAGTTCACCAAGTGGATAGAGGTGAAACCAATACGGAAAGTGGATGGCCGTTCGGCTGTAATCTTCTTGAAAGAAATCATTTTGAGATACGGATACCCTCATAGCATCATCTCGGATAACGGCACAAACTTTGCTGTCGGAGAGTTTGCCCGATTCTGCATGAATAAGGGGATCCGGTTAGACATAGCCTCAGTGGCACATCCAGAGTCCAATGGACAAGTGGAAAGATCAAATGCTCTAGTGTTAGCCGGCATCAAGGCTCGTCTCATTGAACCATTGTTGAAAACTCCGGGTGCTGGATAGATGAAATCCATCAGTTCTATGGGGTCTAAGGACTACACCGAATCGGTCAACAGGCTATACGCCATTCTTTCTGGTTTATGGGGCAGAAGCTGTCCTACCCACTGACATAGAATATGATGCACCAAGGGTGGCAATGTACACTGAAACCGAGGCAAAGGAGGCCCGGGAAGATGCAGTGGATCTGCTAGAGGAAGCAAGAGAGTTGGCCCTGTCTCGGACAGCAATATACCAGCAAAATCTCAGGCGTTATCATAGCCGAAAATCAGTCCTCGAGTGTTTCATGAGGGTGATCTAGTGCTGAGGCTGGTGCAGCGCAGCAAAGGCCGACACAAATTGTCACCTCCATGGGAGGGACCATTCATTGTGAGCAGGCTATGCACAATGACTCGTACTATCTTATAGATGCACAGGAACCAAGGGAGGATGGCTTGGACAGACCCGGACAGGAAACCAAGCGACCTTGGAATGTAGCTCTGCTTCGACCCTTTACTCTTAAAGGGCGCAATGTATGTATTTCAATTTATCATGAATGAAATCGCAGTAATCCGAGTCTGGACTCGGGGACTGCTTCGTATGCATGTGTTTTTTTACTGTTTTTTTTTGCCGTTCGTGTGCCGAATCGCTTTGAACCTTGTTCTAAGTTCAAGTAATGTATGTTGTGTTGTTGATCTCGTGACTCGACTGACAAACACCAAAATGGTAGTCAAGAGCAGAGATGAGGAATATGGGAAACATGAAAATGGACACGGGGACTCGGTCCAAAACCGATTCGGCACATGTCGTTTACTAACCCCTGTTATTTTTTTTTCGTTTATGTTGAATGATTCTAAACCACAACTCGCATGTTTCAAGTATTGTATGCTATGATTCCTATCTTGTGACTCGACTGTCAAAACACCCAAAGAGGTAGACAAGAGCAAAGATTTGGCAAAAGTAGTAAACAAGAAAACAGACTCGGGGACTCGGTTTAAGATGATCCAACATAAACCTTGTCCGGATCGCGTTAAGCATGATAAGCATAGTCTCGAAAGAACTTAAAATAGTCTATTACATCTGCTCCCGGCATACCGGGGATTTAATGTTTTTGTTAAGTACTTCAGGGTGCAGCGGACTCGGTCGCGGCAGACTCGGTCATAGGAGTTTCGGTTGCGGGAACTTCTGTGGTAGGAGCTTCGGTTAGCGGAGCTTCGGGGGCACGGGCTTCAGCTACGGGTGCTTCGGTTGAAGTGGACGCGGTTACGGGAGGTTCTGTTGCTGGAGCAGACTCAGAAGATGGTGGCACTTCGGAAGTAATCTTGACTGGAGAGCTTGAAGGATGGGCGGATTCGGAAATATCCGGATCAGGTGAAGCCTGTTTAGTAATCACAGTCAAGTTAGTGGCTGGAATCACAGGAGACTCGGTTGGAGTTTGTTCGGTGAGCTTGGCCGAGTCGGAGGCTGGTACCTTGCTGGATTCTTCTTCTTCATCAGACTCGCCCTCAGAGTCGGCATATTCTTCAGCGGAGGCATCGTCCGATTCCTCTTCTTCAGTGTCTTCTCCATCCGAGTAGACTGGAGCCTCCAGATCAAGATGCTTGGTGCGTGCAAATTCGGCCATGAAGTTGGCGGCTTCTTCACGGATCTTGATCCGGTAGGGTCTGTAGCCCATGAAGAACCCTCGCGAAAGGAGCGCACTTTGGCAAGATCAATCAGCTCATACCAGGACATGATGAATAACAAAGCTGCGTCAGCACCAGCGCGGGCGGACGAAGACCTCCACTGTTGTAACCGGGTCATGCTTGTCCAGGTCTCTGATCAGCTCCTCCACAGGCACAACTTGCCGCGCTTCAGGAAATAAGATCGGTGAGCCTTGAGACTTGCATTGAGCAGACCAATATGGGAATCCTTCAAGGAGCAATCCGAGCCTTAAGTGCTGTAATATGATCTTCGATGTCCCATGTCTCTGGTAGGGAGCCTCGGTTAATTTAGCTCTCTCAGCTCGGGCGTCTCTCACAGCCTGGCGGCTTGAAGCCGGATGCTGGTAAACTCTCCTACAAACAAATAAGCTAATACTGAGTTCAGCAAGAAGGAACACAAGCATATGTATCGGTTAAGAGCAGAAAGAAAAAAGGGATTCGGTGAACTTACGATCCATGTCATCATTAAGGCTAGCAAGTGCAGCAAGCCATTTCGCACTGGCCGCTTTGTGAGCACTCAGTTCTTCTTTAGCCGCTTTGACTTCGGCTTCAGATTCGGCATGGTCGTTTGAATTTGCTGGTCCAGTTTGGCCGCTTCTCAAGTCCGGCTTTGAAAGTATCCCGCTCCTTCTGGATAGTGTCTTTTTCACGCTTCAGCGTATCCCGCTCTCCTTTAACCTTGTTCTTCACTTTTTCAACTCGGTCAAGCTCTCGCTGGAGCCGAGTACCTCTGATTTTTCCTCGGATAAAGCACGCTTTTGCTCTTCCTCTTTGCTATTCATCTTGAGGACCAAGGCATCAAATGATTTTTGGAGCTTGTGGTACTGGTTGGCAAGCTGCTTAAAGAGGTCGCTGCGAGTGCCCGTGCTTTCCTGAAAGAAAGTAGATAGCGTCAAAAGAGACTCGGGGACTGATACCCGAGACAAGGTGGAGCCAAAACAAATCTCGGAGATTGGCCGAGACTGACCGAATCGGTTAAAAAGAAACCCGGGGACTGGGGGTCTCACAGTTTTTTCAGTTAAGAAAAAGATCATGATCAAATTTTTTAAAAGATTCAAGCCGAATGACTTTCTTACTCCAAAGAGTATCAGTCGTTCGACCCGAATCTCGGGGACTGGGTGTATACTATTTGATCATGACGAACTAAAAGCAAGATTCGGCAAACTTACCTCGAAGACTTGGTGCGATGCAGTAAACGCAACCTTCACTGAATGAAGAGATTGCATCATTCGGCTAGGACCAGCAGGGTGCGGCGTTGCAGCGGAAAAGCCTGGTGCAAGGTCCACGGCGTTCCAGGCCTCAATAAAGTCATTGGCAGTGCTGAGCTTAGGCTTGGCTTGGCCGGATTGAATGGCAGAGGAGGTAGCGGTGGTTTGCTTGACAGCAATCACTTGCTTATCCGAGTGGAGGAAGTTGTGCCAAAGACAACTTGAGTCGGCTTGGGTGGAGGTGATGCACCCGGGGTCTGCTCTGATGTTGCTGTTTCTGTGGTTGCTGTTTGTGCTGTTGTGTGCTGTTGCTGCTCTTCAGGGGTTACTTGTGGTTGTTGCTGCTCTTTCTTCTTCTTCTGCTGCTGCTCTTGGCTCAGTGCAGATTGAGTTGCAGGAGCAGGGCGGGAATCCGGCTTAGGTGTGGACTTAACCGATGTCTTAGCCTTTTCCTTCTCCAGCTCCTTCAAAGGACGTGGCCAGCTTGAATCTCGGATTGGAGCCGAGGTTTCCTCACTCTCCAAGTCGATAACCGGCTCTGAGATGGGAGTCGGCTGGGGAATATTGGTAGTTGGGACACGCGTGGGTGAGGTGGCAGTTCGGTCAGGAGACTGGGTTTCCATGGCCGTATCCAATGGAGGAATGGGAGAAGAATGGATGAATGAGTCTGCGCGGTGATGAGGACATCACTGCATAAAGCAAAGCAAACAGTTAACTCGGATATATATGACTCGGTTAATAGAGGAAGAAAGCAAATAAAGTTCGGTCATGTTACCCCTTGGTGGTGGGCATCGGTTTGACACGGCTCGGCTTGTCGCCGGACTTCTTTCTTCTTTTGGTCTCTGGGGCATCTGTCTCGGGCGCCTCAGCGCGTTTCCGAGAGGCCTCTTCATATCTTTGGCTGGAACACAGGAGGTGGTTTCCATGAAATCGGAATAGCGTCGATGGGTTCTAAGATGCAGCAATCTTCATCTTCCTCGTCGGAAAGGTGTGAATGTTTGATTGCTTACCCTTGCGGACTGGCTTGGCACGGGGAATGGGCAAATAGTCATCCGTATCCGGATCCTCTTCGCCCTCGCGCGGCGGGCTGAGATCCGGTGTCCATGCCTTGGTGGAGAGATCTCCGTCTTCAGTAAGTTGACGATCAAACAGCTACAAAAAGTAATGCGAATCCGGATCAGGCCGGTTATTTCGGATGAAGTAAGATTGGATTCGGAGAGTGGTGAGCTAACCTGTGGAGGAAGTTTTTCCCGGTAGAATGGCTTTACACCCCACCGCCATTTATCCGACATCTCATTGGCAGCAATGGCGTTTACCCGTCTGAAGACGGAAGCTTTGTCAAGCTCGTGCTTGCTGATCCGGGTAGGATCTAGTGCGCCACGCATGTGGCATATCTTGTGGTCACGCCTTTGAAGAGGGCTGACCCGGCGAGAGATGAAGGTCCGGAGGAGGTCGTCAGAGATCATACCCTTCTTCAAAAAATCCTCCAGAGTGGTATGCACTGTCTGAAGTTCAGCAATTGTTTCAGCCGGATTGTAACCGAAGTTCAGTTCGGCTGTGGGCGGCTCCATCCTGAATTCGGGCAGGTTAAGAGCGTCATGGCCTCAGCGCTCTTTATGTAAAACCAGGTCCTTTGCCATTTCTTCACCGTGTCTAGGCCGGTGACTCGGGGAAGATGGACCTTGCCTCGGGGTGATGCTAACCGAACCGCAAGCGGTCAGTTGTTTCGGCTTGGTACCTGGAATGGTATGCTTGCGAAGGTGGAAGTATTTGGCCCATATATCCACACTCGGCCAGAGGCCGAGATAGCCTTCGCAGAAGGAAGAGAAAGCTGATAAAGAGACGAAGGCGTTCGCCGGGAGGTGGTGAAGTTGTAGTCCGAAAAAGTCCAGAAAGGCCCGGAAGAAGTCACTGGCAGGCAATCCGAGCCCGCGCTCGAAATGCGCTATGAATACCACGCGCTCACCGGGTTCGGGGGCCGGTGCGAGTTCTTTTCCGGGTCGGCGGCATATAACTTGCGGCGTTATACGCCGGGTGGCTCGTAGCCATTCCAAATCATTCCGGTAACATCAGATCCTTCCCATCTGCCAGGGGGAAGTTTGGCCATAACCGATCAGTCCTGCAGAAAAGGCAGATAACCGGTAGGAAATTCGGAATCCATGACCAAAGAAGAGTCGGATAACATTAAACCGAATCAGATCTAAGGTAACTCGGCTAATCTATCCCGGGTAGGGTTAACCGGGTCCAGTGGGAAGGTGATGCGGTTGGAAATCGCAAACATCTTTCCGCGGTTTCTAGGGTTTGGAAGATCTACAGCGGTGGTAAAAAAGAAAGAAAATTACGGGTAAAAACATGGTTGAACTGCTCCTACGGTGACAAGTCTTTCTAGGCTAGTCTGATGTAAAACTTGGAGAGAAAGTATACGAGTATGCTATGGCATGAACATGGCTTAGATACGCATCAATCTAGCAAGAACAGGCGTGTGTATTTCAAGAGTATGAACTCGTCACGGTGGCTATGGCGAGAGGAGGAAGAACTTACAGTGCTGGTTCCTCGAAGGAGGAATTCGACGGAGAAATAGCGGAGATGGGCGCGAGGCGCGGCTCCGGCGGTCTTGCTCTGGTGCGCTGTGCGTCCCCGGCGCGGCGAGTTTGGAGGTCGAGATTGCGGCGGCGACGGCGGAGCGGATGAGTAAGGGAATGAGGCGAAGAAGAAGAGGAGGTTCCTTCGCCCACATTTATAGCCTCCAGCGGTAACTGCCCCCACTGCTGCGCGGTTTTCGGAGTATCGTGCATTAACTGCACCCTGGAATTCTGTGGCCTTCAGTATGGCCGTGTATTCCCAGCACACACGAGGCAATAGAATTCTAAGCGGCGGGGAGGATCCTATGTGCTGGTCAACGAGGAAACCGAGGAGACGCGGTCGTTTGGTCAAATGCACTCGAGTACCCGGAAAATCCGGATAACGTGCTGTCAGTGACATGTCAGATCAGAGACCCGGATTATGGGGCTTTGCGCAGAGATTCACTGAAGTGTCCCAGAAAATCCTGAGACAAGATTGTGTAGTATGTGATTCGGTTAGTGATGTTGTTTTTAACCTGCTACGGCTCTTCAGCCGAGGCTGTAGAACCGCACCAGCTTCGGGGACTACTGTCGGGGGTTGCCCCCGGGTAGGGCAAAGATGTGGTGTTAAGTGTTGCAAAGGGCTAGCCGGATCAACATCTAGCCGGGTCAACATCTAGCCGAGTCGGTTAGCACTTGATCAAGCTAAAGTGCGAAAAGACGCCAGAGAGGATCCGGTAAAGTCTAACCGAATCAGAGAAGGAAACCGGTTAAGTTAGACGGTTGGTCAGGAAGGACCCGGATAAGGTAATCCGGATATTGCACAAAGGCCAAGTAATGTCAGAAAGGTTCACGGGTTCTGCAGGTCTCCTGCCAGAAGTTGAGAAGACAGCCGGTCAAGTCACAGGTTTTCCGGGTCGCAAGGCCCTAGGCGCTGACTGGCCAATTCGGGAAAGAGGATATGACCAGGGCCCGGGGGCTACGCCTGCCATTGCCCAAAGTGGCAAGATAGGCCTGCTAGGACTTGACGCCAGGTCAGGTCACGGGATTCCTGG